>JAFELO010000002.1:310871-352245 GCA_017140195.1 Eumaeus atala | reverse complement strand
TGACTCATATCTGTGCTAGACTATGACAACCTGAATTGAAATTACAAGTCCAAGCTTGTTCAAAAGTAATCTGAATCACAGGTAAATTTATGAAGAAATGTTTATGTCAATTATTAGCTACTTCTAATTAAGTAAAAACAAATCAATATAAACAAGAATTGGTAATTAAAATGTGCCTATATCTAAATTGTTAAGGTACCTGAGATTTCAAAAACCTGTTTTCAACATAATCATCAACTCTTATGGGTCCTTAAGGATTAGTTATGTATAGAAATAACTTAGATATTTTGATTGTATATCTAGTGTCCATTGCACAACTCCATCAAAGCTAGATATTGAAGTCCAAATCCTTTAAAACATTTTGTATAATAAAGAAAATGCATAAATAACTTACGTGGAAGTTCTCTTGTCTTCAGTCTGCCGGTCCTTGTCTTTAGAGCCCTCACGTTTATTCATAATACTAGTTTCTATGCAGGCACTTAGCCCACCACGCCAGTCCACTGTCAGAGCCCACAGCTACTCGGGGCCACACTGCACAGCAGTCCATGTCACCACGGCTTCTGTACACTGCACTGCAATCTCGCCATACCACTGCACACACCATTAACACACACGAAACACTTTATTAGGGCTATTTGCGATTTATTCAAACAAAAACCACTTTTTAGAAATTTATCTCAGAATCATTTTTCATTCACTGCACCCAACACTCGACATGTTTCGGCGAGTCGCGCGACAACTGTTCGTCTTTTTATGATATTTTACGAAGGGATAATTATTCTTTTATAACTAGTGAATGTCAAATGATAAATCCGATATATTTATAAGCCACGAAACGATTACAGCTTGCTGTACCAATGTTATGCTTATCGAAAAAAATATTCGACAGTTTTTACAAAATATGATGACTAATTTTATAGGATGGCTATAAGATATTTTAAATATGTTGTTTTCTAAGCAAAATGAAACAAGACTTAGATCTTTACAAATGACAGCTCTAGCAAACTGGGAAGTCAACGCAAATGAAACTGTCTGTCGGCACTAATATTTGTTGAGAAATAATACAGTGATTTTTATTACACAGAACACGTCACTAAACAAAACTGTAACATAGTTTTAACAACATGAGGCGGTTCCCGATTGAGTTAACACCGTCGCCGAAACATCAAATGGACATTTCTACTGATTAAAAAGTTTAGGTTTTGTAATGGCCACCAATGGTACACTTTAGTCGATAAATATATTTAAAATAATTATTTAAATAGTAGTCATAAATGAAACAAAATATGGTTATGATTGTTACCTAAATAAATACCAGATAATGATAAAATTTCATGGTTAAAAATATTATTTCAAAGATAATTCACTAAAATATCGCCATTCGGCGCATGCGCAAACTTGATGTACTAGTGTTACTATTCACGAAAACATAAACATAACATTTTAGTTAACAAGTTTCAAATAAGATATAAAACTATTAATTATCATCGTTTTTAAATAGTTATGTTTATTTTACATTTTTATTCGTAATTCTGAATTCGATAATTGAAATTAAATATTGTTAGAGGCTATTATTGAGAGGTTTAAAAATAAGTTTTATGCTTCGTCACCAGATTGCGCTGCTTCTGCGACTCATCAAGATGGGTATCTTCTCAAGTTCTGACAATATTTAAAATATTCTTTACGCGCTAAAGTAAAGCGATGGTTAGAAAGTTGTTGTATTTCTTGAAACACACGTAGGTCTTTTTTCTGTATAGTATTTATTCTCCGTTTTTCATACACAATCACTCTGGCTGTAAGTTGGTATACAGCCAGAGTGGATAGCATAGGTTTTTTTAATATAATAAAATGGACGGTGAATGCCCTCCATATCATCATAAATACTACCAAAAAGCTAGTTGTCTCAAAATAACGCTATATTGCATTTTTATCCCTCAAGTGTCGCAAAATAATGAACCACGGTTGAACACTCGAAGCATAAAATATATTTGATTCGCACATTTTTATTAACTCGCATTTTTGTTACTATTTTAGGTCGAAAGCTATTTACCGTTTCTCAATGTGTATAGTTCATAAATTTGTTGTTGTTATTAGGTGATGTCGTTGATTTTTCGATTATTTAATTTATTTTCATCATAACTAACTAGTTTTTGGGGAGGTGTAGGGGCAAAAGAGAAGTCAGAGCCAATAACACAAATTATAATTACATGAAAAATTGTGGATGTCAGGGTAATATATGAAGACCTACTATAACTTTCATTATGAAAGAATGAATAATAGATAAAAATTCTAATACACTGGCTATTATTATGTTAATAAATAAATAGATATATTAATTTTTTTGTTATGCCACAGTCCGCTTGTGTCAGCGTGAGTACATGTCCACCATTTAGGTATAATACTTCTGTTTATTGAATCGGCCTATATTTATTCTATATTTTTTCATGGCTTCTATAACTTTTGCTGGCTCAATCAGCTCTTCCTTAATTATTCATCTTTCGTCATTAAATTAAAATTTAAACTGTCCTATTTAAGTTTTCTTAACAGTAAAATACAATTTCTTTACACACGCGTAACTATGAGACAACATGAGGTCTAAGTCACACACGTTCCATAAGTTAGAAGATTTAAACTACTTTTGAATACTTTGAAAGCATTAAGTACAGAAGTATTCTTGGTCTCTATACCGATGATGTTTGTTCGAAGCAGTACCTCTGTTCCTGGGCGTTTTGCAAGAAAGTTGACGGTTACGGAAACGAAATACATTTTTTTTAATAAATAAGTTTATATTTTTCTTTTAAATTTTTGGATAGCTCATTAAATGAGCTTTTGATATTACTAATTGTTTTGTGATTGAAATAGCATACCTAATTAACAGAACCTATTCTCGGCATATTTTTATAAATTATTTAAAATAGGTACCTACTTCCGATTAGTAACATTTGTTACATCATGTCCTCAATATTTTACCCCCTTATTACTATAGTTTATATGTATATTACTAAATAGTTATGAAATTCAAGTTAAACATGTAAAAATATACAATATTTAAATGATACCTTAATCCAGCTTCTTATAAAATTGACAAAGAAAAATAATTAGATTTCTTATTTATTATCAGAAACATAAAGCTGAGTTTACAATACTAAAATCTTAAGGTACCTTTTAAAAAACAAAGTTCCCATAAGCTGCCAGACTGAATGTGTTCAACTTTTAAAATCAACTGAGTGGATATTGCTGTGGTTTTTTATACCATAGAGGCCAAACGAGCAGTTCTGCCACGTGATAGTTAGTGGTCACTAAAGCCTACGGACATCACCAACAGTATAGGTCTCGCGCTATTTGTTTCTTTTGTTACTTATAACTTTTTTCATACAACATTTTAAGATTCCCCCATAGAAATAATTAATAGTCTTAAAAAATCTTTGCAGCGACACCGGATTATTATTGCTCGGTGGAAATTTTTTTCCCATATGCTTTTTTATTTGATTCTTACGGAGTTTGTCTGTACATTTTTTTAATAAAACATGATCTGTCGAGTACTGTGAATAAGTAGGGTGTAAATAGTGAAAATTTGTTTAGACAAAAACTATATTATCTTTTTTGTAAGTATTACCTTAGTAAAAGGAAAATAAGTAAAAAGGGCACACTTCACAACTATTTGGTGTGGCAGTATAGAAGCATGGTCCCAAAAAAGTTGTGAATCGGTGTGTCGATTGTTAAAACCGCAAAGTAGTTTTATCTTTAACTAGCTCAGTTACCAGAGTTTTAATTGTTTTAGGCCTTGATAAACAAATTTCTCCTAACAGATAATGAAATAAAATAGCAATAGTCAATACTAAAACGAACTATGCGTTTTATAGGTACGTACGTGGGACACTCAGAAAAAGGGACTCAGCGAAAATAAAAAATGAAAGCTCTAAGTATAAATATATATATTTTTCAATTAAAACAGTTCAAAGTACTCTCCGCCAGCTACAATACAAAATTTCATGTTTTTAACACTTTTGTTTTCGAAACACTTTTCCATTCCGACGCAGACACCTCGCGCCGAGGAGATTTTCTCTTTTTGGGAATAGAAAGAAGTCACATGATGACAGGTCAGTTCTTCGAGGAGGGTAGTACAAGCGTTACAGAAAACGTGGCGTGGCGTGCTGTTCAGGAAGTCCCTCCTTTAGAGCGCGGCTCTGGTGCAGCAATAACCCGCGGAGTTCTGTGTTTGGTCGTTTGTTATTACACATAACTGAAAAAAATTGCCAAGCATTTGGCAGTACATCGTTCATCGTTGTTGACCATTTGATTTCGTGTGTGTGAAGGAACTGACACCGAGAAGCCAGTCATATTGCAATAGCTATTGATCAAAATCTTCCTTGCTTAAAAACAGTCGACTACCTCATGACAGGGACTCATAATCTTTATCTGAATGTGCTGAATCTCCTGATGCGCAATTCGCCTGACTTGAGTAAAAACTTTCGCTGTTAAGTCTTTTTCTTCTGTAACAGCCGTTCAAGGGACCACTTCTTTCTACACGTAGGATAGTTAGTCGGCCACACCTGAATTAGTTATACAAACGATCTATAAGTGTCATCTGAAGTCTATCGTATGATTTGTCCGGTTTCAGGTGACTGACAGATGATTTCAAAAATCATAGCCCGAAAATGGTCGAAATAAAATTGGAATGAAACATTATATTCCCTACAATTTTCTTGGGGAGTGGGGAGATAAAATAACAGAGTCGCTGTGATTTTAAGGCTTTCCATACACATAGGTAGTATCAGTCAAGTGTTCTGTACCGGGCTATTAATAGGTACAATGAGACTCCTTCTGTTTGTTACAGAAAAATTTCTGGCCGTTCACATAGTGTTCGTACGAAAAAGTTGGTTAAAGTAGTACTTTAAGAGATGACTTAGGACTTAAAGGCTATAGGAGGCGCACTGATCATTTCTTAACTGATCAATTGATCGAAATGATTACTGAAGAGGTGCGGAAATGGAAGTCACAGAAAAAAATTGTTTTCGAATGAGATTTTTTTTACAATTGAGTAACATTTTGGCAAAAAAAAAAGACCATATTCATGCTCAAAGCTCTAAGGAAGCTTCCCAATTAGTGTACAGAGTGCAACGTGTGTATTATGTGACTTCAGGACTGGTTTCGTGGGGTGACTGAGACCTGTTTTTCTGAAAAAGTTATGAAAATTTCGGCACAAGTGTATCAAGATATCATTCTTAAGAAGATAGTTGAGCCCCTTAATAACACCATGTTTAATACCTTCCAGCAAGACTGCGTCGGGTCATAAAACTCGGTCCACGAAGTCTTGGTTGGAAGCGAACGTCTTCATCAGAGCTTCTATTATTCTAGCACCTCGTGTTAAGTATTGAAGCACGCTTGCCTGGAATGTACCTATTCACCCGTGATTTGAATATTCCTAGATTGTACGTACCGGGAAAAACAGACTCTTGGAAACGAATTCCACAGCTTAGCGGTTCGAAACAAAAATGTCTACTGGAATGACTTTGTACGAATGGCTTTAATTTCAACAGTGTATAGAAGCTCGGAAGCGCACTCCCCGAAATGTATTCTATAAAATACCGATAGGCTGGCAACTTCCCTACGGTGCTCAAAGCTCTGGAACCTAGACAATACTAATGATTAGTCATTAATTAATCCAAAAGCTCGTTTTCTATTGTGTCCAGGGCTTCTAGTTGGTACATAGCCGTGCTATCCCACAAACGCGAGCAGTAGTCCATGCAAGGCCGGACTTGTGCTGTGTAAATATCGAGCAGCTGTTTTGGTGTGAAGTACCGTCTCACCTTCAACAGAATGCCCAGCCTTCTCACAGCCGTTTGCGCCTTTGCATCAATGAAGGAGCCAAAATTCTTGTTGTGTGTTATGATGAGTCCCAAAAGGTGGATATGGTCTGAAATGGGTATAGATACATATATGTAAGTAGGTGACAGTAAAAAGGGCTCCTTTTTGTGGAAAATAAGCACGCCTGGATTTTGTTGGCATTAAAGTTGACCAGGTTGGCAATACCCCAATCAGAGACGCACAAGTTCATGAGGTTGATCATAGCTTCTCTCAGACATTGGGTATGTTCTTTGGTGGCTTGAGCGTAGGACGTGTATTTCTCTAGAACTGTGCTGTCATCGGCACATCCAAGCCTGCCAGGGCCAAAAAAATCATTGATATGCAGCAATAAAAGAGTTGCAGAGAGGACTGACCATTGTCACTTTTTTTTCTTTTTGCCTCGGATGAGCAGCCCTCAAGGACCTCTCGTATTGAACTTTCTTTCAAGAAGTTAGATTTCCAATTACAACGCCGAGATAGTAAACCGTATAGCGGAAGCTTGCTTAGTAAGCTGTCATGCCATACTCTGTCAAAGGCCTTCGAAATGTTAAGAGAAATAGCAAGTATTTCTCCGTGCTTCTCAATAGCCTCACTTCAGATGTACGTGGCATATGGAAGAAGATCTCCAGTTGACCATATCCGGCGAAACCCATACTGGTTGTCCTTGAGGAGATCATTCGCTTCCAGGTAGGTCAGGACCCTATTATTCAGTACCTTACAGAGTACCATAGTCTTACAGAGTATAGACGTGACTGAAATCGGCTTGTAGCTGGCTGGATCGCTCGATTTCCTTTTTTCGGCACTGGTTGCACATTTGCAAATTTCCATTCTCCGCCACCTCGGCACTTTTCCAGTTTTTAGCGAAAGACGAAACAGGTGTGCTAGAAACGGAGCCAGCTCAGGCACCCAGGTCCTGAGCAGCCAGGTCGGAATCCCATCGGCGCTGCTGGCTTTATTCACGTCCAGTTTGCGCAACACTTCACGAATTGGCTGATTGGCGAAGACAGATGTCTGACATTTCCGTCTCGCACTTAAGTATCTTTGGTGGCATAGCGCTGCCAGCATTCAGACGAGAAGCCTCCACGAAACAAGCAGGTGCGCTTTCACTTCTGCTGAATGAGCCAGTGAGCCATCGGGTTTCAAGAGCTGTGGTAACGAAAGGCGGCTGAAGTTCGTCTCAACGGACTTTACTAATGACCAAAATGCTTTACTTCCTGCTGGGTAGGAAGCAAGTTTGTTCCTTGTCCGAGATACTCGGTTTGAATGAGCTCCTTGCATAACTTATTTGCAGTTCTTGGTAGCTTTATTATAATCTCCGGACTTATTTTTTCGTGATTTGACCCACGCGAGATCCGCAACGTGTTTTTCAGCTTAAGCGTGTCTGCATTCGGGTCCAAAAAAAGGTGTTGTCTTATTTACTATAAGTACATCCGAAAATGGAATAAAGTACTCCGTAGCCACACATCCGTCACAGCATCCGCACATACAAATGTGTCTTCAGATTAGATCCATACAGCATTCCAAGGGTAGGACGCAAGAAAATTTCGCATTTCTTCCCAGTCTGCCAACTTATAATACCAGAACCGACGTGTACCTTTAGGGCTTGGATCCGGTGACGTATAAACTGAAACGGACTGAACCAGACAATGGTCAGAGCTACCTAATGGAGGTGAAACCGATATTTCGTATCGGTCTGGTTCAGTTGTTAACAATAGATCCAGGCAGTTTGCCCTATGTGCCTCCACGTCAGGTACCCTTGTAGCCTCATGTACCATCTGGGTTGGATTTACCGCTAGAGCTAGCTCACGCATCCCTCTTTCAGCGTATCCGTATTGATATGGGAAAAGCCAGTCCTGATGAGCATTGAAATCTCCCAATAATACCAATTCCTTCGAAGGGTACTGGTTTAGAATTACATCTGCTGCTTCCAGAAGATATTCGGTGAGCCTGCTCGTTTCGAAGTCACCTCTGTGCGTCCGGTAGACACAGGCATACACCATTTTGACAGAACCTACTGATTCTGCAGCAGAATCCATATTACTGAGAAATCGGCGTCTTCATACTGTCGGGGACGTCGATAACAGAGGTTGGCCTGAACATACACGCATACTCCCGCTCGTGGAATAAATCTATGTCCCAGTGTGTAACCCGGGTAGTTAAGGTACGCTACATCAGACGGACAGCAAATCTGTGTCTTAGAGATAAACAAGAGTGCGGCTATTTATAGTCTCAAGGTGGTGATGGACTGCTACGAGATTTGAGTGCAAGCCTCGAATGTTAGTAAGGTGTACTTTAAGCGAGGGGGAGTGCAACCGCTGTTTATAAACTTTTCTTATCTTTCTCTTTTCCAAGATGATTTCAGTGAAGGGGAGGTACGGAGTTGGAAGTGGAGCAAGGCCGATCGGGATTACTCAACGTTACATGTGGCCACAAAACTGCACTAAGTGTCAAGGGTTGCCCTTGACAAGTGCGCAGGTGCGTTGTCGTGGTGGTAGAAAATATTATTTTTGGCTACATGAGACCGCTTTCTTCGGATTTCTTCACAAAATTTTTACTGTATAATACTCTTTATTATTGTGTTTTCTCTTTGCAATTAATCCTCTACATTAATCCCTCGAGCATCCCAAAAAACAGTTGCCATCAATTTGCCGGTCGACAAAACCGTTTCTGCTCCCTTCGGCGCAGGTAGTCCGCTCTCTGTCCACTGCTTAGATTGTTCTTTTGTTTCAGGAGTATAACGATATATCCATGTTTCACCTACTGTCACATTCACACTGCTGTTAGCAGTGAGCAAATGCGGCACCCATCGCGCGCAAATAATTTTCATTTGCAAATGTTAGTTTAAAATATTAAAAACGCGTTCAGAGGAAATGCTTACCATCTCTGCTACCTGCCGCAATTTTAAGCGCCGATCATTCAAAACGTTTTTTAAATGTTTTTGATCATGTACGTACTCATGACTACATTTGGGCGGCCCAACATGTTGGCGTTTTCGCAGCTCTGTCTCCCACACTTAAAATCAGTTACCCAGGTATGAATTGTACTCAATACAGGAGCAGTATTATCTTAAACTGTCTCGCTTTAATCTGGGTTGCTGTTTTCCCTTTTAATACGTTAAATTTTATCACCACACAAATTTCGTTTTTTTCCATTGTTGAGAAAATGTACGGCAGAGAAAGTTATATTTTCGAAAAGATGATAGAATATAATGTAATAAATTTTGTTTGCCTATCTTTTTTTAAGTTCGTCGTCTATCTGTCTCTCTTTTTAACTGAGATATTATATGTCAGATTTAACAAACAATTTGATTCCTAATAAATGTCTTCCCTTAATGTTTGTATTCTATGGAAATACTACACTGTGGCTTACGTACGAAGCGCGTATTTAACGCCCTATGTACCGCTTACGGAAACGAGCCCGGGTTCGAATCCGTAATAAAATAACGCGACTTTAGAGAGCTCTAATAATAAATAAATTAAGAATACGGCTTTTGCCGATTTGTAGCGAAAATCGACCCCCTCGGGGGGGGGGGGCGAGGAGGCCGGCCTCCTCAGATAAGCCAAACACTAAACGAGCTCAATTGTCCTTATCCACGACACCGCAACTTAAACGGCATCGTGCGCGCGCCGTCCCACTAGAGTGGGGAGGGAGACCGCTTCCTCCTTTTCGGTCCCAAAAATAATCACTATAGGGTACGCCCACAATGAACCCGGTTCATCTCTTCCCATCTGCGGGGAAAGAGGGGGTCTGTCCCCCTATCGTCTCCCTAAACCTGAAGACAAAAAAGTCTTCGTAGTCAGTCGAACTGTTGAGGCTGGACTAGCGCCGCCAACCAGTATTAGGTCCCTCCGATAAAAAAAAACGCCCTATGTTATATACGTGTTTTGTAAGACACACACACACACACAGAGAGAGAGAGAGAGAGAGAGAGAGAGAGAGAGGGAGAGAGCATATTCATTACTCGATTCTAATTCCGAATATCAAACAAGTCAAAAATAGGTAACTAACATTTTACATAATGGTCTTTGAAATTCTTACTATACGGTTAGCTAGACCGGGAGGCTCTACTCGTCCGTACAGACTACAGCTGACGCACATTCTATGCCGTTCTTAATTCTAAAAATATTTACGTTTTATTGGTCATTTAGGACCACCAACAACGTAGTAGGTACCGTGTCCTAAAAATATCTGATCTTTTACCATTCATGTTGTATTTGTATTTGAAAAATAATGGTACCTATGTACCTATTTCCCTTTATTTTTGGGTTTAGATCTGCAGTCACTAATTTCAGTCATAACTATTACGCGCAATTTCTCTTTGCTAGTTCTGTTCCTACTAGTGCTAAAGTCAGTGTTATAGAGAACGCTAAAGTGTACATAGATGTTACTAATGTACATATATTTTACACAGATACATTGTACATTCCTAAATATAAGCTCATTCATCCGTATATATAACGAATAAACGTCTTTTGTTGACGCGGGGAAACGCACTACGCGCCCCCACTGGACCTGGGTGAGGTCCAGTGGAGTGTGGGGCTCGCGGCACATCATAGTGCCGAATACCCTAAACCACCGCGAATGCCATCAGTGCCGTCTTTGGTGAGGTGCCCCTTGCCTCGTGCGCAAAGGCGCCGCCTCCTTTTGCTCTTTTGTCTCCTCACCTTATAAGAGGGATACAAAGAGCGGCTTCATCTCTTGCTATTTTAGTCCCCTCTTCTTATAAGAGGGGTACAAAGAGCACCCACCTCGTCCGTTCAATGGGCTTCGCCCAAGGTGTGTGTGTTCACGCCATGCTCCTGAGCCCCACCACCACGATAAGGCTTCAACCGTGGTAAGGATAACGGATAATCCTAACCAACGCAATATAACCCCAAATTTGTGGCAATCGTATAAAATTAGTTTTTTCATGACATTTAATTTTCACACTATGGGATTTTTATGACTTTACGTATAGGTAGGTATGGATGTCTGCCTTGTCATGCAGTATCAAAATATAGATGGAGTACGCTGGCCAGCCTAAGAGGAGATAGCGTTTTTCTAGTTTTTTATTAATTTCTCTCTACACAATGCCCATGGGAGATTAGATAGGCAAAGGTAGTAATTCATTTTCATCTTCCTCAATACGGATGGGTACTCGCTGATAGGCCTGCCTAGGACTTACCTGCTCTATCTATATTATTATCTATATTATCAAGGCCACATATTGTCATCAAGGTACGTAAATATGGGTTACAAAAACACCGACTAGTAAGTGACATTCAAATGTTTGTTTATATGTACTTAAGTTGTTTGCTCCGGACATCGCCAAGGTTATAAAGTTGATGCACATTACCACCCGGCAGTCATTTAGTTCCTTATACACATTTAAAACTCGATATGCGCGTATACCCTTTTGGTCAGAAATATAATTAATATAGGCAAATAACCCGGCACATCGCTTCCCATCTACAGGAAAAGAGGAGGGAGTAGAAATCAAAAATCTTCGCTAGTCCGATGAGTTGCCATAGCAAATGCAATGGCTCCTCCGCAATAATAGATCCCTAAAAAACGTTATTTATTGTGAAAACGTAACAAAGGCAGTAAGTAGGACAATTAAGACTGATGGCTGTTGATTCTGGTGCATTTCACTTATAAATATGTACTTTTTTCCGGACCTGAACTTATGGACGCGAAGAGAAGCCTTATAGAGCTTCGTTGGATTGATATCAGTGCACGTAGGACGACGAGATTTTTCTCGGAGCTCGTCGAGGGACGGTTTGGGGCCGAAAGGAGTCTCCAACCCCCTCTCTCTCTCGCAAAGTTACCTGTACACAAAAACAGAATGACATTTAATCGAATCAGTTTTTTTGTTAATTCAGGTATTGTCCATGGACCACAACCCTTTATCCTTCTTATTCTATAGATACATCGTAACAGTGTGTAAATACTATGGGTAAAGTATTAAATATATTATATCCGGTTGTAGAAACCGTTCAAAAAATGTCTTAACGCTATACTTATTATAAATCAGAGTACCTAAAAGCTATCGATATTCTCAAAATCTAATGAACGCATATTCATGCGCTTTTCGTCTATGGAGAGAGCTAATCTCGAGGAAGGTTTTAGTGTATAATTGTCTCATATTTACTGGCGCATGGCTAATTTAGTGGGTTTAAAAACTTCATCGATGCTTAGTGTGCTTAAGGTTATTATAAAGTAACATAAATAATTGTGGACAGTAAATATCACACCACTGAAACAAAATTGTATATTTAATGTCAATTTTGTTATTTTTTTTTTATAGTATAGAATGCAAAGTGAATAATCGAAACCTTTTGACGAGTACCAACGCCAATAGACATCCACATTATTGTTTTCATTCCAGTCCATTGCCCTCTTTCCTACTCCCCTCCAATGGGAACCGGCTACTCACAAATCACACGAAATGCGACAACTTCATGCGGCGATGTCATTGGAGCGAGAGGTTCTTCCCTGGTCGTGCCAGCCCCATTCGATTGTAATGCAGCATAAGCGTAGTAAGTAGTAAGAGGTAGTTCCACCTCTGACTAAAATATACTACCTAAGTAACTAATGAATAATTATATTTCAAGTGATAAGTCCCGCTGAGTTTGTTTGGGTAGTTATTCTCAGGGATTACGGCTAGGGTTGAACGGGTGGTAGAATTCTTATTGTACTATGGCATTGAAATTAAAAAAAGATGTGTAAAATACTATTTTGAAAAAGTAATGTTCTTAATCTCTTGAATAAAGGTTATCATAATAATCATTTTAGTTATGTACCGCTGGTCGTAGAGCGCCATAATGTCTAGAATCATCTACAATCGGATTCAAAAAAAACGTTTAAAGCTCGTTAAATATCATTTCATAATAATTATTATATAATTGATGATTAAATGTTTTGTTATGACGCTACTAACTACAAGATAAGGAACTCTATGACAACAATGTGCGGCACACCCTTTTCCTGCTCAATAATGTACACATATATGAACAACTATCTGGCCATGATAATAAGCGTTACATTAGCATTATAAACAATCTTATACCGGGATGCACCTCTGCCACCTGGGGGAGATTGGGGGGAGGGGGTCGTAATCCTTTTCCACCCTAAAGGTCTTGTATCGTTGCCCGTCGAGCACTCACAGCAATGGCTTCTCTTCACTTACACGGCATAAATTTAGGTCCGAAAAATAAAAGTAAAGGGAATTGGCCCTAATAAATTACAGAGAAAAGTCGCTGAGATCGTTTAGCCACTTCTAACTTGTATTACCAGCAGGCAAGTACTTCATAACAGCGACCAAAGATTATCCAAATTGTTTCGAGAAATAAATACGTACCTAGGTGCATAGGTGCCCAATCGGAAAAAACAGATTAGCAAAATGACGAATCATGTTTTTCGACTGTATCTTGTTCACTAGTGATGGAATCCGCAGTCCGCACACGCCAATCGTCATCGGCCATGCCCATTCAGACTCCCCAGTTTGGTTTCTCACTTCAGTTAAGGCGAACGCGCCGCCGCAAATTAACGTGCAGTGAGTCACTAATAATAAACCACAATAATCAACTTTAGTGAAGTTTTCTTTTATTAAGAACTTGTAAACGTAAGTGTATTTGATATATTTTATTAAACCAGCAATTTGGGAGCAACTGAATAAATCCGCTCCTTATCCACTAGGAATGACCGGCCAGTATTACGTTTTATCTTTTAGTGAACATTATAAAAGATAAAGGAATCCTCCAAATGTTTAATAACAAGTTGTTCGCCGCTATGTTTTTAGACTAAGTTTTGATAATTTTATTGCATTTTTTTAAATAAAGGGATTATTAAAAAAATGTCTTATAGCATTTCATAAATGTAGCGCGACATGTAGATGAATTGTTTCATTTGTACTACATAGGATATTATTATTCATAACATGGAGCTGAAGAGTTTGTTTATTTGAATGCGATAACCTCAGGAACTACTGGCCCGGATTGAAAAATAACTTTTGTGTTGAATAGTACATTTTTCGAGGAAGGCTATGATGCTACCACTAGTAGTACCGAAGTTACTTCGGCACAACCGCGTGTTGATGCTAGTAGTAGTAGATGCATCTATGAACCGATCGTGTTGTATTGTTTTAGACCAGTGTTTTATTTGTTTTCATGTATATGGATTTTTATGTCATTAATTAGAAAGGAACAGCATACTCTTAAACTTATTCATTTGATGTTTCTTCCTAAATTATTTCTTTACAATTAAGATAAAATATTATGTATTATTTAATGAGTAGCATACAACGGAAGCATAATATTAACCACGCGCGTAACGGAAAGTATGAATACATCATTCAGGTAGTTTACAATGCGGATTAAATAGGCATTCTCATAAACCTTCAATCTAAACATAGGTATATATTATTATGTTTAAGCTTAATATCAAACATTACAATTTCACATAATAAGAATGCAAGGGATTATTTTTTAATTATTTTTGAACGTCACTGAGATTCTCATTGTATTAAAATTGAGAAAAGAATGATAAAAATCAAATCCCTGATGGACTGGTCATGGATGACGATAAATAGAGATTTATACCTACCATTGTGGATAAGTCTCATTTGTTCGCTTGGTAATATTTTATAGCATTCTTGCTTTAATGGAATAAAAGATACCACATTAGCTGGGCCAGTCATTAGTCAATGTTACTTTTCAAGATCTCTGACCCCCGGGTATATAGGCGTAATCAAACCGCAAACGCGTTCATTGGTTAACGATCTGACGTCACTTCGTATTCTATCTGTAGCATGCCGTTTGGACTAGAGTTTCAACTGTCAACATTGACGTCCGCCAGCTGTGATGTTTGCAAATTTGCAAAGAGTACAGATGTAAGCCACTGTAAGCCCAAATTCAAGACTACTCTTTCTTTTTCAACAAAAACGAACAGAAAACGCCAATATACTACTGGTTTTTTCTGTTCTTTTTTCGTTCTTATTGTTAACTTCCGACGCAAAAATCGAGGGGATGCTTTTTCACTGGCAGCGCTCCGCGGTTTCCCTCGTGTGGCTCTAATACCTACTTTTCCCTGTACCTGTCCACTACCCAATTTGTCGTACCGTGATGGTATATGGGTACATCCCTCTAGATAAATGGCCGAATCTAATATTGAAATAATTTCCATTTCCTGAGATTAGCGTGTTCAGACAAACAAACAAACTATTTAGCTTTATCATGTTAGTACCCCGCAGTTTAACTCGCGTAACTCAACGTAACCATCCTTTTTTTTTGGTGACGAAAGGCATTTAGCATGATACCTGGGAGCTCGGGTAGACCCCCAGACCTGTGTTGGAGTCGGCCATTTGGTAGCAATACCAACTAAACACCTACGGGAGCCTTCAGCCGCTATTAATGGAGGGTCCCGGATCTGCAGGCAACAGGTCCCTACCAGCGACAGGCTGGCCTCGGCGAAAAGGCCAGACTTCACCTTCTGTCATCCACGTAGCAGTTGACACCCATCCCGGGGAGGAGACGGCCTCGCAGGACCCAGTCGTAGCCGACGTCACACAGGATTGGTCCAAGTACAGAACCCTGTGGGACGCCACGCCCGACTCGCCGCTACTCCACGGACCCCGACCGGTTCTCGAGAGCCACTCTGCGATCGGAGAGATACGCCTCCAACAAACTTAACCATCCTACCGTGGATAATTCAAAAGAAAAATAATTTTTCAATTCGGGCCCGTAGATCTTTTTTTTGCTGACGTGGTGAAACCCACTTGCGCGCATTTAGTGGCCCTGGATGGGGTCCAGTGGTGTGTGGGGCTCGCGGTAGATCATAGTGCCGAATACCCACACAAACCACCGCGAGTGCCATCAGTGCCGCCGTTGGTGAGGTGTCCCGGAACAACAAATCATCAGGGCACCTCGACTCCACCTCCATTCCCGCACCACAGGACAACCCCACCGACTTTGGGACAGTACAATGGGGTGAGGTTCCCAACCTCGCCACTAGCCCCGTGCGCAGAAGCGCCGTCTCAATTTCGTCTTTTGTCCCCTCTTCTTATAAGAAGGGTGCAAAGAGCAACCGCCTCCTCGGTTTAATTGGCTTCGCCCAATGTGTTTCGGTTCACCCCAGGCTATTCGGCCCCATCACCACGACAAAACTTGAACCGTGGAGGGGGCCCGTATATCCTAAAATAATTGCGTTCAAACAAACAAACTCTTCATCTTTATATTATTAGTGTATATATATATATATCGATTGTGGATCTGTTTGTGAAACTGTAAACGACGAAATTGCCGACGAAAATCGTTTTCGAACTTCTTTTTGGCTTCATTCTCGATGTTATGTCTATGTTAGGTATCCCACACTCTTTTAGCCTCGAAAGATTTCATCATCGTTCACAGGTTTAGGGCGAAACTTGATCAGAATTTTCCCCGAGAGTCAGTCACACACCGGAAAACATTAGTTAGGCTGTATAAAATCTACTGAAAACCCTAAAAGGCCTAATATACGTTTAAATAACGCAACCCCTCTTACTTTCTTAAAATCCCTAACATAAACCTAGCCTAGGCCTATATCGAAACTAATATTGGAAAGTCTGCCTCGTGGTCTATTGGTTAGACTTTTCAATGACACTTTTCAATTATAGTGGTTCTTTATTCAACCACAGACGTGAGGTCCCGGGTTCGAGTCCGGGGTCAGACCAAAGTGTTATTGGAATTTTTCATTAAATGAAGCCATCGGTCCTGCATCTTACTTCACTCTGGTCGGGTCAGATTGCCATCCTTTCGGAATATCAGAATAAGTGATTAGGTAGTGCACTTCTGCACGCACGCCCTTATATATATATAATTCATCTCTTCTCTTGAAATCCACTAAGACGTTCAGTTACAGAGCCTGCCACAAAAACCCACAAAGCTTCTGCTAAATTCGGGTTTAAATGGTAAACAATTCATGACGCTGTACTAGGCACACAGAACATGTAGCGTGCGAGCATTACATAATGCGAAGATACTCGCGCAATTGTCGACCACTGCAATGTCGCTAATAGCCACCAGTCGATCTGTTATCAGCCTTGGTACGTTTATTGCTTATTGTTTATAAATACAATTCAAATGTTCCTCCCGTGTGATGCAATTGTATCATTCTTTTTTTGTTTCTGTTGACGCGGGGAAACGCATTAACGCGCCTTCACAGGCCCTGGTTGGGGTCCAGTGGTGTGTGGGACTCGCGGCACATGATAGTGCCGAATACCCACAAAAACCACCGAGAGTGACGCCCTTGAACAAGGAACCAGAAATCATCAGGGCACCTCAACGGCTGGTCAGCCCCCTAAGAGACCGGCTCCTTCTCGACAGATGGGGTTACCCCGCACCACAGGACAACCCCACCGACTTTGGTACAGTGCAATAGGGTGAGGTTTCATCCTCGCCCCTTGCCGCGTGCGCAATAGCGCCGCCTCGTTTTCCTCTTTTCCCCTCTTCTTATAAGAGGGTTACAAAGAGCGCCTCTTCCTCCTGATTTTTAGCCCCCTCTTCTTCTAAGAATTCAGGCTACTAAGCCCCACCGCCACGACAGGGCTTGAACCATGATGGGGTGATGCTATTGTGCCATAGATAACACACGATAGTCGATATCATAAAAAATGGCAGGGTGCTGGCTGTCGTAATTTTTATTCAGTGAATATGAAGTTGTAGCAGTGGACGTCGTCGGGCTGATCATGATGACGAACAAGAAATTTTGGAGGTTCACAAAATTTTGAATGTTTCTGACATGCAAATGCAGTGTATGTTAACCAGTAAGACGTAGTAACATGCTGCATTGCTTTTTGTTTTTTTTGTCCGGCATGACGGGAGAGGTGCCTCTTGCTCACATGGAACCGTCGCAAAGCGACAGCCATGTTATGGCGTCTTCTGCTGTTAGGGAGAAGCGGGTTGCCCATAGTAGGTAAAGGAGGAAAGGAGAGCATCAAAAAAATGGTGTGGATGTCTGATGGCGGTAGTTAACAGCTGGTCCCGACTGCTCGTTTGTAAATGACAAACAATCAAATACAGACACAAGTGTTATATAGATATAGATAAAGAATTGGCAATCGGCGTCGGTGATACATAGAGACAGAATTGGCTTAAGTAATGTACTTTTTCCGTTTACCGGCTCAAAGAGTAAAAATGTATTCCGACATCCGCCTGTCCGTCTGTCCGTAGCCAGGCTACATCTTATGAACCTTGATGGCTAGCCTGTTGACATTTTCACAGATGATTCATTTCCTTTGCCGTTACACAAATACAAAAAAAATAAAATAAATGATTTATTATTGAAGGGGCCTCCCTTCCGACTTGCACATAGTCGGTATTTACATTATACCTCGGTACCTAATATAGCGTTTAGAGCCCTACATCTGAATGGCTAGATCATTCTAAACTAATACTAAAATATATACTTATTACTGCATATTTTTGAAAATATTGAAATACAGCATGTTCCTACAGGTATGAGGTAACTATGATTTCGGCTATAACATTGTGATAATTAGATTCTTGTAAAACAGATTTGGCGACCAAAGTAAAATATTACGTGTTCATTTCATACCAAAATGTACAGTTTATTAGTTAATAAGTTGGTTTATACAGGCATTTTGTGTTTTCCGAATAATAAAATTATTCAATCTTATTGAGCTCTATTGGAGCGGCCTATGTCCAGCAGTGACCGTTGTATGGCTAATGATGATAATGAATTATTATATACGTAGGTAATTTGATACCTACATATTGAACAAATACCTTGACGACTAAGTAAAATACCACTTGGTTGTTACAATAGAACTAGTTTTACGGATTCTATCGCGGTTTTTTTAATTATTTAACTAGCCCGACGTTTCAGAAGCTTTACAGAAACAATGATCATACCACTTCTTTTTTAAATTATTTAAATAAAATAGTAATGAAAACATGTAATTATTACGATTATCACTGTCGGTAATATTTATTTTACAAGGAGTTAAAAATATAATAGGAGCCAAAGTTATTATGTTTATATTTTTTATACAAAAGGACACGAAAAAAGGGACTGCACATAAATATTATGTTATAATTATTCGGATCTAAAATTATATTCGACTGAACGATGAACGATTGACTTACCTACGGAACGTCAGGGGAATACATTAGACAAAATCGTAAGATACATTAGACAAAATCGTAGGCGCAAATAGTTTTTCCTTTATAGCTCAATTTTCATTATAGCATAGGGAGGCAAACGTGAAATCGGACCTTTTTATGACTACCGACGCCCATGAACATCCCTATGATTACTATGGCGATGCGTTGCCTCACTTTCACCTTCCCCACACAATGGGCCGCCGACTACTCAAAAACCGCACGACACGCAACATCAAAGATATCACTTTACGCCGTTATCAAAGCGAGAGGTACCTCCCCGGTCGTGCCGGACCAATTCCACTGCAATGCAGCATGGCACTAACTCTGCTGAAAACTTTGAGTGTCTATGAATGGCTTTAACAATCAAAATATTTTGACTATTTTTAGTTGGAAGGGAAAAAATCAGTAGATGCAATTACACAAGGCTGTCCCAATGAATAGGTTTTTAAACAATGTAATTCATCACGGCGACGCGACGTTGGAAAAAGTGTCTACATCCTACAAGTCGATTTCGTTTTCGTGTCAGAATTAACATAAGAAACAAAAAAAGATAATTATCAAAGAAGTTTATTTTATCTCTCAATTATATTTGCTTCGTAACGAAGTGTTACGTATGTATAAAAATTCTTAACATTTTGTACGTAATACGTATTCTTTCTACAAGCAATTATTAAATGGGACTTCAAATCAACCACCAATGTGTACGCTGAATAGGGCTATCTATATATAATAAAAATAATAATAATTATGTAAGTATATATGATGGCTTATCATATTTTTCATATTTCTACATTTCAATGAAATGTTGTACAAATAGGAGTTACAATTAAAATTAATTACAGTAGACTTTTTATTGTTACGGCAGAAATTCATAATATGAAGTGCTGTTAACAAGACAAATATAACACTGAGAATACAATTAACGATACAGTACGACTAGCTTAGATGGTAGCGTGGCGGGTGATTCACGTATTACACTAGAGGTCTTGGCTTCGAACCCAGCCAAGGTCTTGAATGTTTATATATGTTAAAAGCTTTACATCTATAGATAATTTTTAATTGATAAAAATATTAAATGTAAATACCTGTAGGTTGTAAAACAAGTTTTTTCGGTTCTTACCACAGAGCTGCTAACGTGCTGCCTAAGTCCACATATATTATAATAGCATTAACTATGGATAAATGGCTATAGGTTCAATTTTAAAACTTTGTACATTCAAAGGAACTGAACAACTATCTCGTAAGTAATTGATTGAGGTACTTGCTTGCAATCGTACCAAGTGATAGCAACTCCGTTCGCACGGTAGCTTTTTTAACGCGTGTTAAAAATAAAAAAGGGCATACATCGTGTACCCAAACATCTGTTCACACGGCGGTGCTTTTTAACGCAGTCGTGTGAACATGTGTGTGAGTGCCCATATTATATTCCGTTTCAATGCATCTTAACATAATTTATGCTATGGTACAAAGCTCTCGCGCTAACGGGGCCTTAGCTGATTTAAAACATAAAACCTGGGGACTCTAGTTTAGACCAGCTTAGAGCTTAGACCCCATACAGCGTTATAGGTCACGGTCACGAGCTCCTTGTAATTAAAAAAGAGCTAATAAGGAAATGCTCGCTTCCTCTCTCTCTCTCTCTCTCTCTCTCTCTCTCTCTCTCTCCCACTACTCTTTTTAAAAAAATCTCACCTACGTATGTCTCGTTTTCCAGTTCCTTTTGTGTTGTTTTCGTAACGCTCTCGTCACACATTGATTAGCTTATTCCTTAATATAAAATATATGTTACGTTTCCCAAAAATTTTGATTATAAAACTATCACACCCAGGGGTCAGGTCTGCTCACAGACAGTTTGATAATCGTACTAGCTCTGCATAAAAGCCTTGCCTGTGTAAACTGGAGAGGATCAACAGTTGGGAACTCATTTTGGAAGGTGATTGTAGTACAAGCGTTTCGCTTTGATCTCGACTTCATACATCTACAATTTTGATTTTGTCGAAGTTTGAAGTGCCACATGTGTAGTCCCACTGATATAACTGCATTACATGTTCACAGCAGGTTGAATTCGTCAACATTACGTTCATCCTAAATGAATCAATGTAATGTATCTAATTCTATAATTAATGGCTTGTATTTCTTTTCAGTGATAATGCCTTCGGAGGAATATACGAAGTACGTGAAGGAAATGAGAGATTGGCTGGATTCGCAGGCGCATCTACCAAAAGATGTTGGTATGTTTATCAGAGTTATTTTCCCTGTTTATGTCTATCAACAACGTGTGTATTTACAATTCAGTTAATAAATGAATCGATGACATTTGTTATATTTACCGATCTGTGCTACTATTATAACATTATAAAGCTTAAGTTTCGTTTGTTTCTTTAAACGCACAACTCTCAGGAAGTACTAGCCCGATTTCAAAAAAAAGATCAGTGTTCTATAGCCCATTGTTATCGTGGTAGGCTATAGTATAAACCAAAAACAACGGATCATACGTGTAAAACCGCGTGGCACTGCTGGTAAGATAAAAAAATAGAACGATGTTACGATTTGGTTCTTGATTACGAAATACGTAGTCGAAATATCAAAATTGGGAAAATGCAAAATATATTTAAACTATTTATTCACATGACTATGGCATTGTGCGTAGAACCGTAGGCCCGATCATATACCTAGTAATTAGTAGTTAAGTACTACAATAATTCTCGGGTCAAATCCGTTTAACTTCGACCTTCAATATGACCGTTTAAAATTGGTTGAGCTGAAGTTTTTGTACTCACAATCTTAATCTTAAATCGTCCGATACGGTTCTTTTCGCCAGATCACAAAGGTGGTAGCCAGAGAGAACAGAATGCCACGATCCTTATAGTCGTCTTACTTCCGCTTACGGACGATTTAATCATAACATCATCATCATTATCAGCCCTTATCAGTCCACTGCTGGACATAGGCTTCTCTCAATGAACGCCAAGACGACCGATCTCTTATAACATATGAAAATATAACAGTTCTATAATTGATCTATGAACGCATCGCCCGATGGAGTGAAGTAGACGACTTATTATGATCTCTCGCTCGCAGGCTCCGCCTATTCGGAACGTTACTATGATGTCATACTTTATCGTGAATGTAATCAGCGTTATCCAGCTACAAGTCTTTATCACATTAAAAATATATTGAATTCTTGCAACGCTTATGCAATGCATCACCACAAGAAATGAAAAGCATTCCTTTCATTATTTACATGATCTTCCCTGGTTATGCCAGCCGAAACTCACAAACTTACTACATCACTAATAATAGTTCAATAAAGCGACGTAACAATATAACAGTATTCACATTAGAATCGGCAAGTTTTGTTCAGATATGTTGAATAACAGAAAAAAATAACAAGTTTTATTCAGAAAAATAATACATAATGTTGATAAGGAATTGTGTATTTTGCGAAGCACCAAGATTATCAATTATTATGTTAGAATAAAAATAACACCAACAACATCACGGCAGTTCCCTAACGGGACAGGCAGAGACAACGAAGCGCCACATGTCACGATCCTTACATACCTGCCTTGCCACCTCCACTTTCACTTCCTTTTTTTTTGTAAAACAATAACAACTTATATTATTATATTGAGTAATATATGTACCCCAAACTCATTGTTGGGCAAAGGATCCCTCATCTTAATTCTAGTCTGCCGCGTAGATTCTTTGAGTCTGGGTCCCAAAAGTGGTTATTGTGCCTAGGCCAGACGTGTCCAGTCCAGCTCCATTCGTCAGCGATTTTTGTGCGTAGTTTACTATTTCTGATTCTGTCCGACACTTTGATGAAGACTGCGGTACATCGCCCCTTGGCAATCCTTAACACAAGACTTTTGACTCTGTATCAAAGACCAAACCTGAGCTGTGTAAGTGAGTATGGTAAGAATGATCGTGCTAATTAGTTTTCGCTTGATTTCCCCAGGGTACCAGTAGCTACACCAGGTATTGTCGGTACGTCTTGCGACCTCCTTGTCTTGCCGTGTCTTGTCTGGAAGGAAACTAATTAGCCAAAGTATACGTACACTTGGGCATAGAGCATGACCTTCTCCGGTTGTTGCCGGTGGTTGGTCATAAGTGACGCCTTTGTCATATTCATATTCAGTTCCATCTCTCAGATTGCGTCGCTCAGATCTTGGAGCAATGCTTCTAGATTCAGACCTACACACAACCTCAGGGTTGAGGAAGCGATCAGGGTGATATCGTATAAGCGTAGGAGTCTTAACCTCGCTCTGCCTGTGAGGATTCCCTTGTTTACCAAGCCCGCTGCGACTTAAATATTAACTAAATATAATTAATAATAAATAATGATCTGTCCAATACAATATTATAATACTGTTGCAACAAGAAAAGATTGCCAGATGCCCCCCATGGCCATTATATAGTAAGTTTTCGTACTAAAATATAGGATTTTATGTGATTCATAAAATTTTAATTCTACGCCGAAGTTTAGTGCATTACTCTCAACGCTTCAAGGTCACGCATTGTTCCCGACTCAAACATTTAGTGCGTATTAGTGGAATGTCCAAAGATTACTATGGCATAAGTGATTAAATCATGATAACAGGAGTGACATTTGGAACGATGTGGTCGCTCAGCGACAAAGTTCTTTCATAAAAAAACAAAAGAGTGACACTGGGAACATTAAAATATATTTTGGCACTCGGATTTTTCTTCCAATGTAGCATTAATATTAAGCACTGATAAGAAATATTTCTATATATGGATACTATTTATGGATGACTGGTAATTATGGAAAAAATTGTGGGTGAAACTCGAAGACATCGAAGCCGCCGCATATTCCCAATCGCCAAAAGCAAATTGAATGTTATCGCGCATGCTTCAAACATTCGAGCATTGAGGTATTTGAAAACTATGAACTGCTAGAATGTTAACTTTTGGGAATAATGGTAGCGTGTATGTCTTGTTCAAGTGGTACCGTACAATAGCGGTATATGGGACCAGCATTCCTTTAGATTTATGACAATTGCATTAAAGGAAGCTATGGCAGTCATCTGAACATAGGTAACATTTGCAAACCGTCCATAACATTGTATGCTGCTACTTGTGAACTTTGTTTAGTGTTGTAGGGTATAATGACTGGTACAAGAAGCTGTAATTTACTTGTTAATTATAGCTTGTGTCTATGCTAGAGCACAGATGACAATAAATATCAGTAACTACCTACAGGCTATAACTAGGTGACTTAGATGTTTTATTTTATTCACATACACTAAGGAGCGCCACGCGATTTCGCCTGCGTCCCCACACCCCAAAAACGCACCCCTAGGGGTGAAGTTTCATAATGTTCGTTCTTAGCGGATGTCTGCATCCTGAAAGGTATCTACCAGCAAAATTTCAAGTTTATGGGTGTTATAGTTTCAGAGATTTCGTGATTAATCAGAAAGTGGAATTTCGTTATATTGTTTTACTTTATCTACCGTTGTTCGCCGCTATACATAATTGAGATTATTATATTATATGCGCTATTAATAATTTAGATCATTATATTATATGCGCTATTAATCACTTAGATTATTATATTATATACACTATTAATCATTCGTTACATGGGTGACGGCTACTAACATTTAAATTAATTCAGTGGCCCTCTTGATATTGGAAAGAAACAAAATCTATGATAATTTTATAGAGTTTGTTTGCTTGGGCTCGCAAATATCGGGAAATACTGTTTTGATTAAATAAATCGTAAATAGAGGGCCCATCCATCACATTAGGCTTTATGCCATATACTATCACGCTAGGACCAAACGGAGCGGAATTGAGCAGGCGAAATTGCCGAGCGCTGCAAGTGCTAAATAAAAGAGTAGCACACACTTGGCCAGCGCTTGATGGACACATTTTGGATGATATTCACATAATAATAAGAAGTAGTGGCCTTGCTGCATTGCAATAGATATGATCCAGCACAACCAAGATGTACCTCCTTGCTTGTGATTTGTATGATATTGCTATACGTGTGATTTGTAAGGAAACAGGTGGCTCATGGGGGGCTCAAAGGACCGTAGCCCATGTACAGCTTCGCCCACAGTAGCCTACTATAGATTAGCGTAACTTGAAATTCCAACCTTTGCCAAAAATCTTCGCCGATATGTCGAGGGAATTCAGAATGATTTTCCTGAGATATTTTCCATTACAATGGCCTTAATGGCTTCATAAAAATAAAATCATTTGAGTCTAAAAGTAGATTTCACAGCAACAAAACGAAAAATCTGCATGTTTTTAAGGTCACTGACACATTCGTGTCTTAATTTTATCAGCGTAATCATAAGCCCTGCGGATGTTAATAGGGTCGGTCATCAAGAAGTATGATGCTAAATATAAGAAACTGGGAGGATTAGGTAAAAAGATATATCTTATTATCACCTCATCCTCCCATTTTCTTCTTATTGCATTCGTTGCGGGTCCCAAGACCGTTTTAGCTTTTCCCTCGAGCCCCCTGCGTTCATGTCAATGGGTTTCTAGTGGATGCCGCTGCTAGCGACACAAGAGCGGCGGTGTTGGGAACGAATGGTCGGCTGAGTCCATTAAACAATTATTGCTAAGTTTCATTAGCGATTTGTATTGACCGAGTATCTTCTAGTTCGTGTGTCCTGTTATTCATGGATCCGGGACACCCACAGCCCTCCAGGGAATGAAGGTTCGCGTATTGGTCCTTAGGCTGTAGTTTCGCACTCTTGTGCTGACTCCGATGCACCCCACTGGTCCGCACAGGATGGCTGGCTCGACGGTGGCAAACACCCAACGAGACATAGCGTATGTCATTACTAGCACCTCCCGCGGTTTCACTGCTAAAAACGCAACATCCGTGTCGAATTTCGCAAAATCCTGTCTTCACGAGGAGTGTAAGACCTTTCCCTTCTCTATATTTTATATAAACGTATATGGATTCTACAAATCTGTGTTCGAATTGCATTGATATTCGGCTGACTCATTCTGACGAAGATTACGATCATGGTATCATTAAAAGATCATGGCCACCTACGTGGTCGTACAATTACTTATATCGCAGCCAATGAATGTTGTAAACAAATTTATTATCCACATAGTTATTTGACGACAATGTTAAAAGACGTATTTTTATTAGGTACTAGAGGTCCGTCACGGCAAGGCTATTTTCACTGAAATATGACAAAAATTAATTAATTTTCAAAGATATGAAAATCATAAATTCATGGTAATGATGATTCAATGTCATGGCAATGACAACAATTTGAATTTATTAATCATTTCTGCAGCGAAATAAGGATTTACTTTGATACTTTTTTACAAGTTTGATTACACTATCGAAGTTTCATAATGATTAAAACGTTTTAAAGCTAGCCTCATTTTATGAGGCAAACGAAACCTATAACTAAAGAAGTCTACTGTCACACCTTGATGAAAGTTCATGATGTCTCTTGATGAAAAAAAAAACTATTTGTAAATATAAAAATTATATCTAAAAAATAGTGAAAATTGTATGAAGATAGTTTTTTTATGAAATAGGGGGCAAACGAGCAGGTGGGAATGATTACTGACGCCCATATACTAGGCGCCGTACAGGGGCGTTGCCGGCCTTTAAGAAATAGATATGCTCTTTTCTTCATGACTTCTACGTTGTATCGGATCGGAAATAAGGAGGGAGACAGGTGGTTCCACGCTGTAAAGAGTGGCGTTGAAACCGCACTGTTGTGGATTTACGGACATCAAGATGCTGTGCATGAAACTTAGACTTCCGTCGCGATGTTCGAAGATGGAATTCTGCTGCTGGTATTAAGCCGAACAATTCCTCGGATCATTCCCCATAGCAAGTACAGAAAAACTCGCAGAGTGAACCGACATGTCTTCGTAGGACCAAAGGATCGAGCTGTCCGGAAATAACTTGGCCATCAACGACTCGAGGCGCTCTACGTTGTATGCGGTCAAATGAAACTAGTTGTTATTGCGAGGCCCCTACCCACAGGTGGGAGCAGTACTACATATGCGGTCAGAACTGCACCCTGTAAGGTTGCAGCCGATGTGCTGGATTGAAATACTGCTATAAAGCGATATTGAGTACACCCAGCTTCTTTGAGGCTAATTTAGCTTTCGTTTCCAAATGACCGCCAAACTAAACGTTATTCTAACGAGTAACGTCGACACCAAGTGTTCCGATACTAGCTGAGGTCAGTAGGTAGGTGTTTTCAGAACGAGGAGATGCGTCAAAGGGTTTCTAGCGGTAAACGCGCATACTTGTGTCTTATGGGGGTTAAATTGGACTAAATTTAGTCGGCCTCTTTCCGAAACCTTGAATTTCAGATCACAGAGACTTCAGATACAAGCCTGTTCAGATACTCGTTGACGTGTTCCCGGGAAATGTTAGCGCGGCCAGTGTATAAAGAATCCCCAGTGCTATCATCTCCGGAATAATGAAGGCCACTAGTTTGCGGCATGCATTGTTATGCAGAAGAAACACCGCATGAGAAGACACCGCACAGCCTTGTTGTTGACAGATTTATGGGCGGTGCATGCACCGCCAACCACGACCCTGGCGCTGCGATTTGTCAAGAACCTAGTGAACCTATCGCATAATTTCTCGGGAAGTCCGTATGAAGAAAGCTTTAAAGGAACGCTTCTGCCAAACCCAATCAAAGGACTTCGCTACATCCAGACTAACCGCCAATGCCTCCCCCTTGGCCTCAACTGCTTTCGTAAATCGGTGTGTTAAGTAGATTAGAAAATCACCAGCTGAATGTCTGCGGCGGAAACCGTACTGGCGGTCACTGATTATTTGATGATCTTCTAGTATTATAGGGCTGGCAGTTGATAATTTTGGAAAATAAAGGGGTTATCGCAATTGGTCGCTAGTTGTTTAGTAATAGGCAGCAGAGTTCCCTGATCATACAAGAAGGAGTTCGACGCACAAAGAGAGCACAGCAGGCTTTCTCTTTTGCGGCATGAGCCAGCGATTTATCTTTCCCATGTAAAGAAGTGAGGAGCTTAGCAAAATTCCCTGGAACAGCATTAGCGATGGATCAGACTGCACGAGCTCCTGAGGGAAGGCGAACTATTCTTTCCCTGATTTTGCTCTGACTTTTATTTGACAATGACTTTTTTGAAGGTTTTTATTTCTCAAACGAAATGCATAGCAGTCTGACCACAAGAAATACTGTTTTTATTGATTTTATTGATGGGAATCAGAAGCGAAATACCAGTTTAGACATCGTGGCAAAACAAAGACTAGCTGCTGCCCTCGGTGTTTCCGATCCGATACGATTTAGGGGTCTTCAAAAACAGCATAGCTATTTTTAAAGACCGATAACGCGTCTGTGAGACGTCTTGCGGACGTCTATGGGTGACGGGTAAGTCAATAACTGCTCATAAGAGCCTCTCTCATAAGTGAAATGTTACTAATACGTACACAATTGCCCTGGCCCGATTAAAATGAAAATCCAGCAAAGTCCTTAAAATATATATGTGTTAATACACATATATGAGTGTACGACAACGCTCAAGTGCACTTGAGATGAGCATGCTTCGCTCTGACGGCAGCCATCTTTATATGTAGTTAAGCCAGTCCTCGGTCGTAGCAATTCCACTTCATGTGTGAGGTCGTGGGCAAGGGGGCGCTTCACTAAAAGTCATAATGCAATAATTGAATACGTAAGTATGTGGATAGCCCATGGTCCAGGGTGAAGGAGTGCGACACATGTACATCCGGATGTTAATGGTGTCGGTAGTCACCGAATGGCTCCGATTACGAGTAATCGGAGCCATTCGGTGACTACCGACATGTCAATGGGTGACAAAATATGGTATAAAAATAAAATTATTGCTCATCACCCACGTCAATCAAATCTATTTTCACTCCGACTTTATGTATTAGTACTTGAATAAAAACGAAGATTGTGTGTGTATTTTTTTATTTTATTAAAATAAAAAAATATACTTTATATTAACAAATATTAGCTTTCTGCATATCTTCTCCATATAATCTTCAACTGACCAAAACCATATTTCGGAATCCTCCATTCACGCAATTCTTTGAAATAGGAATGCAATTGTTTTTTTTTCACGTATATATAGTCTTTCCAATATTGTAGTATTTTACAATATATTCCAGGCGACCACTTGTTGTATCGCTTCGCTCACAGCTGCTACTTCAACATGGAGAAGGCTAAGAAGGCGGCAGAGCTGTTCTTCACCATAAGAGGAAACTCGCCCGAAATAATGACCGACAGGGATCCGTTTGCGCCGCACATGCAAAAATTTGCAAAAATTGTGTGAGTATCTATGAAGATTTTACAATTTCTATTCATCAGAATAGTCAGACTATAGATATAATAACTTTGCACGTGGTTTCGTCTGTAGCCCAAGCGGACGAAGTAGCAGGAAACAGCTAGTATGTAATGTGACAGAGGCATAAGGAGTATCATGCTTACGTCATAGAGATAATAAACATAGAATACTTACACTATAAAAAAGTAGCACATACGTATGTTTTAGGTCAGATTGGATAATTGTGACTCCAGGTCTAGCTATTCGTTACAGGATGTCAAGTCAAGTAATACCTATTGTATTATACATATCAATATGTATTTTATGATCTATACTTACAAATATTGTAAAGAGGAAATATTTGATTGTTTGTTTGCTTTAGAGTAGGCCACGAAACTACTGGAACCATTTGAATAATTATTTTACCATTAGAATCCTTTATTATCTCTGGTGAACTTAGGCTATAGCCTATGTTCACTAAAGTCTAAAGTTGTACAGAATGTTATATATAACATTTTGTACAACTTTAGAGTTCAGTTACAATAGTGTGAAAACTTTGATAATGTAACCAAAAGTGTGAAAAAATCTAGAATTCATAATGCGCAGAACTAAAGTATCCGATGTCACGCGACGAATAGGCTCGTTGAAGTGGCAATGGGCTGGTCACGCACTCAGAAGAACACATGGCAGGTGGGATAGTAAGTTTCTGGAGTGGAGGCCGCCTTTAGAAAAACGAAGTGTTGGTCGACCGTTCACCAGGTGGGACGAGGTTCTCCGTGCAGTAGCCGGTCCGGGGTGGATGCGAGTAGCAGGAGATCAGTCGTCTTAGCGTTCACTGAGAGAGGCCTATGTCCAGCAGTGGACCGGTAAATGACGTCGGCCGATAATGATAAAGATGACAGCTAGTTATCAGTTAGTTGTTGTCGGGGAAGCTCCCGTTCGTTGTTCTGTCATAAATGGAATTTGTTGTCGTAGTAACGTGTAGTGCTTGCGACGCGTTGAAATTATAAAGATATTTTTTTGTAAATCTATGAATATTCGCCATATTTTGTAAAATATCTGTGCGAAACCGGAACGGACTACTAGTTATGTTATATAATTTTAAATTAGATGGTAGTTTATATAAAGGTTTATTAGTTTTGGCTTGACTTATAATAATATCTTTATTGACCTTTTTGAGTCCGTAATAATCCAAAAGCTACCATCGGTACTGTTACTAAGTTTGTCCGTCTGTCTGTCACAGAGCTGTATCTGATGACCGCGATTGATAAACTTGAAATTTTCTTAGGGTGTGTTTATAATGTGTAGCCACAACAAGACAAGTAATAAGTATACAAACGTATGAATGAGAACCATAAAATAAACGCGTTTTATTGACTCGAATCTCTTGAATAGTAATAAATAAACACTTGAAATATATAGATACTTATAATTAAATATGTGTACAGTAACACCAATAAGAACTAATGCAAAGAAAATGATTACATCACAAAAAAAATCAAAATTAATTACAATAAAAAGTGTTAAATAACTACAATATTTGTACATAATGTCCGCGCAATATAAAACGATCCTTTTTTTTATACGGCTTTTTTACGGCTAGATAATAATAAGTCTGATTGTATAAATCGCCATATTACATACGGCTCGATATACGCATTGTATAAAAGTTAAAGGGGTATATTAAAATTTCTACACGTTAATGTTGCTTAATTATAATTTGCCAATGCCCTTGGGGGTGTGGGAGCATGCCCGCACGGCGAACCTCCCGTTGGTGCCAAACTCTTGGTAAGTCTGCCAGTCGGACCAACACTGCTCCGTTTGTACGTTCCACTATCGTTTACAATTATCGAAAAGGGTTTGGCAACAGATCAGAGTTAAGGTTAGGTACTTTTGGGCCGGCACAACCGGAGATGTCCCTCGCGCTCAGACGAAGTACTTGTCAGAAATATAGTCGACAGGGCTAATGATGCAGGTTGAGATTTTCCGGTGCTGCGGTCTGGTGGTCCGGTGTAAAGCTATTACCGTCGCGTTTCCCGCGGTTTGTGTCGGTGACCTATTGGAAGAGCAGATTCATGGAGGGCATCGCATCTGCATGACAATTATGAAGATGTTATGGGCGCAAGCTGTAGACCAAAGACACCAATTATTCATTTGCCCCACTATTATAAAAAAGGAACTTCCTTTAATAAACTCTTAACTCTACGCATTAAACTGGAAACAAATCATAAAAAAATTGATACGTTTTGGCAAAAATAATTAATGATTGCAAGTTCCAAATACCCTAAACATACGTATAAATTTTAACAAAATACAAGTACCTATTCGTAATAATCTTTGTTTTATTTAGATAAATAATTTCCGATGCTTTTAGTACAACAATTAACTTGTGACATTGGGCTAAAACAGATTTGGATCAACGAAAGATTTACATAACCAGGTTACATTCAGCTCTTGCTGCGGCAGTATCGCGGGCATCCCGACAATGGTTCTAGTCGTGGCGTTTCGGGCCTACTAGCCTGGGGTGTACCCAGGCGAAGCCAATTGACTTGCGGCTGCACCTTGTATCCCTCCTGTAAGTCGAGGGGACTTAGGAGTAGGAGGGGGTACTCTTTGTACCCCTCTTATGAGAATAGGAGACAAAAGAGCAACAGGAGGAGAAGAGAGGATGCTTTTGCGTACGGAGCAAGGGGCGAGGATGGGGACCTCACCTCATTGCACTGTCCCAAAGTTGCTGGAGTTTGTCTTGCGGTGCGGGGTAACTTCTGTTAGCCGTCGATATGCCTGATGATTTGTAGTTCCAGGGCATCTGGAAAAAACGCGTAAAACAAACAAACTAGGACACCGAGTGTATATGTTTACATGTGGCTACACTATGGTATGGTTGTTTTTTTTTTTATAAGATAGAGGGGTAAGCGAGCAATCGGAGAATTTTCACGACTATCGAATCACATGAACATCCACATAAATACTATGCCGATCGTTGCCCACCTCCGCCCCCTCCCCACCAATGGGCCACCGGTTACTGACAAACCGCACGAAACGCGACACTGAAGATGTCACGTTAGGGCGGTATTATGTGAGCGAGAGGTACCTCCCCGGTCGTGACGGCCCAAATCCGTTGCACAGGAGGATGTAGTGTCATGCACTATGCATGGCACTACCCCGCTCCCATACAGCATGGCACTACCCCGCTCCCATACAGCATGGCACTATCTCTCATTATATTGTCATTTGTTATGTATTTATGGTTGTATATAGTATGTTACCTCTATATTACGTTTGCGACGTAGTTTATAACATACAATTCATAAAACAGAGAAGACACGTATATAAATCTATGAACTTATAGTCTATAGAATACTTGATAGATAAAAAATATCCGGATATCACAAAATTAAGTATAAATAAAGAACAGATATTGATATATTATTGTAGTATATTTGTATATGTGTAACATTTCACAAAATAACTTTATTTGAGCAATAAAACTAGTTTTATATAAAATGTTGAACATTGAATTGCGTTGTGAAATGCATTTTATATAACAATGAAATAGATGTTATAAACGCAAAAACGCTCTTCACGGTCATCAACTATTTGCATCCAGCGGCTCCTCGATATCATAACCAAGTCGTCAGTCTAACGGCTCGGAGGCCGTCGAACACTACGTCTTCCGGTTCGTAGGTTGACTGATACGGCTAGCAAGTTTCGAGCAACACGGCTATGCTTATGGGCTATGGTCCAATTGGATACTTGGGAAAAGGAATGTAAAGTAATGCCCATAAACTGGGGTTTTAAAATCACCAACGATTTCTCATATGCTTCCTTGCGCAAACTAACTATGAAATAATTTTATTTTTAACTTTTGAAGTACTCCTTTACGCACGCTTGACCTGGGGTGTGCTGGTGAATGCGTGTCAAGATCGTTACGGAAACGAGGACAACGGAAGCTGAGAGGGAGATAAACTTTGTGAAGAAATTCTCAAAAGAGTTACATTTCGTATATTGATGCTACTGATTTCAATCTGAACTGTCATTCTAAAACGTCGTTAATTGTTTTCGTATATTTACGCGAATGTTATTCATTGTTGTGTCTCTTTAACGGATTTTTACAATTATTGCATAACCGGACAGCACAAAGATTTTGAAATGTTCGTTCATGACGGTGATTCTGTCTCATTCCACAAGAAAATCTAAAGAAACGCGATAAAATCCGTTAAAGAGATATGTCATTGATTGTACATAAAATATTTTTTTACAGTGCACTTAAAATCTAAGTTGTTCTTATAAAGGTGTACAATTTGATATGTGCACACCTTTATACGGTTGGTTTTGAGACGCTATCTTGACATTTTTGTATATCAATGAGGCATCTCCTAAAGTTATTTCAGGACACATGGATTGTTTTATAAGTAAAACGGGCAATCGATTTCAATTTGCAATCATTCAAGAACATGTTCTTGAATGATTGCGACCTCGACTTCGGTGAGTTTAACAATCGATTACACTTTCTATTCTGTATATTATTTCATTATTTCGTAATATTCATAACTTTACCGATCGCGTGCCATAGGTCATGGACTTGTCACAAAAGTGTCGTTTTTGTACCTTAATATATTAGTCTATAAAAATATTGTGGTCCTCAAGGTAGTCTACAAATGTGGTCGACACACATTTTATTGTGAAAAAAATAAATATAATTGTGTATACTAAAATAATCTGGGCAATTTCAATGAGCCGCGGAAGTATGCTAGCGCGTTCCCGCGGCACCGTCGGCAGGTGGAGGAGAGCGTGAGTCCCACATAACCGCTACGCTCACCGGGGCCTACAGCGGGATGCGTAAGACGCATTTAAGCAGCCCAACAAAGAAGTGTGTGTGTGTACTTATACACGGGCTAGAAGTTCATAAATTATTTGGTGTAAAAGGACCTTTAAAAAATTATCTTTCACCTTATTCTTCTGTGTTTTTAGTAGAAGAAACAATACTAACATTAGAGAAAAGGTACTGATTACGTTGAACGTTTTATTATAACGTACTATGGTAACATTTTTGAAAAACTAAAATGTTTACCGTAGCTAATTTACTCTCATCACTTTTCCCTAGCCCGCCAAAAGAATCATAACCTCAAAAAAGGCAATTTCAATAATGTTAATTCAGAAGTCCATGTTGTATAGATACTTCTCATAGGTAATTGAAGTTCAATCGTTTCACATTATTTAGCTTAGACACTGATAATAATGAAGACAAGTTTATTACACTACTGATACTACCTTAGAACTTCCCCTCTTATACCTTATGTTACACATTATAGCTTCAAATATTTACGATATTATAGTATAGATTATCACTCCTCACGCTGTATATCACTTGAACCTGAAAAAATATTTGCCACAAAACATTGTTTGAAAAAATAAACTTAATTTGAGCCAAATGCCTTAAGCGTGTGATAATAACAAAGCGCTCAAACAACAGTTTACGAGATTTCAATGTCGTGGGCTTATTTCAGTTTTTCGCGTGTATTTATGTATATGTGTCGTGGTCTAGTGGTGGGCACCTTCAACCACAGTCGTGAGGTCCTGGGTTCGAATCCCGGGTCAGATCAAAGTGTTATTAGGATTTTTTAATTTCTAATAACAGTCTGAAGCTGGCAAATTGACGATTCCTGGCTCGGACAGCACGTTAAGCAGTCGGTCGGTCCTGCGTCCGATTGCTCTCCGGTCGTGTCACTCGTATCGAATTGCCTGCCTATAGGAAGAGGAGTATGAGGGAACAGGGAGCGCACCTGTGCCCTGCGCACACACTCGTACACTATAATATGTCCTGCGCAGTTGGCTATTCTCCACAGAGATGGCTGTCGTCGTGATTCGGCTGGGATGGCATTATTATAATACAAAATGTATGTATATAGATTTCTATGTTTCCTGTGTTGTTGGATTTGTCTTGATAACAACAGTGACGCTGTCAGAGATCGGGATGCCTTTCTGCTATCCGCGGGTGAGAGGCGGTCCCCGGACCTGGTCTCATCCCTAGCCACGACGACCACTCATAGTAATACGATGCTGTTGGGATTATCCGTGCTTATACAGCATAATCAATGCGGTCTGCGTAGACGCATTTAACTGCCCATCTGCGCGAAGACGGGGAGGATTGGGGGGACAGACCGGGGAGGGGTCTGTGTCCCCCATTCGTCTCCCTTAACTATAGAAGAAGCAAAAGTCTAGTCCGATTAACTGTTATGGCAAATGCAATAGCATCGACAACTCAAAAAAAGTGACGCTGGATCCTTTAAAATGTATATTAAGCAGTGAAGACTATTATATTGTTTAAATTTAATGTAAGGTTATATTCAGAAAATGAAGCATTCATACATACACATATATTTACGCCTCTGATTGTAAGGTCATCTCTTGTTAGCGGAACATATCCGTGTCGGAGACGGGTGACCTTGACAAATATTGGCGTATACTTTTAATATATAACAACATTGGCAGCGTGGTGTAATGATCAAAGTTGTGTTGTAACTTTCTCGGTTCAGTCCCCGAGTGGTAACAAAAGCCGACCAAGTGCGAGTCGGACTCGCGTATAAAGGGTTCCGCACCGTTATCAAAATGGCAAAAAAAACATGTTTGTTGTTTGGGAGCCTCCTTAATTATGTCGATCTAAATCAATATATTTTTAGGAACCATCGTCTCATACATGTTTTCGGACAGTGAAAAACTACTACAAAATCTTTAAATTGCAAGGATAAATTTAACAACCACCCGCAGGCTAATACATATGCTAATAATAGCTCATGTGAGATTTCGGGCTTTTCGAAGTGACTCCGGTTCGCGTCCAGATATAGAGAAATTATTTATTTCCCTTCTTACAAATTTCATCATTCGCGAAAATAATTATTTCAGGGGGCCCGGCGCCTTTATCAACGCATGTAATTCGTATCTTAGTACATAAATAAAATAGAACTAGTTTTTGATCATCCAGGTCCTATTTATAAAGTACAAACTTATAGAATTGAACAATCTTAAAGGAAAGTGACTTCCATAAATCATGTTTAAGAAGTAAGTATAATTCCTAGTTTTTTAAAAAGTAAATGCAGTTTTCCTTGTATATGTTGGCAAATGGCAATGCAAGTATTTACTTTATCAGACCGAGACCTTGGCGAGTTGAATAAAAAAACCTTACACAGGTTTCATCATTTTTTCCTTGGTTTTTCATCTTGTTGGGAAGTCACATCTCTCTGTGTATCACATCATTGTGTTACAATCATCCTTAGGTATTGTTTATTATTTTGCGGTCGAGTGGTTTTTTTATTGATTTCTTCACCCGAAAAACTTAAGCGACGCCTGGATAGCAATTATATCCTCATAAATGTGTCATCAATTCAATCCTGTTTTCTTAGATTGACCTTTTATGTTTTTTTATACAATAGGGGGCAAAGGAGCTATCGAAACCTTTTTGACGACTACCGACGCCCATGAACATTCACATTATTACTATGCCGATCCGTTGCCCTCCTCCCGTCCACAATGGGCCAACCGCACGAAACGTGACACTGAAGGTATCACTTTACGGCGATATTACGTGAGCGAGAGGTACCTCTCGGGCGTACCAGCCCAATTCCGTTGCATAGGAGTATGTAGTGTCATGCACTATGCATGGCACTACCTCCTCCAATGCAGCATGGCACTACCTCCTCCTGAAAAATGTTCTGGATTTATTAACATTTCATGCACATGTCGCGAATATTAGCAACTTAGAAATGCACATGCTGGACACAGACCTCCCCGTAGAGAGGTCACGACGACGAGCGCCTTGCTCCAGCGGCCCCTTGACTTTAGCGAAGTCGTCAGACCACCTGTTAAATAAATATTACTCTCAAATTCAATCTGAATTTTGCAATCTGTTTAACAAAGACGGAAGGAGGAAAAATAACAAATATAAAAAATACATCATCAGAAACAAAGTTTCTTTTTCAATCCTGAATTTATGCTGTGGAAGCGAGGACAAGCCCAATTCAAGTTGTATTGGGTTTCTCTTCGCATTGCTAGGAGTGCTCGTCGAGCGACGAGACTCGGTTCGAGGTCAAGAGAGGGACCAACCTCCCTCTCTCCCGCAGATGGGAGAGTGTACCCCGATATAAGAATTGTTTGTAACAGCAAATTTAACTGTTAATACCATGACCAGAGGGTCCAGAGCTCCCTCCTCCCCTACTCAGCTCGCGCGCGGTATCTGGACTAGCATCGGTGCTGACATGAACGGTTGGCTGATGGGGAGAATCATGACCGGGGGGCCCGTACCCCCTTCATCAAAAAAGCGAACAAAGAAAAACCGCTAGTGCAAAGTAGAATCAACCGAAACATTCAAAAAGTTGACTGATAGAAAAAAATGACAAAAGATGTTGCATACCTTCCAACGGAAAGTTTTTTTAGAACTGTTCAAATTTTCATGGCATAGTTTAAAAGTGCCTACATCCTCGAAATCGGCCTTCATTTTTGTGCTAGGTCATACTAACATGACGGAAGAAAAAAAAATCAAAGGACCAAGTGAAAATGTATACTAAGATCTGTAGGTAAGAATCGGACTCGCGCTCCGAGTCCGAACGAGAGGTAGGTACGGGCACAGATAACATGAAGAAAAGAAATGGGAAGCCAGGTGTAAATGAAAAAACATAAAACAAAACTTGCGAGAAAAAACATTGGGTTTCTTTTCAAGCATTATGGTACATTTGTGTTTTTATTTAAATTCATTCTAAATATAGTCATTTGATCATTTTTACATAAAAAAAATTCTTATTTTCTTCAACATTTACTTTGTCATTTAAAATTAAAAATGGTAATGTATTTAAAATAAGGGGTAGTGCCATGCTCCATAGCAACCTAATTAGGTCGGCACTCCGGAGAGATGGGTTTAAGGATAGCTTTGCTCCTGCAATATGCGAATGTTGGTCACCAAATGGCTTCGATGTGCCGTTTCTCCCCTCATGCTATAAGAAAAACTACCCAAATGGAACATAACATATATTATTGTAGTTAATTATTGATACATAACATATTTGATTTATGACGTGATATCATTGTTGTTACAGGAACATAGCATCCCTAGAAATTTCAGGAAACAGAAAATTATGGATATGGCAATTGAACGATCCTGGCTTGGATAATTACGATTATTTACTTGACGCCAAGTTCTTTTTCCTGACAACGGATGCTTGGCTATTGGAGGAAGACAAAACCTTCTATGAGAACGATGTTATAATAATGGACGTGAAGGATATTAGTCTCAAGATACTTGTGAAGTGGAATATGTCAGTCGCAAAGAAGTTGTCGAAGTATCAGCAGGTAAATATAGTTAGTTTAAGAGTTAAACATAGAAGTTAAGTTACCTTCATGTAGTTGCCGACACAAATGACAGTAGAGGTGACGTAGGCTTCACCAGCGATGTGTTGGTGTTCGTTTCCTAATAGCAAGTACCAACACTCAGAGCATTGCCGCCATCACATAATGCTATGCTAGGAGTTAAGCTGATGTTATGGTAGATTAACATGAAAAAAAGCAACGCTATCTATCGGCAAATCAAAGTACCAAATTTTGTGTTGCCGATAGATGGCGATGCATTATTTGTATATGTATTTTATTCTAGACACAACCTACTTTTCACATCAGTCTGTCGTCACGTCAGTGCCGAGGCCACTATAGCGACCGCGAGCGAAATGTCCCTATCAACATCGAGGGACGTAGACCCCCTCCGTGGACATAATAATAGTTAGATAAGCTATTATGACTGTCTTACCGACACGGTTCTCTCTGTGGGCGTCGGTCCCCCGTTCGATTGCAAACTTAGTCCAATAGCAATCTGATGAAGCTGTATTGGGCTCGTCCATTTCACAGCAAAAGTTCAGGTTAAATATTTATTTACATTTCATGTACATGTCGCCTTAGCGATCCTTAAGAAAATATGGAAATGTACAAACGTTTCCACCAGGTTTTATTTGCCCTACTGTAGAATCTCGACTCACTGAATTGTGTCTCATTTCCAGGAGGCAATGCCAATACGATTAAAAGGTATACACGTGGTGAACTCGCCGGCGGTCATCGATAAATTGTTCATGTTCATGAAACCCCTGTTGAATAAAGAAGTCGCCGAACTGGTAAGAGACTGTCATTGATACTTTTGAAGTAAAACTTCTTTTTCTTTACGCACGCGTAAACGTCCACATAGGTTATGTATATTATACGGGCCCGTTTACACTCCATCACCTCATCCTGACAATAGCTGGCCTCCGTAGACTCACGAACCGCATGCAATACGTGAGCACAACAGACCCGCCCGGTTCGGCTGCAGTCCGTCAAGACACTACCTATTGCTGATCAAATATGCCCGTATGTTTTAGCAGCAAGAGGCGGAGGCGTAAGCGGGTATATTTCCATTAGTTACATCGAGAATGTAATCGATGAACTTATATAGTACAAGCATAGGCTTGCATGGTATATCACAGAAAAAAAGAAGAAATAGTAGAAATGGCATAGGCCTAATGTAGTACCGAAACCAGTGTCGCCAAACATACTCAAGTAAATGCATTATTTTATATTGCGTTTCAAGACAGCAAATCAAGCAAGCAGTGATTAGTTTAAATTATTTTTTGTTTGTTTTGTGTGTATACTGGGTTTTTTTGTAAGACACTATGATAACTCACAGACCGTATTCACTATGTATTCACTACGTACTCTAATATGATTCTGAATTTGTACAAAAATGTGATACCTAAAATTAGACCTTGTTGCATCTCTGTTAAGATATTTACATTGTCGGTCTTGTGATCACAGCTGTGACAGCTGATGCCTGTGTTACACACACACAATGTCCAGTACGGCCTCGAGGGCCATGAGATGAGGACGCATTGGGTGCGTACCTCTGTGATATGTACACGTAATAATCCTCACCTAGAGTCCATCACTTAGGATGTTAACATAGCGCTCCGTATCCTCATCCTGATGTAACATATATAACTATATAACATACTTAATTTGTATTTGTAATTTTACTATACAGTTACCCACATCGGGAGCCCGGCGACCGCCAGTCGTTCGTCCAGATGACGCGCCCGGGGTCTTTAAACTTATAGCATAAATTATAGCATATATGAAATTATAGCATATCGATATCATGCGGCTTACACATTTTCTGAAAATATTGTCGTCCGAGTCGAATTTCGGGCACGGCCGCAGGGACGGGCCATCTGCGCGGGACGTATTATAGTGCGCAAGCACAAGTGAAGTCCTACTTTCCTACTTTCTGCAATTTCTTTGGGAAGGCAATCCGACACGATCAGGGAGAAATCAGACGCAGGACCGGAGGCTTGACGTGCTCTCCCAGCCATGGGCTATAACGCCGCCAATTTTCGTGACTCCGGACTGTTGTTAGAAATTAAAAACTCCCAGTAACACTTTAATCCGACCCGGGGCTCAAACCCAGGGCCTCACGTCTGTGGTTGAACATTGTTATCATTTGAACCACGACTCGGAGATAGTAAAAATAGCACACTCATGATATTTATACAGTGAACGAAGCATTACCGGCCGTGTTTGTGACACGAAAGCCACGCCTACTTACCTCTGCAATTTTTTCTCTATTCCGTGTTGTAAGTAGTCGGGAATTCAATATCTTCATTTAATATAAGATAATTAAATGTGAGGCATATGTTTCAGATCCACTTTCATCAACCTAATTCCGAGAGTTTGTATAAATTTTTCGAGAAAGACGAACTACCAGTCGACTTTGGCGGTACTCGGGACTCGTTGTCTTCCATGATGCCAATTATCATGACCCTTCTGGAAAAAAAACGGTGAGTAGCTTTCTCGGTATTTGTTTACTATGAGTTTAAAAAGTATGTATATTGTGTAGGTAGGTAATAAAATAAATCCTATACATCGCAATAAAGACTTTTTTTTGTATACACGTAAATTTTCATGCAGACAAGTTTTGAAGTAAGTATTTCAACTTGAATAACAAGCTCTGTTAACGTTTGAAACAGCTAAAACTTATTTTTAAGCTTCTATTACTTTTCTATTACTTTGACAACTTTATCTTCAAG
>JAFELO010000002.1:293290-310237 GCA_017140195.1 Eumaeus atala | reverse complement strand
ACCTCCGTATTATTGTCATGCACATGTGTTGCCCTCCTTTCCTCATCCCCTCCAATGGACACATATCAACGACACACTTTCTTTGCAAGTTCCTGTCTACATAGACTTGTCTTAATGACGTTTTGTCTCCCGGTCATGATCTTCCCCATGAACTATTCAATCATACCACGCCTCGGACATTTTAGCTACCGCGAACGAGCTGAGTCGGAATATGAAGGAACTCACGGTCTCTCGTCACAAAGTTTATAGATAAATTAGTCGTTATAAACATTCTGTATCTAAATTCTATATCGGTATACATTTATCTGATCTGCAGGAGAGAGGAGAGTCGGGTCCTCATGCGACCCCAAACCTATTCTGACGAGCAATCACAATAATATTAATGTGTTGCTTACATTTTAAAAAATTTCAATTCTTATTTTGCTTTTGGATAACAATGACAGATCGTTAAGCCTAACATTGTTTAGGAGGCCCTTAACAGTGGGTGTTACTGGCATTTAATCAACACAGAAACCTCTCAACGTATTGCGCACGAATAGTATAATAATAGTTTAAAGACTAGTCACATTGTCCTTTTTATTTGAGTTAAGTGCCAAAGCACTAAGCCAAAGTCTCTATAGGATCACAATATCGGCAATAAATGCTACTGCAAAGTTCACTTGAATAAGTAAATTATTTTTTATTTATAGAATTTTACATTTGCCGAACGGTTTTAATTTCTTTGATCAGAGACTATTTATTCAAGTGATATAATGGATTTACATCATTCTTGATGTTCACTTTTGTGACAATACACTTGATCACTTATATTTTCTTTACTTTTATACAAAAATTAAACACTTAAAAGAATCACTCGTAACATGACATGTTAATCACATTTTAAACAATTATATGCATGTTATATTCATTAAAGTGGACAATGTAACTGTCATTTTACATAGAAATGTTGGGTTTATTTAATGTTTATTGCATTATCTTTGTGTTTAAAATTCACTTACAGAGGATATACGCATTTACATTGTATGTACTGAGCTTTGGTGATATGCTGTAAATGTTACAAAAATAGAGATGTTCCCATATAATTTTTAGAATAAAAATATTGTTTTAAAGTGTTTATAATTAATACACTTTTTGAAATCAACAATAATTCAAATTGTTATTTTTTAATAATTGTGGATTTGTTTTATTGTTGGTTCTCGTATTATAAATACATTAAGAGTTTTTGGATCCTATCGGACATAAAACTGTTAGAGAAAATTTGTTAATGTTTAATATAATATATTTATATAGTTAATTAATAAATGTTATAGTTATAACTTCCAATATCTACTGTAAATAACGAACCTCCTTAATTCTGTTATAATTCGCTTTTTCCTCAGCTGTACATAAAGCGACAAGCTCTCTAAGTTTCCTTATCGTTTCATGTTCGTTTGTTCTATACACATTCCCAGCAAATTCAATTTTATAATACTTTTAGAAAGTACCAAACAAATTATCTATATGGTGAATAAAATATATATTTTGATACTGAATTATACAAGAGTTTTCAGGATTGTTCTCTACTAAAGGCGACACGTGTATCACTGCTATTTTTAATTAAAAAAAATATATATATCGTAATCGCTGGTAAAAATCAGTCCACATCTCGGCTTGTCTTAGACTTGATATAATAATGTGCTAATTACTGCTAGCCTTTTTGTTCCTGCAGCCATTAATATCTACTTCTAATCTAAACTAATAAGCTCAGCTCAAACTAACCAAAATAGACCTGCTGTGAAATTTTCCCACTAATTAAATGCCTCGCAATTTACTGACTGACTACTGTACAGTGACGAATACCCGTACAATGTGCTCTTATCTCTTCTCCAATCTAAGTTTTTTTCTTAGCTTCTGTTAATACTCTCATTCATTTGACATCGAAACCTGATGATCGGTGGACCACATTTTATATTAAAACGTATCTAAATGTTACTGATAGATAAAAGAAAACAATTTTGTGATATTCTGTCTGTGTTTTAGCAATAAATATACCAGTAGGTGCAGATTATATCTATTTGTATGAATAATTTTCCATGTTACCTACGGATTAGGTGTTATTTTATAAATATTTTATAACTTCATTGTTGCTTTATTTCTATGACACCCTCATATCAATGTATTTAAGTGTCATCCTCGCTGCTCTACAAAATCTTGCTCTTTCATAATTAGCTTGCAGCCTGCACTCTAGACGTATACGGTAGGCCCAAACTCCCCTCATCTCATGGCGGCACAGTTTAAAAATGGATTACCCCAGAGGGTGCCAGCAACGTAGAAGCTGGTACAAATCCTCCCTGGGCCTCCAGGCTCTGGTCATGAACCTGGGCCTTAACACCTATGCTGCACCACGTATTATGTGTGTGTGGGGGGGGGGTGCAGATCTGTATTCTGTGACCGTTTTAATGGGGGAAAATAAAAAGTCGAAGGCTCCCACTCCAATCTCAGAGCAGTCCACCGTCACCTTGAGACACCAAAGCCGGCTTTAATCTTTCTTACAGAAACGCAGATATCTTCTCCGGTTGATTCATCTTACCTTACCCACCCAGGTTATGAATTAGCACAATTGTTTATACCACGGGGTGGTGTGTGTTTTTATCGGAAAAGATGAATGCTATCGTCGCCTCTTCAACCTTGAAGTAGTACGGATCTATCCATCCTTTGGCTGCGCGTCGATAGCGAAGACCATCCCCGCGTCTACGCGTGCCTATACTGATCCCATAACGGAAATACCAAAATTCACTTACTACTTGAGCACGTGAAAATGGCTACAGATTCTGTGCCGAAGCAGGTTCCGACCGCAGAGATCGTGATACTTGGTGATTTTAACGCCCATCACGCTAATTGGCTTAGTTCACGTACCACCGATCATGCGGGAAGATACTGTCATCACTTTGCTTTGGCATATGGTTTGACATAATTGGTATATCGCCCACGCGAATCCCAGACGTGGAAAACCATACTCCTTCCTTGTTGGACCTTTTGTTATCCTTCCAACTGGACAGCTACCTAGTTTCCGTCAATTCTCCTTATTAGCTCGTCGGACCACTACCTGATATATTAGGTGACCGGATGGCCACGGCCGGATTTTGTAGGCTGCTATCGCGTCTGGCACTATAGGTCAGCAGATTGGGATGGGGTGCGGTCATTCTTGGCATCCTACCCATGGGGGCGGATTTGCTTCTCGCTGATTAAGCGATGGCATCATTCCGATTGTGCTGCGAAAGTGTGCTTCCGAATAGGCTCCGCTATTGACACACCTTTTCCGATTCTCCTGCTCTGTCGGCGTAGTCCCCAGCTCTTGGAAGACAGCTTTAGTGAACCCGATCCCCAAAAGAGGTGACCACACCGACCCATCCAACTACCGGCCTATAACACCTTTGTTTTCCAAAATTATGGAAACCATTATCAACTACCAGCTCTAGCGATACTCAGAAGACCATCAAATAATTAGCGACCGCCAGTACCTTTCGGCAGCGGACGTTCAACTGGTGATCTTCTAATTTATTTAACGCACCGAAGGGCGAAGGGAGTTAAAACCAAGGGGAGGTATTGGCGGTTACTCTGGATGTAGCGAAGGCCTTTGAAATGGATGTAGCGAAGGGTTTGGCAGAAAGTGGTCCTTGTAAGGCTTTTTTCGTACGGACTTCACTGGAAAATATGAGATTGGTTCACTATCTTCTTGGCAAATCACAGCATCGAGATTGTGATTGACGGCACCTGCTTCGCCCTTAAAATTGTCAACGCTGTTTTTCCCTAAGTTTGTGCTTTGTCTCCTATGGTGTTCCCTCTGCATATAAATGACAGGCTTCAAACTAGCCTTCATTGCTACGCAGATGATAGCACTGAGGATGCTTAATACACTGGCCGTGCCAATATTTCTAGGGAACACGTCAACGAGTATCGGTACAAGCTTGTGTCTGAAGTCGAGGATTTGTTATTCAAAGTCTCTAACTCTCTCAATAGGAAGAAGCAGTACTTCATGGAGTCCATCGGCTACAACTTTAAAAGGTGCAGGTCCGACCGCATATGGAGTACTGCTCCCACTACTGTTTCATTTGACCGTATACAAGGAGCGACTCGAATCGTTGACGACCAAGCTATTTCCGGACATCAGATTCTTTGGTCCTACGAAGAGACGTCGGTTCAGTGCGTATTTTACCGTATTTTCTAAGGGGGAGTGTTCCGAGGAATTGTTCAGCTTAATACCAGCAGCAAAATTCCATCTTCAGACAGAAATGTAGGTTCCACGCTCATCAGCTTGATGTCCACAAATCTACAACAGTACGGTTAAAACGCCACTTTTTACCGCGTACAACTGTACTGTGGAACCAGCTGCCTCCGTCGGTGTTTCCGATCCTATACGATTTTGAGGTCTTCAAGAAAAGTGCATATCTATTCCTCAAAGGCCGGCAACGCGACTGCAAATGTCTCTAGGCGGCAGTACTCACTACCCACCTCGTTTGTCCCCTATCACATTAAAGAACCGCTACCGCTAGTACCGCTGTAGAGTCGGTGTGTGTGGTGGTTGAACAATGGGTCACAGGTATTGAAAAGACCCGGGTTAGTGTCCGTCCATTGCGTCACCAAACTATTTGCTAGTAATTAACCAGACACACGGATCCACGAATGGTTCCGTTTCGTCAGCCCGTTCGTACATGAAGCTTTAAGTATAAGGTTACATAATGTGTGATCCTATATATTGGTACATCCTTTAGTTTTTGACGTGACAACGTCTTATATATCGATAACGTTGGGTAAAATAAAAACGTCATAGTAACGTTCCGAATAGGCATAGACTGCGCGCGAGAGCGAGTTCCATATCGTCTCTTTCACTACATCGGGCGATGCGTTCACAATCAGTGAGAGAACCGTTAACACGTAAAATTATATCGTGCAACTTTGAGACAATCCGTTTTTTCAATTTACTTTATACCTTTATTTTCAATCGCTTTACTAAGGATTGGATTTGCAGAACAATGCTAGATTACAATAAACTGGATTTTATAGGAACACAAAGCACATAAAATTTTATTAGTTTATGAATAAAGATAAGGTAAAAAAATAAGGTATATGAAAATAGTGTTCTACTGAACTGGCCACTTTCACCGCAAATATTATCTAAGGTTAGTTTTGATTTGAATTTCTAGTAAATTTCTAATAAGTTCTAATAAATTTCAAATTTGACCTTTGTTTGTAGTTGTTCTACGATTTCCCTTTCGAATTTATTTTTATTTATTTTCGAATTTATATATATATATAATAATTTTTCTACGAATTCGTTCTGTTCACAAGGTCGAAAACTTGAAACATCGCTTACTATGCGAATATGAGTTGAAACGAGGCAACAACTTTAAAGAAACAGCTCCAAGGATAACATAGTGTAGGGGCAACTACTGTAAAAGTAAGTACGGTATATTTTTATCAGGAAATGATGATCTTCGCAACCAACCCGGTGGCCGGCCGGCGACCCTTGTTGACAATGAAGAGTTAAAGTTGATCGTGGACGCGGATCCATCGCAAATCACTTCAGAGCTTATACCATAGCCACCATAATTCACTAGAAACAGTTGTAAATGTTAAAGAGCTCGATAAGTGGATACCGCATGAATTAAGTGAAACACATTAACAAACTCGCTTAGAATGCTAAGAAACATTACTAGACTTTCACAGTTATGAGAGAATTTTTAATCGTGCTGATACTTGCGTTGCGATAGAATGTGGATTCTGTACGCTCATCATCATGGGGAAACCCAGGTGACCTGCTCCATATTCATGTCTTAAGTTTACGCGAATGTTAGTCATTACAATAAAACTACTTTTACGGATTTTATCGCGGTTTACTAAATTATTTATATAGTATTTATGTAATTCGAAAGGGAAATCGAAGAACAAACACAAGGTCAAATTTGAAATTTATTAGCACTTTGAATTCCAACCTAAACGAACCATAAATAATTTAATAAACCGCGATAAAATCCGTAAAAGTAGTTTTATTGTAATGTCCTGCTCCAACTTACAAAATCGGTCACATCAGATCTCAGCGACAGAACGAGGCGATGAGAATAATACCTACATGCAACCTGAATAATTATATAACCTAATTAATTTATTAAAATTAATATATAATAGGTGCATGATGATAATGTTTAAGGATCAAAACATTTGTCAAATAGACCAATAATTAATCTTATTATTTGTTATATTTGTTTTCGCGAGGAAATGCATTTAAACACTGCCATCGGTCCTGGATGGGGTGTCTGGGTGTCGCAGATGTAACGAACGCACACTAAAACCCCGCGGGTGCCATCAGCCGACAAAACTGAGGTGCCCCTAAACTGTCAGCTACAGGGCACCTCGGCGACTGGACATTCCCCCAAAAGGGACCATACTTCTCTAAAAGCGGGGCTGATACGACAATCTAGATAGATCTGCCTCCTCCGACGTCGAGACCGTCCCATGAGATTATGTTCTAATCCTGTCCCTTGGTCCCAGTTAGGAGACATAAGCTCCACGATCCGCCTTTGCCGCATCCTCATGCGTCGTCTGCGTGGCGGGCCAATATCCACTTCAATCTCAGAAAGTCGCCATCGTCTCCCAGGATCTGTCACCCTCAGACGTAGAGCACATTACGCCTGAGAGCGAGGTCCAACCCCCCAATGCCACTGCCAAGACGGTGCACGGCACATCTGGGATACACCTCTGGGGTGTGCTGGATTATTTGTTATATTTTAAATACGTTTAGTACCACGCTGGAACATTTCCATCAGACCTTCAAGTTTAAACCAAAGTTGTCGTAAAAAAATAATGAGGTAATCGTTTTTTAATCAAGATTAACAAAAAAATATTAACATTATGTAGGTCAGGGCTAACTGTTTGCGAGCCTACTACCTGTAGTAGGCTTACAAACAGTTTAAAATTACCAAAAGTAGTAAATGCTATGGTAAAAAAATATGAGTGGACATTATGCCGTATGTCTGTACTATATTAAAGAAATATATAGGAAATAGAATCTTGAAATTTGGCAAGATGTGAGATAATACAGTATAGAAAATAAAAAATGCGAAACTTGATAAGAAAAATATCGTACAGGGAGAAACTTGATGTATTTCTTTTTATAGCAAACGAGCAATTGAAGCCTTTTTATGACAATCGACGCCCATGAACATCAACATACTATGCCGATGCTTTTCCCTCCTTTTTACCTTCCCCCAATGGGCCACCGGATACTCACAAACAGTATGAAACACGACTCAGAAAATGTCACTTTATGTCGATATCATGTGAGCGAGAGGTACTTCTTCCAATTCTGCCTACTACTCGTTGGCGACGCTATTGCACCCGCCCTACAGCACATCGGACTAGCGAAGACTTTTGTGTCTTCTAGATTAAGGAGACGATAGGGGACAGTCCCCCTCTTTACCCGCAGGCGGGAAGAGATGTACCGGGTAGTTTGTGGGCCTAACCTGTAGTGATTAATTTTGGGTGTGTAACGGGGGGAGAAGGTCTCCCTTCCCCCGCTAGTGAGACGGCACGCGCAGGATCCGCTTATGATGTGTGTTGACAACTATTAATAGTCATGCTCGTACTAGCGTGCTGTTGTACGGTACCTTTGATGAGAGGTCGAAGCACATTTTTTCTGTTTTTCTTATCTGTGGTCTGTTGTGTCGAGTTTCACACAGTTAAACACAGTTCCTTGTCCAACGTAAATATAACCTGACCCTTTTGTAGATGGCTACTAGTCCGTTAAACTGTTGTGGTAATTGTAATTGCAACACCGTCGGTTGTAGGTAGTTGGGTCGGTGCAATAGTTTTACGTTTGATGCTAATAATATTGCTCGGGCGTAAACCAGTACCCTACAACCGAATTGGTATTACTGGGAGATTTCAACGCTTACTATCGAGATGATTTTTCCCATATCAGTGTACGGATCTTGCTGGAAAAGAGATGCGTAAGCGAGCTCTAGCGCTAAATCTAACCCAGGTGGTACATAAGGCCACAGGGGTACCGGACGTTGAGGCACACAGGACAAACTGCCTGGATCTATTGTTAACAACTGAACCAGACCGATATGGAATAACGGTTTCACCTCCATTAGGTAGCTCTGACCATTGTCTGGTTCAGTCCGTTTCAGTTTATACGTCACCGGATCCAAGCCCTAAAGGTACACGTCGGGTCTGGTATTACAAGTATTACAAGAGGCTTTGACTATTAACGCCGGGGTACCACAGGGGTCAAGTACACTCTGCAACTATTTTCTTGCTGCATATAAGTGATTTTTCAGTTCCTGGCATTCTTGGATATGCCGATGACAGCACAGTTGTAGAGAAATACACGTCCAACACTCGAGCCATCAAAGAACATACCCAATCTCTGAGAGAGGCTATGATGAATCATGGCCCATGAACGTGGCCCTTCAAGCTGTCTCTGAATGGGGCGTTGCCAATCTGGTCAAGTATAATGCCAGTATAACCCAGGTGTGCTTATTTTCCACAAAAAGGAGCCCTTTTTATTGTCACCTATTTTCAGAGATGTATCGGACCATCCCATTTCAGACCATCTCGACCTTTTGGGCCTCACCACAACATACACCATGAATTTTAGCTCCTTCATTAGGCAAGGGCGCAAACGGCTGCGAGGAGGCTGGGTATTCTGTCGAAGGCGAGACGGTACTTCACACCAAAACAGCTGCTGGACCTCTACACAGCACAAGTCTGGTAATTTATGGAATGACACGGCTAAGTACAACTAGAAGCCCTGTACTCAACAGAAAGACGAGCTTTTAGATTAATTAGTGACGACTAATTAGTATCGTCTAGGTTCCGAGCATTGAGCACCGTAGGGAAGTTGCCAGCCTATCGGTATTTTATAGAATACATTTCGGGGAATGCGCTTCCGTGATGTGTGATTCTTCAATCGTACAACCCGATGCTCTGAGACTCGACTTCGATACTGTTGAAATTCCAGCTACTCGTACAAAGAGATTCCAGTCGACCTTTTTAATACGAACCGCTAAGCTGTGGAATTCGCTTCCAGTGTCTGTGTTTCCCAATACCTGCAATCTGAGACCATTCAAATCACGGGTGAACAGTTACATTTTAGGCAAGCGTGCTTCATCTTCGGCCATGTCAACACCAGGTACAGAACTGGTCAAACGCCTATATAATAAAAAAGAAAAAAAAAGGTTTGAAAAAAAATAGATCGTCACAAATACCATTTGCCCCTGTAGGTACCTACTTGTATTAATCCTATGGGCTCTGCGGTCTGCCGTACTATATAAAAAATTTAGGTAGTTTTTTTTTTATTCCAGTAACATTGCAAGACAAGAGTCGCAGCTACGAAAAAATACACAAGTATCACATATGCCTATTACGGGCAGATGCATATCACATGTTTTTCTTAGGCAATGATAGGTGTATATCAGTATTGTGATCGCGTATTTATGTAATTATATTGCCATCAGAACTTCATTGCGCCAAATTCATATCAATATTAACATCAATCAATCAGCATTAAAAATTTAAAATTGTACATGGCGCTCTATGGGGGAGGCCTATGTCCAGCTGTGTTAGTCGTCCGACTGATGATGACGATAGTGTATTTGATGTGTAAATTCATACTTCTAAAGATGTTGTAGCCTACAGAAATTACCCATTGTATTTAATAATCCCACCAAAAACATCTTATAAAATAACTAATCAAGTCACGACGGAGCTGTTTTGTTTGTTTCATTATAAGAAGTATCTATAATTATAAGTCAAGTCAAGCTAAGTCAAAGGTTCATTGCTACCATCTCTTTATTGTTATAGTTAGATTTGAAGAGACTTGGCCGTTGAGTTTGATGAGCCTAGACAAGTCTCAGGGTCTAACTGTGTAAGTCTGAGTCTCCTGTAACCTGTAAGTCTGAGCGTGATGGTATATGGCTTTACGGCCTTCCACGATAATTGTTCCGTTCAACACAAAAGAATTTGAAATTGGGGCCAGTAGTTCATGAGAATAGCGCGTTCAAACAAAGAAAGTTTTTAACTTTAGATTATTAGTAGAGACCGGCTATCCGTCCCGGCTTCGATCGTGACAAACAGGGGTCGAGTTATACACTTAAACCTTCCTCGGGAATCGATTTCTCTTCAAGGATCAAACCGCATAAAAATCTGTTCAATAGATTTTGAGAAAGTCGATCACATATAGACAGACAGCTTTGTTTTATATATTAGAAGATAAGATATATATAAAACGTAAATACTGGATATAGATGTATACCCATTTAGTGATTTTGCTATAAAAAACGCACATTCACAGGTCGCACAACCCGTTGGCCTTTTGGGTGGGTAAATGGTTGAGAATTCGCCATTATTTTACTGTAATAAAAATGACACATGTTTGAAGTATGCTTTTCTAGTTATTGCTCACTTGATGTGCGGGCGCCAGATGAATGAGGTCCGGTGATCCCAGTCCCGGTGGGCGTAAGGGCTGATCAGGGTAAGTTGGTTTACTGACCTGGTCACCCGGAGGCGTGGTAAGTTGGTTTACTGACCTGGTCACCCGGAGGCGTGGTAAGTTGGTTTACTGACCTGGTCACCCGGAGGCGTGGTATGGTGGGCTAAACGCACACGGTATCCCACGTTGAGCTTATCTCGGCTATTTAACACTTTGCTATTTAATAATTCTACCTGACAAACACTGAGACCATCTTACTGAATATATTGTCAACCATTGGTGGGAACACTTGTACTTACACCAAACTATTAAGTCTCTCGTCACATTCTGACCTGGTAACATACGAATTTTGTAAGAGATAATGTATTGTTGCATAGCAGCTGAGTTCGCAAGGCATGAAAGATAATCCTTATACTTATACTCACATATTACCGATAGGAAATGTGAGGCTAAGTACTCACGGAGCGATATTTTCCCCCACCCACTGCGGTTGCGGGCTTGCAGCTACTGTAGAATGCCCGACGCATGGCGCGTTTTTTTCCCGCGGTGTGCGCGATTGGATTCGGTGGTTAGTCGTTGCCACGGTGGTTTAGCCCGCGCGTTCTGCGTTCAGGTGGCGAGCGCCCCCGCCTCTGCCAAGCGCGGGAGTTACAGTAACCACGCAAAAAAGCGGCTTCGTGAGTGTAGAAATAAAACCTTATGTCATTAAATGATTTCTTAGCCTGATGTAGGCGTAGCGCTTCGTAGTTCGATTGGTGTGTCCGGCTGGCTTGTTGGGGAGTTGAGTAAAGGTGGGTAAAGTATAAACTCCTATTGCGGCGATAGCGACCATGAGACTGACATGTCCTTAGTACGTAACAAAATACATATTTGAGTACGTACATTATTACATATAATTTCTCAAACACTTGAAATGTAGGTAGCTAAGTAATACCTTTAGCCCTGCTGTATCACCCTCGTATCTCTGGTCATTATCCTTAAGAGTATAACGTCCATAACTGCTGTCCATAATTCATTCAATTATTCAGTATTTTAGCATATAATTTATTTACATGGAATCTGCACGTAGTAAAATACACACTAATGTTGGAACGAGTGCATCGTAAATTTGCCCGATAATGAAATTGTCGTTTTCCGTACTGGCCAATTTAATCACGAATTTCTCCACTTTGGTAAGGAATTCCAAATTCAAATTTGTACAGCTATTTCCTCATATATTTTTGCTTTGATGGCCGTTATTTTTTTCTGTTCTGCGTCACTCATTTTACAAAATGGAAAGCTTAACATGTCGCATTGTTTACGTGATGAGTTCCGCCGTGGCACTAGTGCTGCTGAAACGACGGTTGAATGATGTGTATGGCGGTCGTGTTAAAAGAAAACATAGTTCGTTTTTGGTTCCAACGCTTTCGTTCTGGAAATTTCGACCTGCACAACAAGCCCCATGGACGGCCTTAGACCCACGTTGATAATGAAGAGTTGAAGACTGTTGTGGAAGCAGATCCATTGCAAACCACGTCCGAGTTAGCTACAGACTGCGATGTTAGTGATAAAACTGTTTAATTCACTTGAAGCAAATTGGGAAGATTAAAAAGCTTGGAAGGTGGGTATCTCACGAATTGTCTGAAGCAAACGCGCGTCGACCCGGCACAATAGTGAAGGTATTTTAAAATGAATAAATATAATATAACATTTAATATAATACCTGTGATGAAAAGTAGATTCTTTACGATAATCGGAAGTGCTCAACGCAATGTTTGGATCCTGTTCAGACAGCCTCCCAGCGAAAATTAACCCCAAAAAGTTACTTGTAAGTGTTCGGCGGACTAGTGCTGGTATTGTTCATTACAGTTTACTGAAATCTGGCCAGAATACGACTGATGTCTATTGTCGGCAATTGCGGACCATGATGGATTAGCTTGGCTGGTCAATCGCTCCAGGCCACTGCTACTTCGCGATAACGCTAAACTACACACTGCGAAAGACGGCTACCAAATTAGAAGATCTTCAATTGGAAAGTCTAAGATATCCTCCGTACTCTCCGGACCTTGCTCCAACAGATTACCATTTTTTCGATATTTGAATAACTTCTCACAAGGGAAAAAATTCAATTCCGATGGGGCAGTCTAAATCGCCTGCAAAGATTTTATTGATCCCCTTCCGACTGGTTTTTTTAGTAAAGGGATCAATGAACTACCTATGAGATGGCAAAAGTGCATAGAAAACAAACTTTCATTAATTAAATATATTACATTAAAAAATATTCGACTTTTTGTTCCTCCCATACAAAACGCCAATTTCATATGTAAGGACCTAGCATTTACTACAAACTGTATAGATACTATCCCTATCTGTACCCTTCGCTATTTGTTTTCGGTATGGTGGTCTCGACACCCTGGAGTTGAAGCGGAAGTGCCCCAAAAATATATTGCATGTTTCTAACTTAAAAAATAACGGACTTCCATACAAACTTTGAACCTGTATTTCCTTACCTTAGGGTTTCAAATTCCAAAATTCCTTCCTTAATAGGTGTTGACTCAATAAAGCGACTCTATTCACAAACATTCTTGGCCCTTTAATAGTTTCTGCTCGTCGATGATGAATCAGTCAGTCAGGACAATTATATTTTATAAATATTTTCTGAAGCGCCTTGGTCCACCTCGCACTCCCACCGCTGCTACTCACGTGACGCCAGGATCGACAGTGACAACAACTCTGACCATTTCGATATAATCGCAGGGAGCCCGAGGGCAAATCTAAGAACAGTCTTAAGACTCGCAACGAACTCAATCAGAAGGGAATAAGAGGATACCTCTACCTAAGGTATAAAATACCCCTTAGGGAGCTGGCGTGAACGTGTGCTGTTGTTGTTGTGGACAAAGCTGGAAAAGCGCAGCAGTTTAAAACAGACACAAAAGCAAATTGAGATTATTACCGAGATAATATTTACGCATGCCCTTTGATGTGATTGTATGTGTCTTTTGCCGCAACGTTCCACTTACTTGGAGTACCTGGCATAACCAATTAATATGGCAAAAACAATTATACTTACACAACATCGCATACTGTAATCAGCCGAGCGGAAAAAGTACTTAACTAGCGTGGACATGATTGTGTTGATGCACGGATGTGTAGTGCTATGTTGTATTGCAATCAACCCAACTTAGCCGGCACACCTCGTACCGGCTAAGTTGGGTTACACCTCGCTTACGTGGTAACGCCTTAAAAATAATAGCTATGCTGCCGCTTTTCACACAGTTTATGTGCGGCACGGCACACCTCGTGCCGGCTAAGTTGGGTTACACCTCGCTTACGTGGTAACGCCTTAAAAATAATAGTATGCTGCCGCTTTTCACACAGTTTATGTGCGGCACGGCACACCTCGTGCCGGCTAAGTTAGGTTACACCTCGCTTATGTGGTAACGCCTTAAAAATAACAGCTATTCTGCCGCTTTTCACACAGTTTATGTGTAACCGGTGTCTCATTTGGGGGATCGGGCGAAGGAAGGTATCGCTTCTCCAAGACTATTAACTGTATGGATGTAAATGGGCGTCTGTATTTGTCAAGTAGCTTCGATTGCACTTTCGTCCTTATATAATGTAAAAATATATGGTATATTTGTGTGCCGACATCTACACAGGTGGCTTGCTCGCTTGTAAATGATACTGGCCTATTTTTACTACCGTATAATTCCTTGGCATACGATTGCTTTAGCTTGCAAATACGAAACACTTTCTACGCGTTTTTTTTTTATGAAATCAAATTTTAACTTTAAGTATTAACAAGTATGTTAGAAGTTTGTTTAGGAGGCACAGTGCGACTCATATCCCGCGGTAAGCTTGGCAAAACTTGTCACACTGGCGTTGACAGGTTCGGTAGCGGAAACACATTTGAAGATTAATTTATAAATATTTAATATAACACGTTACACAAGGACCAACTACCTATACTCGTTTATAGTCAAACTGTCTGGCCTTGACCTATAAACAACACGATCTTGATGGTTTAGTTTCTGGAGGAAAAGAAATCGAGCAGGCCACTCGTTGGAATGAGACCACTGACAACCGGACACGTTCAACCCCTCTCCAATTCGCTGGTTTGTTGCAGTCCTTTCTATTCTTCTTTCTCGACCCATTCTCATCCACTGTTGGGCATAGGTCTCCTCATTGAATTTTCACCAGTTTCAGTCCTTTACCACTTTGTTAAGAGTTTATATACTGAAGCCAAAAAATAAAATTAAACGAAAGAGGTGGACCGCGTTAGTTATAAGCTAGACAATAAAACTAATCCAACACTATTACTAGATATTTAATAATCTATACTCATTATAAAACAGAGTCCCAAAAATTGTCTCTATGTATACGATCGATTTTCCCGAAATCTACAGTGTATTATAGTAATAGTAAATGCATTTTGATGCGGTTTTCACCAATGGATAGAACTATTAACGGGGAAGGTTTCAGTGCACAGTTTATAAAGGTTGCTCGATACAACCCTTGTCATTAATGGGCAAAGCCGAGGTGGATCGCGAGTATTATATATTTTAATATTGAACGTGTAATAATAAAACGGGAATATTGCATGTAAAGCGTAGACGATTCACAATAAATATCTAAGGTTACGAGCAGCGTTTAAGAAGTCGTTGTTCATTAAAGAAATTGGGGGTGATTGAATACTTTAGAGTTTTGTGATAAGTGATAGAACAGTGTTGAATAGCGGACGATGTTGATTAAGGGCATATGTTGAGTGAAACACCAAGTGAAATCGTAGATTGTGCTAGGATGTACGCAATCTTCAGCACTTAATTAAATTGCATATCAATTATACAATTAGACGAGCTGTACCTGTTGGGAAAACTGTAAGAAATTTGTTAAAGTACTTATTAGCTGTCAGCCGCGGCCTTGTGGAGTGATCAAATCATGAGTTTTTTATTCTGTAGGGGGATTTTTGACTACTAACGATGCCCATTGAACTCCGCATCATTGTTGTCGTTCAGATGCGTTGCACTCCACAAACCGCACGAAACGCGACACCATAGCTGACACTTTACGGTGGTGCCTTGAGAGCGAAAGGTGCCTTCCCGGTTGGTCCAGCCTAATTCGGCTGTAATGCAAACTGGTGTCACCCCAGCGTAACGCTACTGATCTAAGCGGCCGTATTAGGTGAACAAATACTATGTTCGTTAAGGAACTTGGCACAGGTACGGCCGGGATACGTGCGGTCTGCGAGAATCTGGATGGCGCATCAATGGGATGGTGCAATGGGTCCCATATCGAAGACAAGGTGAAGATACCTTAACTCTGCCATGGGGTCACCTATTCCACGTCAGGGAAGGCGACACTCCATCACAAGGCGGCGTGGGAATCCTCGTGAATAAGTCCCTCGTAGACAACATCGTTGAAATCGCTAGTGTGTCGGTTATGGTGACGTATCTCATACTTAAAACCAATAAGAGGTTATAGCTTTAAAGTGATACAAGTATACACACCAACCATATTCCGATGACGACGTGGAGACAACCTATGAGGATGTCTAAAGGCCCTCCATAACACCAGTAAGGCCCACTTCAATGTTGTTATGGGGGACTTTAATACCAACATGGGAGTACGAAATAGTGTCGAAATGAGTCTGGGGCGGGAGTCGGAACTCGAAATCGAATCGGGCAAATGCTGGTAAACTACTTTGAGAAGATGGGCCTCTTCTTAAGAAGAATCCCCACTGGAAGTGGACATGCCAGAGCCCCGATACTGTGACAAGGACCGAGATTAACTTTATTATGACGGACCGGAAGCATATATTTAGGGATGTCTCCGTGATCAACAGGTTTAAAACCGGAAATGATCACCGATTAGTTATAGGCTCTCGGAATAGAGGCTTTCCACGCGAGCGAGTCCGATGAGTACAGTCGACACTCCGACCTAACTTCCGACTAACCATGGCAGGTTCCGAAAAATTCCAACTGGAATTAAAAAACCGGTTCGATGCCCTAGATATGTCGGAAATTGACATGGTCATGAGAGGCGTCATTGATTGCATGCGGGGCGTGGGTGAAGGATATTGCAGGAGTAAGTATACGAGCAGGAGAGCTAAACTCTCTGATGAGACGCTAGGACTTATGAGGGAACGCAGAGCACACGAAGGCGATTCGCCTGCCGTTGTCAAGCTTCTTTCAAAGCGAATCCGCAAACTAACACGCCGAGACCTTCGCAGCTCAAACACGGGTTACCGAAGCGATTGAGCAGAAGAGAGAGTCGAAAGTTTTTGTATAGAAGCTTGGAAGAAGTCATCTGACAAAGGTTAGGACTGATTCTGGGGTTACCGTTTATACTAAGCCTGGGATCTTATCTGAGATCGAAGCATTCTATAGCAAGTTATATACGTCGCATACTCCTCATCCCGATATCCTAAACAACGATCCGCGTGACACGACAATTGGTAGGCAATCTGCCGGACGTCAACTTGCGTGAGATTAGTCCGG
>JAFELO010000002.1:282310-293212 GCA_017140195.1 Eumaeus atala | reverse complement strand
TATATACGTCGCATACTCCTCATCCCGATATCCTAAACAACGATCCGCGTGACACGACAATTGGTGGTAGGCAATCTGCCGGACGTCAACTTGCGTGAGATTAGTCCGGCTCTTGCGGAGCTTAAAGGGGGAAAAGATTCAGGGGGGGGGATTACAGTAGAGCTTCTTGTCCTTCAGCGGGGCGTACCACCCAAGGCATGGCTTAGAAGTGACGTTGTTTTATTTTTTAAGAAGGGTGACAAAACACTTCTTCAAAATTACGGACCAATTCGCTTCTCGTTCCTATTTACAAGTTGTTCTCAAGAGTCTTGACGAATCGTCTAAGCACAAAGCTTCACGAATTCCAGCCACCGGAGCAGGCTGGGTTTCACAGTGGATTTAGCACTATGGGTCCATAGTGCATGAAGGATTCAGTGTGGTGGGCAGCATTCCGGAAGCTTCGTCACATTATCACCTCGCCTATACCGCAGAGCTTGAAGACGAAAGTCTGCAACCAATGCGTTCTCCCCGTTATGACCTACTGGGCCGAAACATGGCCTCTTAATTCAGGACTGGTCCGCAAGTTTGTGGTAGCTCAACGGGCTATTGAATATGCTATGTTGGGTGTTTCTCTGTCCAACAGAATTCTTAACAAAGTCATAAGGCAGGGAACTAAAGTATCCGATAGCACGCGACGAATAGGCTCGCTGAAGTGGCAATGGGCTGGTCACACACTCAGGAGAACAGATAGCAGATGGGCCAGTAAGGTTCTGGAGTGGAGGCCGCGTTTAGGAAAACGAAGTGTTGTCGATCGTTCACCAGGTGGGTAGACGATCTCCGTGCAATAGCTGGTATGGGATGGATGCGAGTAGCAGGAGTTCGGTCGTCTTGGCGTTCATGCTCTCCATGAACGCCAAGACGACCGATCTAGGCCTATGTCCAGCAGTGGACCGATAAGGGCTGATAATAATGAATGATGATGAGATACTATTCAACAATGTACTTATAGTTGTTGAAGGAAAAAATTAAACAACGTACTTCAGTCGTGTGGAAACATAAAATACATATTTATATATAACTTACATTTTAGTACCTATAATCGCAGGTTACTAACGTAACTATATATTATACCTATTATCATATCAACTTTGTGAACGATCGTACTATATTTATTCTGCTCCAGCATGTTCTTTATGTTGGCACACGCCTTCGTGTGGGTTTCCGAGGTTGGTTGAGTTACGTTGTTACTCCTTTGCACTTCAGTGTGAGCTTCTGTTTCTCCTACCTCAGAGCTGGCTCTGCAAAGATCTCTGTCTGTGACACCAATAGCTTTTTCTAATAATTAATGACGTCGAAAGTATGTTAATTGTCGCGTAACCGATTGCTCTTTTCGATTTGTTCGTTTTCTTTACCGGCAGAGAGAAATTGGTGAAATCATCTTCGCTATCAACATTACAATGTTACAGTTCGGAGGACTATACTAGATGCCTTATCGGAAAAGGAAATCATTTCACCTTCAAGGCGATATGCAAATGGTGATTATTATCATAATAACAAGTACCTACATGTATATAATATTTTTTTTTTTCTTGCTTACCAAAAGTCAAAACAAACCGTTATGAATTATATTTTGTAAGCCTGTTCAAAAAATGACGACAACACGTTTATATATATATCATATAATTAATAATCCAGTATAGTAACGTCAGTGATAACTTGGACGCAATAATTATTATTTATGATATTCCCAAGTAAATGTTTCACTGCTTCTCTAGTGGCCTGTGGCAGGGACGAGCATAGCGCATTGGAGGGATACAGGTAGACAACGCACATCAAAACTACGGATGACCATGCGCGTCGTTAAAAGGATATGATTTCTCGTTTGCCCCTCTATAGTATAAATATATAATTTGTATATCCACATTTAATTTGAAAAAAATACGACCCGTTTTGGCTTTATATCCTGCTGATGGCCAGTCTTATTTTATGCACATACCATGCATGCTCAAATAATACCGCCGTACCGGTTAGGTATTCTGAGACCATCGCACGCGAGTAATTTCACCCATTCGTCAGAAGGTGAATGGGGGATTGCCCCCAAGCCAAACTTTCACGTCAGCGTGGCCTCCATTTTGGCAACCGCGCGCGAGCTGCAGCCGACGTCAGAGTCGAGGCAGGAGTGACCTCGCGGTCCCTCTGACCATGCTAATAATAGTCAAACTAACGGCTACAAACACTCTCATATCAGGATGCATCTCTACCATCCGCGGGTGGGAGGGGGTTGGTCCCTCTTTTGTCGTTAATTACTTTAACTTGCAATTACACTTCGGTGTAGATTGTTTTCCGATATAACCGGCTAATCTGGTTGATGTGAAGATCATCACAGCATAATGATGTGTTTGTAATCATCGACAATAAGTAAATAATAGCTTTTTCTTGTATGCGTTAGCAGTTTAGTCTGCACCAGTCGCGCCGGAACGGCCGCCGCGTGAGGATTGAGGATATAACACTATAAAGGTATTTAATTGATTGAAGCCTGTACTGAAACAAATATTTTGGAATTATTTTTATATATAAGTGTTGATTAAAAAGTGATTGGTCTTCCTTTATGTTATTTAGATTCAATTGTTTCTTTTATCGATAATTCATTCTACCAATACATAACTATCTTGTTTAAACAATACTCGCTCATTAATTATCATATTTATAACAGTTAGGGCTTCCATATGGATCCTGAATTAAACGTTTACAAGGAGTCCCTTTTTTTAATTATTAAATAGTAATAATATTAGTAGGTTGGTGCCTCGGACCTGCTGCTATGTACCAGTGTGCATCGTGAGCAAACCTGGATTCGTGTATTCGAATTCAACCTAATCAAGGATTGGGCCTGGTTTACCTTCTGGGTGGAATTAGGCCCAATCCTAGACGTGGAGGTTGCTCTGTATTGAAATTGGCGCCCTTGTCAAATCCCCTATATTAAATAGCCGACTTCCATGTCATCTGATATAGAAACATGATAGGGTTAGGGTGATGAAGAAAAATCTTTGTGCACCATGGTTAGCGTACCCCTGCGCTGCATTCTGTAACGAGTAATGTTACAACGACAACGGAAAAGTATTGTATAATATTGTCACAGCGTAGTACTTTAAACTTTAAAGCACATAAGTTATAAACCTCTTAGGTTAATGGGCTAACACCGAAAAATTTTGCAAATTGGACCAGCTAAGGTTAAGGCGGTCGAACAAACAAATCTTTATAACATTTGTACATGTATATTAATTAATATTAATTAAAGTTATACGTACGGTGATATTTTATATTTAGAATGCGGTAAAAATATTATACAAAAGACCAGCATCGAAGTTGGTAAATAAATTTAAATACATGAATTTTATATCATATAAATATTCATTTGTACACACAAAGAAGTATTAAATCACAGACCATAAAATTTGTTACAAATCGTTTAAGACTTTTGCGTTTGCTACATATTTTGTAGTTACTTTTAGATTTTATTGTAGTACTTAGATTTTAACACGATAAACAATTGCTTAAGGTATAAACGCCTAAATGTCCTTTTTCGACGTTTCGGTCGGGTAACAACAGCCGTGGTCGAGAAGCAAAAATTTATTAAGCACTTATTTATCGTGTCAAAACCCTTAAAGTCATAACAATGTTCCCAATTCTACTTGAAATACATATCATAAAACAAAGGTCCAATACCAGTCTGTCTGTCTGTCTGTTAACTATTTTTCAGAATCTACTAAACGAATTTACGTGCTTTTTCACCCAGGCATAGAGAAATTCTATCAATATTGGTATATGAATATCCTGAATTGGTGTTCAGGAAGGTTTTAATATATAATTTGTTAAGTTAACAATTTCTTAAGATAACAATTTGCTCACGGGCACTACTTAACTAACGCTAGTTGATTTGCCTGCCAAATGCTTTTAATTATTGAATTAATGTTTATTACTGCAACTGCAGTTAGCGCGCAAGCAGACAAAAGCACCTAGCCATCATCTCTATTGAGATTTGGATGTTTTTTTTTAATTTCAGTAGCCCGACGTGAGTAGTTGCGCTTTATGAAAAAAAACTTTATAAAAAACACTTATTAACCTAGTGGTGGTTTTAGGACATGTGCATAGTAAACTTGACCGAATATACTCTCACTATTGTCAGAATATATGCACACAGAACTAATCCGATACTAACTTGCGGTCCCAACGGTCAAAGACCCTGGGGTCGCCAGCTGTGCGGGCGAATAGCGGGCGCCCGGTCGAGGTAACAGTATAGTGGAAACATCTAGGACAAATGGGGTCAAATATTAGGTACATATTTTTTGAATATTCGGAATTAGAATCGAGTACTGAATAATGTCTGTACTGCACAATGTCTAACATAACATTCCGTATTATGTTCTTTAACGCCTTTGTTTATCATAACGTGTTATTCAGAATTAATGTGGTTGAGGATGTGGATGAACTTTAAAAAAATTGCCTGTTTGTCCTTTTTGTGTATTTTGATCAAAATTTGACGATTGCAGTTGACGTTGAGTCCGTCCGTTTTAAAAAAACTCTTCAACGCACGCAGAGCGATATGGAAATGCGGCCAACGGAAGTTAAAAGGTTGATATAAGTTAGTGAAGATAGAAAGAGAAAAAGAGTTAAAGAAAGAGTTGAATAACAAATCCTCGACTTCAGACACAAGCTGGTTCCGATGCTGTAATTTGTCAAGATGGTAGTGATCCAATAGCATACTTTTCCGTGAAGTCTGTATGAATAAAGCTTTACAAGGACCGCTTTGTGCCAAACCCGGTCAAAGGCCTTCGCTACATCCAGACTAACCGTAAACGTCTCCACCATGGTTTCAACTGCCTCCGCCCATCGGTGCGTTAAGTATGTTAGAAGATCACCAGCTTTACATCCGCGGCGGATATCGGCAAAATATACCGGAAAGCAATAGATCGGTAGTTGGATGCGTCGGAGCGGTCACCTTCTTCACTAAAGCCGTCTCCCAAGAGCTGGGGACTACGCTAATAGAGCAGGAGAATCGGAAAAATCGCGCCAATTCCGGAACCAACTCTAAAGCACATTTTCACAGCACGATCGGATCGATTCCATGGGTCCCACTTGACTTATGAATGTGCAGGAAAAGAAGTTTTTTACGCACAGCGCTCTTCCGGAACATAATATCCGGCATCGAGTAACCACAACGCGGGATAGTAGGCGGCGGAATTCCAACTGGAACTAAAAAAACCGGTTCGATGCGTTAGATACGTCGGCAACTACAATGACAATTGACGAGGCCATGAATGCAGCCATGCATGCGGGACGTGGGTGAAGGATACTATAGGAGTAAATATACGAGCAGGAAAGCTAAACTCACGGATGAGACGTTTGGACTTGAGAGAGAACGCAGAGCACACGAAGACGTTACCTCTGCCGATGTTAAGCTTCTTTCTAAGCAAATCCGCAAACTAATACGCCGAGATCTTTGCTGCTCAAATACGCAACGGATTTGAGTAGAATAGAGGTTTTTGTGGAGAATCTTGGAACAAGTCATCTGGCAAATTGTTAGGACTGATTCTGGGGTTACCGTTTCTTCTGAACATGAAATATTATCAGATAGCGAAGCTTTCTACAGCAAGTTGTATACGTCGTACGCTCCTCATCCCGAAAAACAAAGATACGCGTGCAAGCCTGACACGACATTTGTAGGGCGATCATCCGGACGGTAACCTGAGTGAGATTGATCTAGCTCCTGCCCATCTTAAAGGGGGAAAGGCTCAGAGAGGAAAGACGGAATTACAGTCGAGCTTCCTAGAGCAGGAGGCGAACCTGTGTTACGAGAACTAAAAAGATTTTTAATATCGTCCTTCAGCGGGGCGCACCTCCCAAGGCATGGCTTGGAAGTGACGTTGTTTTTTTTTAAGAAAAGTGACAAATCACTTCTTCAAAATTACAGACCAATTTCACTTCGTGGCCATATTTGCAAGTTATTCTCAAGAGTCTTGATGAATCGTCTTACCACAAAGCTTGACGAATTTCAGCCACCGAAGCAGGCTGGGTTTCGCAGAGGATTTAGCACCATGGACCACATTTTCACCATAAGGCAAGTTGTACAAAAGACACATGAGTACAATCAGCCGCTGTGCCTTGCCTTTGTGGACTATGAAAAAGCGTTTGACTCTGTCGAAACCTGGCCTGTTCTGGAAGCTTTACAGCGATGTCAGGTCGATAGGCGATACGTCGAACTGTACTGTACTGAGAGCATTATATAACGCTGCTTTTATATCTGTTCTGATTCCGGGAAGTCAAACAAGGCCAATCCAATTGCATCGAGGAGTACGACAAGGGGATGGCACTTCCCCGAAACTGTTCATTAATGCTTTGGAGGACGTCTTTGAGACTTTAAACTGTGCAGAATGCGGTATAAATATTAACGGCGAGTACCTCTCTCTCCCGACGTATTGGCCTTAGGACGAACTTGGAAAATACAAAGGTTATGTTCAACGAACACCTTCCCCCTAGGCCGGTGAACGTCGATGGTGCTATTCTCGGAGTCGTACACGAATACGTCTATCTCGGGCAACTATTAGGTAGACATAACTTCGAGAAGAAAGCCGATAGAAGGAGCAAGAAGCTTCGTCACATTATCACGTCGTCTGTACCGCAGAGCTTGAAGACAAAAATCTTCAACCAATGCTGCTCCCCGTGATGGATGACCTACGGGGCCGAAACATGGCCTCTTAATTTAGGAATGGTCTGCAAGTTCACGATAGCTCAACGGGCTATTGAACGTGCTATGTTGGGTGTTTCTCTGTCCAACGGAATTCGTAAAGAAGTAATAAGGCAGAGAACTAAGGTATCCAATTTCACGCGACGAATAAGCTCGCTGAAGTGGCAATGGGCTGGTCGCACACTCAGAAGAACAGATGGCAGATGGGCCAATAATGCTCTGGAGTGGAGGCCACGTTTAGGAAAAAGAAGTGTTGGTCGACCGTTCAACCAGGTGGGAAGACGATCTCCGTGCAGTAGCCAGTCCGGGATGGATGCGAGTAGCAGGAGTTCGGTCGTCTTGGCGTTCATTGAGGAGGCCTATGTCCAGCAGTGGACCGGTAAGGGCTGATAATGAAATGAAGAGATTTTTTTGTTTCTTCGACGCTACAATTTACAGCTATAAGTCAGATTTGGAAAATATGTTTGTTTACTATATCTACGAGGAAGGGTACTAGTATCTATTAGTCGAAACGTCGTTGTATATAGACTACATTCTTCCCAGATAAGTGGACGATTTTACGCAAAAATATTTTTTCAATTCAGCCCCGTGGTTCCTGAGATTACCGCGTTCAAACTAACAGACTCTTTAGCTTTACATTTTGTGTATAGATATACTAAGATGCTACCACCTGTAGAACCGCAGTTACGCGAGTGAAACCGCGGGTTTCACTAGCGGTTCCAGCACCTGCGGTTTCACCCGCGTATAAAATAAAGTAAGCAAACTACACGTGACCATTTCAGATGTCCAATAACCTGAAGGAAGACATCGTGCACATCCAGGAGTGGATGAAGAAGGAGCCTCGGTTGCCTGATCCCTTCGGTAAGTTGATCAAGGCCGTACCCAGAGCTAGTTGGCATTTTACATTTTACTAGAGTCGAGCGAAGAGCCTGTTTCTTCGGAAGGAATCGAAAAATATCGACTATATGCAGCTTAGCGGCAGCATTGTTGTGGAGATTTTGAGCTTAGCTTTCAAGGAAAAAGACTAATTTTAAGCTTAAAGTCGAACATTTTTTAATAAAATAATTAATAAAAAAATTGAAAGTTTGTACTTTAGATTTGTAAGTAAAGAAATGTAATTATTGTTGGCAGTGTAAGAATGCCTCTGCAAGGGAAGGCCTCCTCCAAAGTGAGCCAGTATTCTCTGGATTGTGCATCTCGGGCGTTTCGCGAGCTTGAGGCTTTGATGAAATTGTCGTAATAATTCTGGTCTGAAGTAATATTCTCAACAAACGTTTGATCATTCCATACATAGGATTCTATATATAACATTTAACTTTGTTATTTCCTCTTCGCTTGTTATAATGTTATTTAGACAATTAGTAGTAGTAGCAGTATTCTCTGGATTGTGCTGTTTGCATCCAGTTTAGACCCGCTGCGTGTTTAATTTCGTCCTAACATCTGTCGCAAGTTCTCCGTTTCTTTCTTTTGCCAACTGGCGCCCTCCGTTCTGTCACTCTTTTTGTCCACCGCTGATCTCAAAGGCGGGTTATATGTCCAGCGAACATCCATTTTAATGCAAGAGCTTGGGTTAAACAGTCGTTTGCCTTTGTGATGTTGCGTATTTTTGTATGTCTTATTTTGTTTATTATTTTTATGTTTAACATACTACGCTCCATTCCACGTTGGCACGTTATGATTTTATTTTTGATATTTTTATTAAACTTCCATGTCTGACAAGTATAGCTCAGGCATGGTATAAGACAATAATTCGTTACATTAGTCTGCAATTAGACTGGCATGTTGCTCCTAAATGTTTCTTTAAAGCTCCAGCATTTGTTCCATGTTAACTGGGTCCTGCGCACGATCTCCTGGTAGTTGCTTGATCTGTCGTTCATTTTTTTTTTTGCCCTGGTGCTGTTAGTCATTACCTTCGTTTAATGACCCTACAATCTGCTGTAGTTCTTTTTCTTTCTCTGATATCGATACCAAGTCGTCGGCAAAACGTAGGTGGTTTAAATGTTTATTTTTAACCTTAATACCACATTCATTCTAATCGAGCTTGTCTACACCACCTGTCTGGTGGTGTAGTGTGGTATAAACAAATAGTGTAGGTGACAGTGGGTCCCCTGCCTTACACCTCTCTTTATAGGGAACCAAGAACCGGCTCTTTCTAATTTAACTCTACTTTTACATTTTGTCATATATGCTTTTGATTATTTTTATATGTAAGTGACACTCTGTGCTTTTAACAATATAGTTGTGTGATATCGTATGAAAAGCTTTTTTGTAATCAATATACGCCAGGCACAACGGCCTACTTCTCTCTTGATGTTTCACGATTAGTAGTTCGAGCGTGTGAATATGGTCGATCGTAGAAAAGTCCTTTCTAAATCCTGCCTGTTCGACAGGTCGTCTCTTATCTAAAGTTTCCAATATTATTTGGGTCCCCTTTCTTGTATAGCAAAATTAAGTTAGATTCAGACCATTGGGTGGCAGTTTCTCCGTATTCGAGAATAGAATTAAATAAGTTGGCAAAAGGTGCAGTCAAAATTGAGGCAGCTATCTTTAGAATTTCGTTCGTTAGGTTATCAGAGCAAGGGCTTTTGTCCAGTTTGAGTTTGTCAATGCCTCTATGGCGTTGTTTTCATTAATATTGAACATATTTTGTATGTTCTCGTCGTTGATATTACCTGGTTTTTTGGGTGGTGTTTTTTGGCTCTTTTGTACTGTAGAGATCCCTGTAGAACTCTGTTGCTACGCTAATGATATCGCGATGGTGTTTTTGATTATATCACCTCGTTTTAGCGTTTTAATCCAAGCTTTATTAAGAGTCAGCTCTTTGTATGCCTTTTTTATACTTCCAGTTTGGTGTAGATGTTTTTAAATAGTTTTATATCTATAGTTGGTGTAGTCTTTCTTTATGTATTTATTCACAAGCTTGCAAGGCGCCGAGATTTCGTTTCTTAGTGCTCTAGTTTTATTTAGGCTTTTTTGCAGGTTTTGTCTTCTTATCAAAAGGTTTATTGTGCTCTCGGAAAGTATTTTATGAGCTTTCTTCATTCTTTGTGCATCTCGGGCGTTTCGCGAGCTTGAGGCTTTGATGAAATTGTCGTAATAATTCTGGTCTGAAGTAATATTCTCAACAAACGTTTGATCATTCCATACATAGGATTCTATATATAACATTTAACTTTGTTATTTCCTCTTCGCTTGTTATAATGTTATTTAGACAATTAGTAAAATTTACTCTGCTCATTTTTAAACGTGTATCATAGGATGTTGTAGCTCTTACTGGTCTGTGATCAGAAGGGTAGTTAATGTTCCTTACTTCTATATTTTTAAACAGACGAGGTCGATTTGAGACCATAAAGTCGATTTCGTTTTATAGGCACCATCTGGTGATCGCCATTTGTTTTTTGTTTTTTTTTTTAAATGTATTTAAAATTGACAGTTTGTTCTCACTGGCTTAGTCGATTAATCATTGTCATCTTTCGTTTCTAACTCCATATCCGTTTGCTTTCATGATTAGATGTTCTTCCTTTTTTGGCATCCCAATTTTTGCATTTAGGTCGCCCATCAGTGTGGAGACGTTGTGTGCTAGTTCTATTTCTCTATTTAGTGTCATATAAAAATATCGATGTCATTTTCATTTGCTAGTGCCATAGGGGCATAGGCTTGAATGATGAATATGATGGTACTTTTAAATTTCAAGTTTAACATGGCTACTCTTTCCGAAAGACCAAGTCAGTCTTCTATACTGTTTTTGAGGTGGCATTTACTTATAAAACCTATGCCATATCGTCCAGGCTCTCTTCAATTTTATTTCCAATACGTCTTGTTTCAGCTAATCTTATGATATCACATTTAACTTCCTTAAGAGCTTCGTTTAGCTCTATCAAACGTTCGTATGATGAAAGTGTTTTAACATTGTTGGTCTGAGTGTTCTGTGGGGCTGTTTCGGAGGGTTGTTTGGAGGGTATTGGTCATGATCTTCCACGGTGACCAGTCGAAGGTGAGTTTGGTGTTCCGTTAGAGGTTGATGCATGTTTACGTTACGTGCTGGCCTGGTGAGTATTTCGTGTTCTTGTTAATTAAATAGTTCAGCATGCCCGGCTTCAAATTATATTCAACTAGACTTGAGGTTCTTCTTATTTGTGTTTTATTTTTCTTGTTAGCTTGTGTATTTGTTTCGCCTTGTT
>JAFELO010000002.1:257262-282175 GCA_017140195.1 Eumaeus atala | reverse complement strand
CTAAAAGATTTTGTGGGAAATCTTCCTGTACGTGAAAGCTGGTGTCTTTGGGCGCACGTATATTCTTAAATAAATTTATTTTTAAGCCGAGTGTGGCAAATGTGACAATTATTGGACGAGGTCTTTCCCCTTTCTTGCCTATTCTTTTAACTCCTTGGACATCCCTGCGATCCAATTCTTGAGAGAAATGTTCTTTTATAAAGGTTACCACAAGACTTTCTAGGTTCCAATATGATATTTCACTTTCATTTATTCCAAAAAACACATTATTATTTTTCCTTGCCTGTTTTTCCAGGAACTACAGACGTTTTTCTTGGTTTCAACTTTTTGATTGAGGTGCTCGTATTTTTTATTAAATAGCTTAAACTTAGCTCCAATGTGCAGCTTATTTTGCGTCACTTTTTCCGCCGCCTTTTCTGCATTCTTTTCTATTACTGTTTTCTGCTCATCTAAATCTCTTTGAATTTTTCTCAGTTTATGCATTATTTCCTCCACTTTATGTAATAAATAGATCTAAGTTATTTTTTAGGTATTGCTAACGCCCACTTGAGTTCCTATACCGACCGTCGGAGATAACTAGCTCTTTAACTCTGACGGATAAATCGTAGATCAAAAAAGGTTCAAACTTGTGTTAGTGATACGGGCAACTTTCCACAGGTGTCGCTAGTGTCTGTTCTAATTTTTGCAAGTTACTAGCTATAATAGGATTTTAAATTAGGATTTTGTCGTTTGTATTGTTAAAAACTTAAATTTTTGGGGTTAACTTTCGCTTCTGGCAGGATTTGGCTGGCTGGTCAGAATTCAACCATTACGCTGAGCGCTTCCGATTATCGAAAAGATTCCATTCTTCATTCATTCACAGGTAGATCATGATTCTGTTTAAAATACCTTCTGTATTGTGCCGGTTTAGTAATGTAACGCAGCAGTCGACACGCGTTTGCCAGTTTGCTTCAGTCAATTCGTGAGGGATTCGATGCGATGTACTCCTTTCGTCCCCCAGTGGGCCTCTGACTACTCGCAAACCGCACGAAACGCGACACCGAAGATGCCACTTTGCGGCGGTGTCATGTGAGCGAAATATACCTCCTCAGACGCGCCGGGCCAATTTCGCTGTAATGCAGCATGGCACTACCGTTTACTATATTTTTTCAAAGTATCTGTTGCCAGAGATCACCACGCTTCAATCGTTTTTTGTTTTATATTTGCTAAAGTATCATTTGTTCACTTTGTCGTTCTTAGATGATAAAGTGATAGAGCTGTTCTTGCACTCCACGTACTACAGCCTGGAGCAGACGAAGAAGTGTATCGACCGCTTCTGCACGAGCCGACACCAGCACAGCATGCAGCAGGTATACGTGCAGAGGGACCCGATGTTATCACACTTGAAGCTCGCTGGTTCTTTAGAGTAAGTTCTTTTCATTTTAGAGTCTTGGCGTTCATTAGACGAGGCCTAGATTCAGCAGCGGTGACAACGCCACGTTACATCCATCCGCTTTGCTATAAGCTACTAGCTAAGCCCGTTTTTTCTCCGTGAAATTCGATTGACTTTTGTTACGAAACCTTAGGTGTATTAGAAATAAAATGCATTTCAGTGTCTTGCTCAAACTTCTCTATCTTCCATCAAAAAATGAAAGTTTCATCAAAATCACGGGGGATGAGAGATAAACATCTCAATATTTGATACGCAAGTATCTAAGGGCCTAGGAGCCCTTTAGTGACTACCATACTGAATGTACGGTAGTCACTAAAGGGCTCCTAGGCCCTATGTAGTAAACTTCTCCGGATTTAGTGTCATTATTTTCGAAAAATATCTACGCTAGAAATATCGCGCGGCCAAAGGTCGACCCCCCGCCCATGCGATGCATCTGCATAAAACAATTTTGTTGCCATGCAGACGTGTTGCCCTCTTGTTCTTCTTCCGGCTAATCGCAAACCCCACTACATGCGACAGCATAGCTGTCACTTTTCGGTGGTGTCATCAGAGCGCGAGGTATCTCCCCGGTCGTGCTGGCCTGCGCAATGCAGCATGGCACTACCTCTTACTAAAAATATATGCTTATAAAGCTGAAGAGTTTTTTTTAACACACTAACCTCAGGAACTACTGGCCTGAATTAAAAAAAAAACATTTGTTTTAACTAGTCCACTTATTGAGGAAAGCTATAAGGCATAGTACCATATAAGCAAATTACTAAAATATTGATTTTCCTTCACAGCTTCTCTACGCACTATCAGTGCACGGGAGTGGACGCGTTCTTCTACAGAATAGGACCCGACGCGAGCAAGTTCAACTTGCTCGACAGCGTGAAAGTGCACTCCATGAAGATTGACTACCTCATACAGCACAAGTATTTCATAGCGGACAGCCACGCCATAGTCATAGATTTGGCAAACGTTACCTTGAAATACGTGACAAAGATGAATCCTATATTGCTGAGTGACTTCTTATTGTACTTACTGGTAAATATTTCTATTGTGATGATTTTTTTTTCTTCTTTTTTATAGACATCAGCATAATTAAATGATGCAGCGGCGTTGCCCTCCTTTCCTCCTCTCCGCCAATGGGTCGCGGGTTACCCACCAACCGCACGAAACGCAACACCAAAATTGATACTTTGCGGCGGTATCATGTGGGCGAGAGCTACCTCCCCGGTAGTACCGGCCCAATTTGGGTCAAATACAACATGGCACTACCTACTACATGTCGTATTACACTCGGCTCCATCTCCCGATGACGTAGCAAGCCTCTGCTGGCCTTATGGCATGTATATTTGTCATGTGTACCTCAAATTAACCTCAAAATTTATCTTGGACTCTCGCTCAAATAATACCGTCATAAAGTGACAGCTATGCTGGCGCGCTTCGTTCAGTTTGACCCATTTATACGGTGGCCCATTGAGGATTGAAGGAGATACTATTTGACCTACGATCGTATTAGGACTTATCATACCACGCGCTTCAAATCGTTAAGGTATGTATTATTAACTTCAATAACAAAAAACTAGTCAAGACTATACTCATATAGAGTTGGCTGTTACAAATTATTTAAAACTTACCAATAACAACCACAAAAAGAAACCAGTAATGAAATTCAAATAATTAAACTAGCAGTCCACCTATTAAACTAGCATTTCACGAAATATGGCAAAAAATCATTGATTTTAATCATGAATTTTAATTTCGGCCTCGTAATAGCTCGGCCTAGCTGTCAATACTTAGTAAGTAAAACTTAAAAGCTTTGGGGCCTATTCAATGCAAACAAAGAAACAATCAAATGTTTCCTCTTTATAAAATTAGTATAGATATAGACAAAGTCCCTAAAAGCGGTTTTACTTTGTGTGATCGTTCCACTGAAAGAATTTTCCTGCGATTTTACGAGTTGGGTGTGAGTCTTTCCATAAATATTGTAACAAAGACAAAAAGATTTTTTTATATGCAAATAACACTTATTTCTGGTAAAACAGTATGTTAATTTAATACACAAATATAAAACAATTAAAAATATAAAAAGTTTATTTGAAGAGGTCCCCATTGGCTTGTTATACAGTCCTTTAAGTGTTGGGGCCAGTTATTAAGAGAAGCAGGCACACTCTTCATGGCCAAACGTATGGATTGTTTTATGGACACTACTCTCTAAAAATGACCATAAGTCCTAATCCAGCGGACTAACGTCACGACTAGATAATGGGTAGTCATCCGCTCTGATTAAGTCTGGAACTTTCGTTTTAACCAAGATTGGGTGGATCGGGCGTCATGATCTGGATCCCCACTCTTGCTGGAAGGACCATACTTGGCTATTGAACATGGTGTTATTAAGAGGCTTAAGTACCTTCTCTTGGTTTTTCTATTTTCTATCTTGATTTTGACACTTGAGCCAATGTTTTGATACCTTTTTCCAAAAATATGGCTTAGTCACTCCTTCATAGCTAACACCCCACCAAACCATCAACAAAGTCGGCTAATTCCCACGTTGCACTCTGTCGACGAATTGGGAAGCTTCATTAGTGCTTTGTGCATAAATACGGTCATTTTGTTTGTTAAAATATTACTCAATTGTAAAAAAATTAACACTATAAAATACAAAAAAAATCTGTGACTTCCCCTTGCGTACCGCGTCTGTAGTTGCTTCGATTTTACCACCCTATTCAAATTTAATTTATCAGTTAAGAAATGACCAGTGTGCCTTTTATAGGATGCAAGTCCAAAGTCATTTCTTAAAATACGTGACATGGTTCTAGGTACTATCTTCATGTACAGAGATGAAAACTTTTGTTTCGCACCACTCCAGTTTAATATAGTAAAAAATTTTGTACAGTGTATTGGCGCCAAAATAAGAAAACACTCATACAGATTCAAAATTCAAATGTACGTTGTTATTTTTGATTGTAACAGTATTAATGGCCAGATTAAGTATATAGAGGTATAATAGCCGATGAGGGTATCGGCGTATAATTGGCTCAGGTAGCAATCCAGCCTGTGTTTACCGTAGGCGAAGCCAGGGCGAAGCGCTAGAATTCATATAAAAATTGGTAGATATAAACGATGTTTAATTTTCTTATTACAGGAGTCTATGCCAGTGCGAATAAAAAAAATATTTATAATCAATGCTCCTGCAGTCACAGATCTGCTTTACAGTATGGTTAAGCCCGCGCTACCGGCGAAAATTATAGAAATCGTAAGTCACACTTAACTATTACTTTGCATTGTTAATTTTGAGCAAAATTGCTTCGGTAAATTGCAGAGGAAACAAACTATTCTTTTTCATCTTGGCCGTACGCTCATGGCCTGGTCATGAATCGCCTGACTGTTCCTGGCTCGTAGCAGCTTTAACTGTTTGTCTTTAATTTTCTTCACGTGTGGTAAGGGAACATTTTGCTGTTGTTTTAACAAGGTCCGTCTCGGTCTTGTGGTGCATCGGCCGCGACAACGTTGGCTCTTCACTCTTCCTTGCATTATGGCGTTCGAAGGAGGCTCGTAAAAAAGCTTACTTTTGAAAATCTTTTTAAAATGATTTGATTAATACCGTCCCTTGAAAATGTTTTTTTTTTTACAAGAATGAACATTTGAAAAACTCAGTAGCACTTTTTAAGAAAATTGAATAGATACTCTTGTGATTTTTGCAATTATGAAACATTGAATATGAATGTATTTTACCTATTCTACATGTAATGAATTTTCCAATATCAACAGACAATTTGTTGCTATGCACAATAAATTTTCGGCTTATAGGTATGAGTTATTATTATTTATTCGTTTAATATACGAAAGTAACTAATAATGTTGGTTTTGGTTTATGCAATATTTAATTCAATCTACTTAGTGTTATGTAATGTTCTGTTCGCAAACAGTAACGTTAGATAGCACACAAGATCCAGATCCCTTGAGAATAAAATAACATATTAATTAAAGCATTTTCATCAAATTCGATCCTGGTAACGTTGTTGAACTCCGCTCTCGAGGAAACTGCGACACTTTTTTATATAGTCAACGGTCCTGTCATTTACTTTCGAGATTTAATCGAGAGTTTCACAAAACGAAATAATTTATTTTATTTCATAACTACTGATTTATTTTGTAGATCGAATTTTGCACGGATTACAAATGTCTACATACATTTATAGACATGAAGGAGTTACCTTTAGATTATGGCGGTGAAGCGACCTGCTTAGAGGAATGCTCGAACGAACTGTACCAGGGAGTTTTAAAACATAGGTTAGTACTATATTGTTTTACTAAGGCCGGGGGCTGGAGTGTTAGCTTCATAAATTATTTACTAAAACCTTCTTCGGGATATATGGGTGAAAACCGCATGAAAATCAGTTGAGTTCATTTTAAGAAAATCTATTAAAGCTACCGCGCGAGAGCCGCTTACGATATCAGAGTCAAGGGAAAACCCCGCGGTCTCTCTGCTCATGGTAATCATCATTAATCTCTTCCATCTGTTAGAGAATGGGAATGCGGCCCCCCTTAGACCCCACACCTAGTTTTGTACGCCGACGAGCATTTGTAGCAATCCGATGAAACTGTGTTGGATTTCTCTTCAGATCCATAGCAAAATCTCAGGTCCGAAGACAGGAATAATAGGACTTTAATACATTTACAGGGAAATGTTCTTAGACGACGAGCTGTGGAAAGGAGATGCTTCGAAGATACCGAAGAAGGCTGATATGAATATAATGAACGGATCCTTCAGGTCATTAGCAATTGATTAAAATAAGTACAAAACTGGTTGCCAGTAAGTTTGTTTTCGGACGATACAATTTTACGTGACAACGTTTCTCTAGTTGATCTGTGAATGTGGGCTCTACCACTTTTATGCCCTCCTGCTCACAGACTCCGCCCATTCGAAACATTACTATGACTCGGAACGTTGCGTTGCTATGTTGAGCGTGTACGTCGTAGTGTTTTGTGAATGCAAGCGTTATCGATTTACAAGACTTTATCACGTCAAAATTCACTACGTAAAGCCACACATTGTTTTAACAACTCTGTCAGCCAAAGGAAATAAAAATGTAAGTTATACTACTTACATCTAATTTTAATTAATTATTGTGCGAATGATTTTATGCTGCCAACAGTATTTATGCTTAGTTTTAGTTGCAAAAATTTTTTCGGTGTTTGTTACTGTAAAATAATATTTTATTTTTTGTTATCTTTATTTGTCGCTAGCGATCTGCCCCGGTTTCGTCTGTGTATAATACAATCAAAGTTTCCTCAGTATACAATCAAAGTTTCCTCAGGTATCGCTCTATCCATTGGTGAAAAATGCATGAATATCCGTTTAGTATATTTGGAGGCAATCGATGGCATACAGACAGACAGCTTTTGAGGACTTTGTTTTATAATATGTCTAGATATTATAACTAAACCTGAAAATCTGCAAAATACTGGAAATATATTTTAAACGTTATGTTTAAAATATATTTCTCTTTATAGTTTTTTTATGATCACATTATGTCGTCACAAAAAACTTCTCCTGTAAGCAGCATGGATGCGTGGGTGGTAGTCAGCTTATGTGAGTAAAAGTTTGCTCACCAAGTACCAAGACCCAGTTGCACCAATATCCTCAACATCTCACCGAACCTTGACTCAACTGTCAATTAAGAATTCTATTTCGACATATTTTCGACTAGCGTCAACCCACTCCGGTAGCTCCGTACCCATCTATCGTAGCGTCATGGTATAAAGCGTTTCTCGATAAGTGACTTGGCCGCAACACGCAAAAAAAGAACAATTCGGGCCACTAGTTCCTGAGATTAGCGCGTCCAAAGAAACAAGCTGTTCAGCTTTATATTCATCAATTATTACACTTTATCACAGATACGATAGCAACGAAAATTTTGTTACTATTCGGTCCCACCTATTCGGTATTCGGCCGACTTTTTACTGTGCTCTAAAACTCTGAAGAACGCTGGATACCTATGGGTGTATATTAGGTAGCTATTACTGTTGCTATTGTATAGTTTCAGAAGTCATCGTTTGAAATCTATTTTTTATCACGTGATATACCTATATCTATTTATCTATAACTAAATTTATATTCTAATAGTATTTATCTATAACTAAAAAAATATTTTTTTAAAAATTGTTTTACTGCCTCCCCTCCTCCCCTCCCTCCTCCTTTTACTAAAATCACCATGTTTCAGCTCTTCAACCATATTCAAGGTAAAGATAAAAGGAAAAATACATTTTTTTATTCATATCTTGGGGAATTGTGTTCCCAGACTGCCATTTAACATGGTTGGGTTCCAGTGAATTTTGTTACGAACCAAAGCTATCGACAGATACAAAGTGGTCATTTTGTTGAATTCCTTCAAAAATGGGATTCTGACATTTTACATAGGGTCTGCTGGCTGCAAGGCCAAGTCGGTGATGTCGAGGAAGGAAAGTTTTACCTCTGGTTCCAGTCACGCGCGTTAGTCCATATACTTGCGAGTAGCGTCTCTGCACTACCATTAGACGTCATTGGAGCGGGACAGCTTTCACGGCATTCTCTGTTCCAATAAGCAGTATTATTTCTGTCTTCACTATTGTAAAAATTAAGAGTATGACGACCGCATGTAAGCAAACAGGCATTTATAGGTATTTAAAAATATACTGAAACAAAACTAGTTTATAAGCAGAAGCGTTACAAATACTACTTTGATTTAATATAAAATAGATAACATGTCGTAGCTGAAATCATAGAATAGCACAGTACAGGCGACAGTGGATAAGTGCATGCGTTAGCGAACCCCGGCATCGAGGAACCGACAAAGAAGAACAGAGTATAGGAGTGTAGGTACGCAAAATTAAATATACTTTTATGTGGTCGCCCTTTTATTATTATACAACACACGTCATAAAAAAAATCTGTAAAGTCTTAAAACTAATAAATAGCTATATACAAATATGCTCAGTTACTTTATCTAAGTACATTTCATTCAACTTTTAGTTTAATAAAACATACAACGGTCATTAAATATATTTCTTAGAAACTAATAGAAATTAAAAAAGCAATGTTGAGATCTAAAATAATTAGTAGCTACCATGAGGTAGTCACAGAATAACTCCGTCTAAAATACGAGTATACCTACTGATGCTGAACTGGTAGCATATCTCATTCTATTGTTAACAGGTGCGGAAAAGCGAAGTTATTTTTCTCTGCAGATATTAGTATATGCAGTGGCGGACTGTGCACGTATCAAGAGTAGCAATTGTTGCTAGACTTACGCTTAAAGAGGCCTCGCTATAAGGCAGTCTATACGGCCTACAGGATAGCAATTAGAAATCTATTTTACCTCATTACTCAAAATGATAGCAAATCAAGGGGCTCTGAATGTGTATGAATGTGGCACAGGCTCGTGCTAGCTTGATCCGTCACTGGGTACTAATATCTTACGGTGACTTTAATAAGTGTACTTATGTTAAAATCGCACGACGACCTAAATTTCATAGTATTTATATTTAGAAAACAACAACGATATAAAAATCACAAATTTTCGACCAGTGTATGCTACCAGTGATGACATGGAACTGAGCCTTGGCAAATGGGGGCCTCTTAAACAAGCTCAGAGCCACTCAGCGTGCCATGGAAAGAGCTATGCTTGTTATTTCTGCCGTGGAAAGAACTATGTTTGTCTGCGAGATATGGTTCGGAATTCGGAAATACGGAAGAGAACAATGTTAAGCGACTTAGCTAAGAGAATTAACAAGCTGAAGTGGCAATGGGCAGGCCACATAGCTCACTGAACCGATAACCGTTGGGGAAGAAAGGTTCTCAACTGGTGGCCCCGCACCTGAAGACGGAGTGTTGGACGGCCTCCTACCCGATGGACTGACGATTTGGTTAAGGTGGCGGGGAGCCGCTGGACGCAAGTGGCACGTGACCGGGACCTGCGGCGTTCTGTGGGGGAGGCCCAGGTCCAGCAGTGGACGTCGTCCGGCTAATGATTATGTCGATGGTGATGATGATGATAAAAATTTCATGATATGACATATAACTGAAGAGCCACGACTACTATTAATCACAAATTAATTATTTACAAAAAAATCCACTCGAAAGTGTGAACCAAAAATGAAAACTTTTAATTATCTATAAAAATGTCTGTGTCATTGACGATAGCAATTTCACAGACAACACGACAAAAAAACAAAATAACGTCTTAATCGGCTTGACAACATGATATTTCAACAATAAAAGTAATGTTTAAAGTAATGTCTTGAAAAGACCTTTTTCCACACACGAAAGTAAAATCCCTAATATTCATTACAATGCACCTTTGCAGGTTTGTAAACCTGTTTAATCGAAAGCTAGTGATCGGAAAGAACCAGGAACTCCTTTTATATCATTAGCTCTCTCATCCACGCACTCTTTTGGTCTCTGTGCTTCATTTACCGCCCACTTAGCATCGCTCTCTAGGAACCAGAACCTGAAATAAATATTCGTGTTATCATTAATCAAGATCTTAACACTTAAGTGATATACAGGGTACATCACTTAAGTGTTAAGATCTTGGAACAGTGAGTACTGGTTGGTAGGCACTACTTTAAAGCTGACGGAATTTGGCGCAATTTCTTCGTTTTTAATGATGACTTGTAACATATAAAAATGGGTATACACTAAACAGTTCACCCTTTTTAAACAAGATAATAATAAAGTATTCGTTAGAGTCCTATGAACTGCTATGGCAAATGCAATAGCATCGCCGTCACTAGTCCCTCCCAAAAAAAAAAAAAACAACTCTCTCGATGATGGTGGGTGATTGCTAGCGTCAAAGGTGTCGGCCTGATGAGTTGAGGGGTTCAGTATGGTTTCGGTTTGCTAAGTTTGAGGCGTAACCTTTCCCTTGGTTGCATGAAAGAAACAACTCTATTTGAAATTCACAGGGTCAAATTGACCGCTCCACGTTCTCGCCAGGTTAATCAACCACGTTTCTCTGATATCAAAGTTAAGCTTTAAATAGAGATTCCCTTATTAATTACTAGCAGTCCGTGATATTTTACAAAATATAGCAAAAGTTTATTGATTTACAATTTTTATATATACATTACGATGACAATATATTAAATGTATGACAGGACAACGTCTGTCGGGACAGCCAGTTGTCAATAATTTCTGCAGCTGAATAAGGCTTTATTTAAATATTTATTTCGTGTTAATGTTCATTAGAGGTAATTTACGATTCTAATGGTAAAATAATTTTTCAAATCGGTCCAGTAGTTTCGAAGCGTATTCAATACAAACAAACTAACAATCAAATTTTTCCTCCTTTCACTAACCTTTCCTAAAATGAATTGAACTATGAATTAACAGTGGGGCCGTGAATGTGGAATTATCGTATTGTCATCATCGCACCACGTTCATGCTTATGAAATATTACGAAGAAAAAGTCGACGCTACAATGTGATATGATGGGATTTCTCATTGTAGCACATGATGTTATTTCTCATTGTAGCACATGATGTTATTTCTCATTGTAGCACATGATGTTATTTCTCATTGTAGCACATTATTTCTCATTGTAGCACATGATGTTATTTCTCATTGTAGCACATGATGTTATTTCTCATTGTAGCACATGATGTTATTTCTCATTGTAGCACATGATGTTATTGATGTCAGGGATTCGATTATTGCTGATGTGCTAGTTACAGTACTGCACGGTATGCTAATGAAGGTAACAACAATTTGCTTTTAGGAAATTCAAATTGGAAAAAAACGAAACCATATTTTCATCATGTCCGTCTATCCGTCCTTCTGTCCGTCTATATGTCTGTCTATCCGTCTGTCCGTCCACCTCTCCTCTCCCCCTTCTAACGGGCCACCGGGTACGGTGTGCTTTGCGGTGGAGTCATGTGTGGGACAGGTCGTTTCAGCTCAATTTGATAGCGATTCATCACGACACTATCCCATTTCTTACACATGTACTATTCGGTACAACTAAACATATTCTATATTGTTTTTCGATAATTGTTTCTAACCCTCGAGCATCAACAGGCTTAGCGCTTGAGCATTAAAAACATACTTAATATAATATTACCCTCCTTCTGACGCAGTAGGGTATTAGGGGTAGTGTATATTCTGTACCTTTTAGCCTCCACTCGTTTAATCCACATATTCTTAATCTCCTCGACGCTGCCTGCCTTACCGCCGTACTCGTTGGGCAAGATGTCCACAGGGACGTCCTGATACAGTGTCTCAGAGTTGGGTTCGTGGAATTTTATCTGAGAAATTATGCGATAATTATTAATTAACACATACTAGCCGTTCCCCGCTTTTTACTAAACCCGGTTTACTAAAATATAAAAAATTTTCGGCCTCGTAAATGTTACACGTTATAATGTTAATAAATTCAATTCATGACAGGACAGCATCTGTCGGGACAGGTAGTATTCAATAATTTCTGCAGCTGACATATAAAGGATTTACTTTGTTTGCACACCCTTGATTACATTTACGAAGTTTTCATAATGGTCAATACGTTTTAGAAATAGCCTATGTTCATTGATGATAATGTATAACTCTAATAAAAAAATATTTAAAAGAATTTTCGCTCAGGTATTTTCATAGCCTATTCAATGCCAATAAACAATCAAAGAAATAATCAAATGTTTCCTCTTTATTATACTACGACTACGTACGAGATACGGACAACAAACTTGTAAATACTTATAGAATACGGAAAGCGTGTGCATACACGTTTACCGTCAGGTCAAGGTCAGCCTTATAATCTTGCAATATTGAAGACTAAGTACCTATGCACCCTGCTGTGCGTGGAAAGACACGATTTAGACAAAGATGTGATATTGTTATTGTAGTAAATAAACTAAACTCGTACACATTTAAATAGAGCTCATATAATTAGATAGTAGATACTCTCCTTTCCACTATATGGACACACGTCTTTCGCATGTATGTTCTTTTAAGTCTGACCTTAGATACAACTGTACTAGGGCTATTTCATAAATGATTAGTCTCCCATTGATTTACAAAATAACCATCAATAATGGAGACCAATAATAATTTCAAACTAATCTGTTACATATAAAAAATATATATATAGTATTTATTTTGGACGATTTCACTACAAAATATTATAAATCCGTAAAATAAAAAACTTTTGGAATAGTTCTTTTCACTGGCCACGCGCATATACCTAGTAGAGCCCTCGTTCATGCCGTTTAAGCTTAATATTTATGTAACGTCTGTAGCTGAGCCTATAAGTAATAAATTATTTTCAGCAGTGTCTAGCTCACCATTTCAGCAACCTCCGGCTTGATGAACGGTTTGCACATGGCGTACATCTTCTGAACATATGCAGGCGCATTAATTATATGCACCTGCTTTAACCTTATTGGCAGAGCTTCCTGTAAAATAAGAATATATTTAAGAATTTAATTAATTTATGTTATGTTTACAGCAACTTAAACAAATCACTAAAACGACACAAAAATATAAGCACTAAAAACAGCAAATTGAAATTGAAGTATTACTTCATTGATCATTCCGTATACTCAAACGAATTTACTTTCTTTCGGAATTCGCTGGCACAACTGTGACAGGAATTCCATCAAATAGATATAGCGATGTGAATTATCTTCATTAGCAAAAGTTAGCGATGATTATTTTGTAGTATATTTTTTATACTATATTTCACATTAGTAAGAGGTAGTGCCGTGCTGCATTGCATTGGAGGTACCTCACGCTCACAGGATACCGGTGTAAAGCGACATCTTTGGTGTCACGTTTTTTGCGGTTCTTGAGTAGCCGGTGGCCGACTGGGGGTGAGGTGAAAAAGGGCATCGCATCGGCATAGTGATTATGCTGATGTTCTTTGGCGTCGACAGTCGTAAAAAACCCGGAATACTCGTTTGTCCTAAGGGTATATAAAAGAAAATGCATACGTCTAATAAAATGTATACGTATAATAGAATGTTTACGTATAATAAAATGTATACGTATAATAAAATGTATACGTATAATAAAATGTATATGTATAATAAAATGTTTACGTATAATAAAATGTATACGTATAATAAAGTGTATATGTATAATAAAATGTTTACGTATAATAAAATGTATACGTATAATAAAATGTATACGTATAATAAAATGTTTACATATAATAAAATGTATACGTATAATAAAATGTATACGTATAACAAAATGTTTACGTATAATAAAATGTATACGTTTAATAAAATGTTTACGCATAATAAAATGTATACGTATACTAGAATCGTAACTGATCGTCGTCTGTACATTGAACTTAAATAAGAAATAAATAAATACTACTAAACACATCTAATTGTTAAGCTTCACCTGAAATTCTAAAATTAAATATTAATTTCTTCGTGAACATTAGACACAAATCCTTTTTTATATCTATTGAATTGGGGCGCAAACGAGAAGATTCACTTTATATATGTAAAACCCCCGGGTATTATGTGAGCGAGAGGTACCTCCCCGGTCGTGCCATCCCAATTCCATTGCACAGGAAGATGTAGTCTCATGCATGGCACTACATCCTCCTGCAGCATGGCTCTCCAATCTTAAAATATATCGTATAGTAAGAAACGTGTGCACCCAAGTAGGTAAAGTACGTTTTCCTATTGACAAATAGTTTGCAGCAGTATCCATTCCAAACTCGTTCGAAGTGAAAGTGCACTCATATTACGTACCTGTGTGTAAAGCAAGTATTTCCTCAGTACGGACAAATTAATTTTGCTCATGAATTTGAGATTAATGTTGACCGTGTCGAATATAGGTATCTCCCCCGACGGTATGTCGTCCTCCTCTGTGAGCCTGGTGTCGGCGAGCATGAAGAACGTCTTGACACCGTCTATGAAGTTGAACAGGTCGTAATCGGGATTGTTGAGACGGTACAGAAACACTCTATAGTTTTCTTTTGTTTTGTTCGGAAGTGGCATCATGTCTCTGTAATAAAAAAAAAATGTCTTCTGTAACGTATTTTTACCACATATCTGGTTTTAGTTAGTATTTATAGTAGGTAGTAAGAGGTTGTGCCATTGTGCACTGCAGCAGAATTAGGCCGGCACGACCGGGGAATTAATTACCTCTCGTTGATGTGACATCATAAAGTGATAGCTATAGACTCTATATTATAGAGTCTTCGTGAACACACCACTTTGTTAGAGTTATCTAAAGTTCTCACATGTAAGGAACAATAATGCTATTGATGTCTCAAGTTTACGCAAATGCTAATCATTACAATAAAACTACCTTTAAGGATTTTAACGCGGGAAATCCGCTATTAAATAGGGTTCTATTTACCTATTATATTTTCGAATAATATCATAAAGTCAAAGATATATGTTTGTTTCAACGCGCTAATCTTAGGATCTGCTGGTCCGATTTAAACTTTATTTCAATATTAGATAGTCCATTTATCGTTGAAAGCAATATGATACATGCTAGGACGCTACCACCAAAAAAAGTTTCACTGTAGGTGAAGATCCAAGGCCTTGTCATTATGGTATAAACATTTATCTATTACTTAACAGTAACGAGTTTGACATGGTCGTGCACTCATGATGATACATAATAGCCCCATACCATAAACCTTTGAAGATCGTGACTGGCAACTGCGGGCTGCCTCTTCTAAACAATATAACATATTCACAACAGGCTACAGCGCTCGGTCATATAGTATTTAAGGTGAAGTGTGCCTACTGCCTCCATGTGGTAAGTGCAATACACATTGATATCTCTTAAAACAAAATTAGGATATCTAAATCTCTTAAAAGATAGAAAGAAATGTTTAAGAAACCAAGTCAAATCAAATACATGTTAAAATTTACAATATCTACAGCTCCCTAACTAAGGCCGCCGTAACTTCAGTGTATTAAATACGTTGAAATTTAGTGGTTACGCCATAGAGGATATTTCGGTTAGTTTTTGAATTGCAAAAGATAACGGTCGGTATCGCGATTTTTTAAGATCTGAATTATGAACTTACGCTAAGCATAGGTATAAGTTATACACTTATACTTATGCTTTAGCACTTAGTAAGAGGTAGTGCCATGCTGTATTGTAGACGAATCGTTCCGGCAGGACCAGGAAACACCTCTCGCTCTCACACTGACGCCAAGTGATAGCATTGCGTGCGGTTTGCGAGTTTCTGGTGGCCCCTGGATAAGGATGTCTTGGTCAGTAGTCAGCAGAAGGCTCCGACTGCTCAATTGTCGCTACTATCTGGCAACGCATCTGCATGACAATAATGCGGATGTCCATGGGTATCGATTAAAATACTTTAAAAACCCTCAATCGACCTTTCTAATTTTTAAAACTGGTTAGAACCATCATATCGTAACATAATGACATCCCACTTTGCTAGTTTTTTGGTCATCAGTCCACCGCCAATGATAAAAAGATAATATCAAAATCTAATTAAAAATAAGAAATGAGCCTGAGCCAGCCGGTCGTCGAAATGGTTGTTAATCATTGGCCAAATATCTTTAGTTAGTTCGATAAAATGTAGGGCCATGCTTCAATCTGAATTGGGCCGGCACGATCGGGGAGGTACCTCTCGCACACATAGCTGCAAAGTGAAGTTACAGCTATTCTGTCGTGTTCCGTGCGTTTTGTGAGTAGCCGGTGGCTTACTGGGGGGGGGGGGAGAAAAGCGGGACCACACATCTGCATGACAATTCGATGATTTTCCAATCCGAGAGCTCCAATCAGCCGGGTAGGGCCGACATGATCATGATACGTAGGTACCACGTCTGCCCATTTCGGCAGAAATACAGGCGGCGTGACCTTAAAATTAGTAACAAATAGTACACATACGTAATCTGAAAGATCCTCTGTATTTCTGGAGACATGGGGTCCCGCTTGCTGAAGAGCTCCGGAGCTGTGGAGCGGATCGTGAAAAACAGGTCCAGCGTACGCTTCGCCCGCTCTATACTCTTGTTGCAGCTGATGTAGAACCGTAGAAGAAGAATGTCATCTGAAATTTCAACACACTTCTATATTATTTATGATATGTCCGACAGTCAAGTAGCAGTGGATTTGGATAGACAAAAACTTCATGGCGTGAGTTGACGACAATTCTGTCGCGTTTTGCGAGCTTTGTGGACCCCGAAGAAATCCGGAACAATTCCGGGAAAAGTCCGGTCAGAAAATATTGCTCACGTGTGTAATATAAAATTCTTTTTTTTACCTGAACTTATACTGTGGAAGCGAAAAGAAGCCCAATACAGGTTCATTGGGTTGATACTTGGTTGGTTTGATTCTTTGGTTATACTTTTTATATGTGTCGGGCTACAGACTGGTTGGATGGATCCAATGAATTTGCCACGCGCGCTGATAATAGTCACCAGTGTGGTTAGACATATTTTCTGGATATGTGGACACCAAGGGATGTCAAGTCAGTCTTGTTCCAGTCAGGTCAGATGGAATGAGGCTAATCATAGTGCAATCTTTAAATATCTCTTGCAGCATGAATTTCACTTCAATCTAAATAGAAGTGGCCTGCAGTACCACTTGATTTTTAGGTTTCTCTATCTCAACTTCAGTCAACTCGTCAGACTTTTTAAAAGTATTTGATTTTGTTAGTGTCTTCTGTAATACGCTATGATTTTAATAAACTTTGCTAGACGTTATTTCTATTAGTAGTTAATTATAACAATAGCAATTACACGTATTTTTATAGCATTTATTGTTCATTGCCAATGCCAGCAAATAATAGCCGTTTGGTTTTAATTAGATTTTCTTCCTTCCGTAAGAGGTATTTTTATATATACAATAAAAGTTGCATCATTTCTGATCTAAGCGTGTCTTCCAAATTACTATGTCCTTAATATTTTTTGCGGGACCAAAATGTTTAAACTAAAATTTCGTCACGTAACACTTAAGCAGTCTAAGTTGAAACTAACACTTGGGTTACGTAACCGTTTTGGACGAACATTTGTGATGACGAAAAGAGTAAAGCATGAGAATAGAGCAAGAGATTACAAATTAAATCTTTATTTATATTTACAGTACCCCGACAGTGAGTTCGTGCGTTAATCGAGTTGTCTCGATCAAATATTTTAGTACACGCCTCATACGCGAGTTATTCGTTTCTTCACTTTAACAGTAGTATAGTTAGCCCAAACTTTCCTAAAGCGTCACTCTTCATAGATCATACGGAGGGGAGTGTTATTTAGTTTAAGCGCATGCGCATAAGCATAAGCTTATTACGAATGAGCCATTATTGCTGTTTCCCTCTGAGCAAATATACCAAATTGACAAAGAACCAAATGAGACAAAGCGACAGTGTCATTTTTTTATGAGATAGGAGGCAAACGAGCATGTGAGTAGTGACTACCGCCTTCCCTAGACATTTGCAGGACTATGCGTATTCCAGACAGGTTACAAGAATAGTTATGCACTTTTCTTGGTGACTCCTAAGTCGTATCGGAGGGGAAACACCGACGGAGGCAGCCGGTTCCACAGTACAGTTGTGAGCGGTAAGAAGTGGCGTTTAAACTGCACTGTTGTGGATTTACGAGCATCAAGGTAATGGGCGTGGAACTTAGACTTCTGTCGCGATGTCCAAAGATGGAAATCTGGCGCTGGTATTAAGCCGAACAATTCCTCGGAACACTCCCATAGAAAATGCGGTAAAAGACACAAAGAATCGAGCTGTTCGGAAATAACTTGGTCGTGAACGAATCGAGTCGCTCTACGTTGCCCCGCCCAAAAGTGAGAGCAGTACTCCATATGCGGTCGGACCGGCGCCTTTTATAGTTGCAGCCGATGGGCTGGATTAAAGTACTGCTTCGCCCTAGTGAGCAGGCCCAGCTTCTTTGAGGCTAATTTAGCTTTCATTTCCAAATGACCGCGGAACTAAATGATACTCGATATCTAGACAAGACTTATTCAGATACATGAGGCCGATAGGTAGGTATTTTGAAAACGAGTAGATCCGATGAAGGGTGACTTTTTAGCGGTAAACGCGCAAACTTGTGTCTTATGGGGGTTAAATTCTACAAAATTTTGCCGGCCTTATTCCGGGACTTTTGATAAAAATCCTCGATTTCAGGTAAAGGCTTGTTCCGATACTCGTTGACGTGATCCTGGGAAATGTTGGCACAGCGAGTGTATAAAGCATCGCCAGTACTACCATCTGCGCAACAATGAAGGCCACTAGTTTCAAGTATATCATTGATATGCAGAAGAAACAGCGTAGGAGACAGAACACAGCCTTGGCGAACACGAGCTTTATGCTGCGACATAATTTACAATGTAAGATGCTATCGGGCCCAATTGGCTTATGAATGTACCCGGGAAAAAAGTGCTCTACGCACGGCGCTCTGCCGGAACATGCATTCAGGCATCGAGTAACCTCACCGCGGGATAGTAGGCGGCGCAGTTCCCAGATCACCCAAAAAGGAGTTCAACGCAAAAAGAGAGCCCAGAATTTCGACTTTCTCTTTTTGCGGCATGGACCAGCGATTCATGACTCCGGTGCAAAGAGGGATGGCTCAGCAAAATTCCCTAAAAAAGCCTCGGAGAGGGACCAGAATGCACGGGTTCCTGAAGGAAGGCGAACTAGTCTTTTGCTAACGTTGCGAACGTAATCTGTCTTCGATTTGGAAATGACTTTTTTGAAGTACCTGGAGGCAGAATTTACTAGGGACGCTTAGATTTTGATAGTCGTCGTCCATCGCATTATTTTCGCATTCTAAACTTGGATTATGTTTAAATTTAGGTACAAATTTAAAAACAATGAAAACGAGCAACACTCTATTTGAAATGTTGGTGAACTTTACGGAACAGCAAGTAAAGTTCTAAAGGTTTGTTTATGTCAACAAAGTTTGTCGGTCCACTGCTGGACATAGGTCTCTTTTAAGGAACGCCAAGATGACCGATCTCCTGCTACTCGCATTCAACCCGGACCAGCTACTGCACGGACATCGTCTTCCCACCTGGTGAACGGTCGACCAACGTAGAGAGAGGTCCCTCCAGAATCCGACGTGGTCAGGCGGTCAATGACTGTCATAGCGGAGCGGAGCGGCCACTGATGTATGCCGGGAAACCATCTCTCATCTCATCATCTAGTACGAACAGGTCAGGAAACGTTTGCCACGCGCACGTGTTCAGGTGTGTTATAATTGTCTCTTGGCTTATAAGCCAATACGACTTAAGGATCTTCAAGAAAAAAGCCTATTTATCTCTAAAAGTCCGGCAACGCATTTGCGAGTCCTCTAAGTGTTGCGATGTCTATGGGCATTGGTGATCAACTTGCTTACAAGTGGCCCAACGGCGCGTTTGCCTCCTACGCTACAAAAAAGACTACCATTCGCTTGGCTCCGTCAGCTCCCGCAAGAGTCTATGTAGGGTTCCGTAATGGGAAACAAACAAATACCATAACACTTTGGCTACCAAACCTATGTTGTTCAAACCTTTATTAGTCTCAAGTTTAGATATATTCTATAAACACATTTTTTATAATTTTCCCCTGGTAGTTCAAAAGTTATATTTTTATATCTTAAAAATCTTCGTACCATTTAGAAAGACATATCTAACAATATACAATATGTCTATGTTCTTTTGAAATATAAAATTACCACTATGCGAAATATGCATAGAGATAATTATAATTAAAAAATATAATTATAGCTATGTATATTTTGTATCACTATAATGAGTTATTCCTAAAATAGCGTGCAACATTCTGGTAACGCAACGCATCAAGGAAATGAAAATACCAGCTCTTGCATATTATTTGTTATTACTCACGAAGTAGAGTTTATATTTCATCTATCGATGTTGAGTTAATCGTCTTATAGTTGCAGGTAAATTATGATTTATTAAAGTTAGGTAAGACCGAATAAAATGGCGGCAATATTTAATTATCTATGGTAACTGTCATGAATTACAGAACGATGTTCTCTATTCCGTGGCGGGTCATAGATCTCGTCTGGGCCATTAATGAAATGGTCAAATTTTTTGTTATACAACTACTAGCTACAGTACAGTAGTTAGCTACTGTTGGTATATACCTACAACCTTTCTTATGAGATAGGGGTAATGTCACCCTGCAATGGTTCAAGCCTTGTCGTGGCGGCAAGGTTCACTGGCCTGGGGTGAACATAGGCGGAGCCAAATGAACCGAGGGGATGCTCTTTGCAATGGGTGCGGACGGGTCTTATAAGAAGGGGGCACAAAAGAGATATAGGAGGAGAGCAAGGAACGTGGATGGAAACCTCACCCCATTGCACTGTCCCAAAGTTGATGGGGTTGGCCTGCCCTGCTGTGGAGCAGGCGCTAGCCTAGAGGTCCCTTAGGGGACCGAATGGCCGTCGCGGTGCCCTGATAATTTGTTGTTCCCGCGCACCTCGCCAAAGGCGGCACTGTTAACGCTCGCGGTGGTTTTTCTGGCTATTCATCACTATAATGTGCTGCGAGCCTCATATACCACTGAACAACACCCAGGACCCGGTGGAGGCGCCTAAATAGGTTTCCCCGCGTCAATAAAAAAAAATTGATAGTGACTACCGCCAACCATAGACATTTGCAAGACTATGCGAGTTCCAGACACGTTTCCGGCCTTTAAGGAATAGTTATGCACTTTTTTTAAAGTCTCCTAATCCGTATCGAATCGGAGATACCGAGGGAGGTAGCTGGTTCCACAGTACTGTTGTGAGCGGTAAGAAGTGGCGTTTAAACCGCACAGTTGTACGTTTACGGACAACAAGCGTGGAGCTTAGAATTCTACACGCATATAAGTATTGTTACTAGCTTCGCCCTGCAGATTCACCCGCGTCAACCGCATACTCCGCTCCTATTTGTGACAGCGTTATAGCTTATAACCTTCCTCGGTGATTGTGCTATCTAAAACAGAAAATTTTTGCAAATCGCACCAGTATTTCCTGAGATTAGGGCGTTCAACCAAACAAATAAACTCTTTTATTAACATAAATACCTTTTTTTTTTAATTACCGAAGTACGTAAGTTTTTTTATATCCCAGACATTACAGGCTACGAACTCCTAGTACTAAATAGCGAACTTACGAGTAGTGCGCAAGATCCATTACATGGCGCCCTAAAAGACACTTTGCACAAACCGTGCCTGCGCTATTAGGTTGCAACGCAGCATGGCAATACCTCTTAAAGTGTCAGATGTAGGTCAAGTATAGCTTACCAATATCATGCGGCAGATGAGGCTGCAGGACCAGCCACTCCCTGATCGGAGCAGTCTCCTGCACGCTGTTCGTTACTGGTTGGGGCATTTTTCTGTAATTTACATAAAACGTTTTATATTTATTTACTTTTTCTTTTACTTATATACTTTAGCTGACCAATGCCAGCTTACCCAGGTGTCAAAAATAAAATTTGCTCAATTGTATAGCATATGCTACTCCTGAATACTGTAGCTGTCTGTCCATGATCGGATCAATGAATTTACAAACAGAGTTATAAATTTTATTTCTTTATTTGCTTTGATAACAAACAGCATAGATAGATTATAAGGCTATATCGGATTAGGTTAACATGCAAATATATAATCTACCTACTTACGAATACCAAGTGTCTAGACGCACAGATCAGTCTCCCGCCTTTTTATTCCCGCACTGCAACCTTATAGTTGGTCCATGTATTCCCAATAGGGGAAGTTCCTAGTTTATTCCATTGTTACTCACATCGACGTGGGTTGCAACGTTAATGGATACTCGAAAAGATATAGTTGATTGAATGTGTTGTCACTTCTTGATGGAAATTCCTGTTAACGCTTGAATAAATAAATAAACTTTATATAGTTTTTCTACAATTATTTGTCTTTCAATTTAGATTGACGACCGGTTTCAACACCTCATGATGATAAGTCATCAGCCGGTCGTTTAGTAGAAACTAGTTCGGAAATATTTTATTTAAAAAAAAATCTGAGTCGTAGTTGTAACTGGCCGGGCCTTGGCGCAAGCGTTCTTGTGTCGAACCTACTGGCCGCGTAGGTTGTATTACGTCAGGTTTTTTTACCTTGTCTTCCACGCAATTCCGAAATCTAATCATATCCACTATCAAAACTACAAGTCATGGGCACATAGGTCACAGCAAGAAAAAAGAACCGTGAAATTACTAAAATGACTCGGTAATTTTTAACTTTTTCTTTCAAGAATTTGTCTTAGTTATAATATCTCGAATAACAGCAAAGACAAGTTCATGGATGTTTATATGTGTATAATGATATTGGTAAGAGGTAGGTAGGTACCTGCTTTGGAGGAGAAGAGAGCAATTGAGCCGGCTCGATCGGATAGGTACCTCTCGCTCTCAAGATAAAGAGTTGAAGAGTTTAATAAAACAATTTAGTAATTCAAGGCGGTGGACGACTTATCTATTCAATCACTGGATTTTATTCCAAAGATTCTTAGCCCGCCGTATGCCAAAAATATGAGTCCGTAAAATCGTGCGAAATATTAACCGCCCAAGGGTAACGATTTAAGCGCTTTACATCGCTTTATAATTAGGTTCGCTTTTAAGAAGCCGACATCAGTTTATTCGATTAGGAGTTGTCGACTTTCTCAAAAGTGATAGTACAATTTACTATCGTAATTTAGATCTGTTTATGGAAACGAAGCTATTAATGTTACTAATTAATTTTGTGCCAATGGTTTACGATCAGTAATCCGGTACATCACACGATTAAGGGGTGTATATATTTATTTGCATTTTTTGGCTTCCGCTGCGTTTCACGTTTGAGAAAAATTCCATTTTTTCCAGGTCGAGATTGTTTAAGCTTATTAGAACTTTTGTTTTTCTTTTTAATAGTCGGGCCTCACAGACATTCGCATAATTGTTATGCAGTTTTCGCCTCCATCCCCTCCAATAGGCCACTGGAAACTCACAAGCCACACGAAACGATAGCACAGCTGTCACTTTACAGTGATGTCATGAGACAGTTAATGCATATGCCGATGTAAATGAGAGCCGGTAGTCACCAAATAGCTTCGAGGGCCCGTTAGTCGTAGTTAGTTAGTAGTTAGGATTAGTTACACCATATGAGGATATGGTGTAACTAATCCTTAACTGGAAGTACTGTTTGCGTTAATCGGAACAACTAAAATTATAATTCTTCGGGTACTTTTAAAAACTTGGTACATCAGGACATCTGTCATCTCAGTCCAACCGTGACCATGGTTGCTGTAAAGCTTCTGAAACGTCGGGCTACAAAAATAATGTAATAAACCACGATAAAATCCGTAAAAGTAGTTTTATTGTAATGTCTAACATTCGCGTAAACTTAAGACATCAATATGGAAAAAAAACATTAAACATGTCCCTCGTATTTTGTCACGTACATCACATTGTAATGATCAGGTGTACGGTTAATCCCCACCAGATATGTTATCATTTATCTGCATCCGGATATGAAGAGCCACAATTATAATAATACTACGCTATCTGATGGATTCAACACACAAAACTGTGTAGTGCACACGAACAGTCCACAACAAAACTCGATTAATAATTTAAAGCGAGTGACGATTAAATCGAATGGCCTTCACTGTGATCGTAAAATTTGAAATCCTCGAAACAGATGTTAGATTTGATTATCACGGGGTTCATCTCAGGTCTAGTGTTAGTAGAGATTAGTAGAGTATTTTCAAAAATTAAAACCAGAACTACCCTACTTTTAATTATTTTTTTAGTAGTGAGCTTGTGGTGTTTGTGTACACAATACTGTATCCAATATCTATCGAGACTTTCATAATCTTGATCTGTTTGGCGACGTTTGCTATCTGTACCTGCTGTTATTGGAATAATGACGCTCTTGAAAGTATTTTTTAATAAGACTAAACTATTTTGCAATTAATGAATAATCATTTAAAATACTCCAAGTACCAAATTTATTGTAATACTTTTTTATGGAAACGAACCCATCATACTTTTACCTACACTTTTATAATTTAAAATGAATGTGGCGATATTATTTATATCATCAGCAGGGTTATTATCGTAATAAGCAGTAGTGACATTATCGTCCCCCTCTTCCACCAAACAAAAAAAGACAACAGACAGACATAGCGACAGACAGGTCGATAGAAAACGTAACACTATCTGAACATGCTATATGTAGCACATCTGGCAGCGCGAAACCCGTGACAGCTACGCGGCGCTATAGTATGTTTATTGGTGCAAATTCATAATAGAATAAATCATAATAATATCTGTGGACTTAACACACCAAGTTAGCCTAGCACTAGACACACTTAACTTGTTACAGTCAAAGACACGACTGCCAAGAGGAGTCCGGTGGAAAAGAATCTTTCTTTATAGTATAACACGGCAAACGAGAAATTGGTGCCTTCTTACGCTTACCGACGCCCAAGAACATCCGCATCATTATTATGCCGATGCGTTGCCCTCCTTTCCTCCTCCACTACAATAAGCTGGTAGCTACTCACAAACAGCACGGTGTGCATTAC
>JAFELO010000002.1:245322-257209 GCA_017140195.1 Eumaeus atala | reverse complement strand
TATATAATATAATATATAGTCTTAGCAAGAGGTAATGACATTCTTCATTGCATCTGAATTGGACTGGCAGAACCGTGGAGGTACCTCTCGTTCACATGATGCCAACCTAAAGTGAAAGCTTTGCTGTCACATTTGTGTGATTTGTGAAGATCAGCTCTTCTGTATCAGAAGACTCCCCAGTTGGTATCCGTATAATATAAAAAACTGCCAATGGTTAACCGTTTACATCCGACGGCGGTACTCGAGCCACAGGCGACTTTCATTTATTTTTTCAACCGCGCGGTTATTATCATTACTTGGAAAAATAAACAAGCATACGTAAAAGTATAAAGAACACGGATGACGCAATGAAGTCCTACAAATGAGGTTTAATATAATATCAGTGCATCTATCGCAACGAGCATTCGCCATCTTGGAAAATGTGGTTTTTTACAAAGTATGTATGTATGTACCTATTTAATTAAAAAAAAACGGCAGGCGAAGCCTTATGTTGACACTATGAGTTTTAATTGTTATGCTAAAGTTTCGATGGGTACATAGATTACACAATCCCGCCATAACTACTAAACTGATTTTGTTGAAACTTGACAATGTTCTAGTTAATAACTAGTTTAACACATATCCTATAGAAATACTGACATTTGCAGTTGATTTAGTCTGTATTCCTCGGTGAGAGAGTCGTGGGCAACGGATAAAAAGAAGGGATTGCGCCTTTTTTCTATCAGATATATCAAACTCAGTACTGACTCTCGAACCTGTCTTGCCACTAGCCTCCTATACATATATTCCTATATCAACTCTCTATCTGTCTCTCTCTCTCTCTCTCCATATCTTTACAAACTTATATCTCCCACTCAACTTTAGTTGTCCTCGTTTCTAGCTCTCAACACGCATCTATCAGCTTACATTACATCAAGCAAGTCAAACGTGTACAAAGAAATTTTATTTCCATTTTCAATCATCATAACCATTTTCAATGTTGATCCATTTATTGCTGGACATATTATCAATGGGTGCTGAGAATTAGTCGTCAATCTCAGACTGCCTACTATTACAAGTACTTAATGCAGAAAGATTGTCATTGTCCATAGCCCATTCCAGTTTCTATGTAGTTTAGGATACTCTAACTTACTCTAAGAGAAAACAGTTAAATAGAGGACCTGTATGATTGAAATTCCTTACAAAGTGCACCGTCTAAGTTTATCTCGAACTACCAAAAGCGAGCTGCAGGTGTCGGATGGAAGGATCGCGAAGGCACTACGCGCAGCTTTTGCTCTCCCTTAAACAAATGGCGGCAAATTATCTACTGATCTGTAGAATAGACTTTGAGAAGGAGGAAGTACTTTTGATGGTCCAGTTTCCTGGCGGAAAGAAACCGTTACACCATTGGTAAAAGGTCGTTTATCCGTTGACGTAGTTATATTGAACGGGGCTCGCGAGTTATCCGAATCTACATTGTAAAATGTTAATTATTTATTAAGGAGAAAACCGAAAATTATACAAAATTTCACACACATTATCATCCGTTCGCAAAATAAAATAGATTAAAAATACCAGCAGATGTCTAATATCTTCAGCGGCTATAATATACTGTTTCACGCACAATGATAATTATACAGGTGTATTATATGTATCTTTGTTATATACGCTCCAGTCAGCAATCATAAATGTAATTAAAAGAAATTTAGTTTCTATATTTAAATTCTTATGTGTTACGCAAATATAAAGTACCTAAACAGATAACTTAATGATATTACTTTTTTTTTTTTCTTAGACAATAGCGACTGCATTCGAGTGTAATTTTTTCATCGCGACTATCTTCTACGTAATATATTTTCACAGGAACCTCTTACAGAAATACAAACGGAACAACCTGCCTCTCTGGTCCATGTGATATAGGTATAGCGCAAAATTTCATACAAATCTACTTACCAAATTTTGCAAATATATTTTGTGATCTGGCAGGGACGGGCAATACAGCTACATCTACGTGCCTATATTCTGTCGGTGTTCGGTACATCACACAGTGTACATTCTGCTACTACCTACTGAGTCAATGTATAGCCACAGCATTTTGGCAGGTGCTCAGTTTTGTTGGTTTTCTCTCTTCCTCGATATCTTTGTATGCTGAACACAGTCTTTTTTTATTTAATCAAAATACTTAATTAAAAATACAAAATTTTGTTTCACGTTATTTTTGAACCTAGATCGGTAAGCAAATAAGTAATTTTATCTACATAACAAGCTTAGAATTTAGTAATGTTACGCTATACTATAACTTATTACAAATAAATGGTTTTTAAAATTTTGTTAACAATTTCTATAAAATATACTCCTAAGATGAGAAAATTTTAAAGGCTTGCCTTTTTATTATAATTGTCATTTATTTCATTTAAAAAGTAAGGGAGTCATATTCCCAGGAGTGCCGGACTTACCATAGGGTCGATTAGGCCCGGCTATAAAGCCGCAAGCAAAAAGGGAGCGCATCTTATGCCTGCGGTGTGTAAAAATAATTATGACACCGAAGACCGGCCGAGTCGACACGGCCTAGGCAGTGGCGGGTTGAGGTTCGACGCCGCTCTTGGTCCTGACTATGAAGGCGCCCTTTTTTGACTCGTATAAGTAATTTGTCAATCAAATCTTATAATTTGGCAGACTTTTTTTTAAGTTCTTGATGCATCTTTATGTATCGTATACATAATAGATGTTAATAAGAGGAAAAGATTTTTCAGCCTTTACAATCGTGCTGCCCTAGGCCCGGCCGTCTCAGGTCTAAAGGGAAAGTCCTTACTGGACCTAGGCCGCAAGCAGCAACCAAACCAAAATACCAAGGCAACTTTACCGATTGAGCCGCTTGGTGAATTTGTCGTATGGGTTCCTTTATCAATAGGATAAGAAATCGCAACCTAAATCCCATGCTCCTCCTATTCTCATGGCCGTCTCGGACTAGGCGCAACTTCCGGGGCTCATGACATTTTAACGTTTCGCCGGCCACTGGCCCTTAAATGATAACTCCAGCGCAGTGCACAAGCTGTCTAATTAGCGTTATTTATGGGGCAAAATTTATTGCGGTTAATATTAATGGTTATATATTTACTAATTCATTAATAATTTGGTAATTTTATAAATTTGCATATTTTTTAATATATGTTAGGTAAGTGAGTATATTAATCTATAGTGCCGTCATTACCAGTGTTTCAAATAACGCAATACCTGTATTCCGTCCCTTTACATTAACAGTCATTAATTATTCACAACAAACAGTAATTATTACTAGATTGGAGGTGTAGGCACATCTAGTTCAATACTGGATTGGAGGTCAATTCAGACTCTGTTCAGACAAAGGCTAAGATTAGGGTAATTATATAAGATATAATAGACAATGTAAGTATATTGATTAACATGTACCTTTTATGATAAATCTTTTATTATTTAATTGAATCCCAATAACATCCGCATATGCACATACGATGCGTTCCTGCACCCCATCCCCCAATGGGCCACCGGCTTGTCACCAACCTCACGAATGCGACAACATAGCCACTACTTTTGGGGCTGTCTCATGTGAGCGAGAGTCCCCTCCCCTGTGGTCTGTAGGCCCTGTACGACTGCAATGCATCATGTAACAATTTTTTCCCAAAATATCATGTCATGTCCTACCGAAATTACTACTCTAAGATAGTACAATGAATTGACGACACATTTAATTAGTCTTGCCCCACTGTGCGTCGGCCACCTCTATAGAGACAAGCCAACTGTGCAAGACATATTATAGTGCACAACTGTGTGTGCACTATAATATGACTCATTCTTCTACTCCTATGGGACGGTAGTCCGACACGACCGGAGAGAGATTAGGAGCAGGACCGACGACTTAACGTGCTCTTCCGACGACACGGGGGGGGGGTCCTCTAACGCCACGGGGGCGTGGCACCGCCAATTTCCTGGCCTCAGACTTATTAAAAATTGAAAAATCCAAATTACACATTGGTCGGATCCGGGTCTCGAACCCAGAAGCTCACGACTGTGGTAGAAAATGTTTACCGCTATAAAGCTGAAGAGTTTGTAAGTTTGAAGAAACGCGCTAATCTGAGCAACTAGCCCGAATTGAAAAAATATTTTTATGTTGAATCGTATATATAAGTATAATATCGATAAGTAGATTATCGAGGAAGGCTATAGGCTATATACCAGGGCGATACAAGTAATGGGACCGGAGGCACGCGGGTGAAACCGCAGGGTGATATTCAATAAACGCAAAGTTTAGCGTGAGAGCCACTATTTTTTTCCCAATAGGATGGTAAAAACGGGACTGAGCTGACGCACGTTGCACGCCGACATTAAACTGTCAAATATATACGAGCCGGTTCTGATACAAAGAAATGAGCGTGTGGCAGTTTGGCGCATTCGGTAAAGAACTTAGCTGTGTAGGTACAGTTAGAAAGGAGCTGTGCAGGTACAGTTAGAGTTACAAATACGAAACGAAAATACAGAGTAGAGACGGAACCTGACATGGCTGCCTCAGCCGTAAGATAAATATAAATATTTACATACTAAACCAAACGGGGTTTTTTTCCCGGAAAAACCTTTTATTTTTCGGCGGCCCTGAACTTATGCTGTGAAAGCGAAGAGAAGCCGAATACAGCTTCATCGGATTGCTATGAGTGCTGGTTGGGAGACGGGACTAGGTTTGCGATCAAAAAGGGGTCCGATGCATCTCTCCCGTCTGCGGGAGATCGCCCCCGCTCTCCTGCAGATGGGAGAGATGCATCCCGATATGAGAATTTTTATAGTAGCTAAATCAACTATTGCTATCATGCCCTGGTTATGACCGCGGGGTCCTCCATCCCCTGACTCTGACGTAGAGTGCAAAAAAAATTTTTTTTCGGACACTATCTACACGCTTCAGGTGCTGCGTGCAGATAGTGTCCGACCCGCACAGACTGTTTAGTCTGGGATGATGCCTCGTGTCGCTCAGTGGCCGATGCACGGGGAGCCAAATAGCATTTTCCCGCACTTCCAGCAGCAAAATGGCGCGGTGAATTTACTTGATAGCAAATATTTCACTTAACGTTTCAGGCAACTAGTAGATTTGTACAGTTTGCCAGGGTGACTTTAGTCTCGGCCTTTTTTTACAAGGCCGATTATTACGAACAACGACAACAAATCTAAAGGCCTTCAAAAATTCCTGTTGTGATCCTACAATGAAAGACAAAGACCAGGTTGTCGACAGCCGATGGTCGGAGGGAGGAAGGCTTGATTTAGTATTGTTTGAATGGGTAGTATGAATTTTTAGTAAATTAAGTTTTTTGCACATACGACGTCCTTGCAACAACACATTCTGCCTTCAACAGGACAGTAATATAGCACTACCCATTGTTCGCATAAATATAACGACAGTCTCTTACGTAAAAGATATTTAATTAATCTTTAAATACCAAAAATTATCTACATAAAAAATCAAAAAACTTGAGTCAAAGGTGTATATAAATATACACGTATGGCGTGATTACGTATATAAGATAGAACTTAAGATTATCGAAGTAATTCGCGATAGTATTATCTTGCTGCAATATTATTGTTATGTAAACCGAGTGTTAAAAAGACACAGACCATTAAGCAAGGTGAAAGTACCTATATAGGTATTTCATGCAGGTATACAATTGAAAGAAACCAATGCAGAAAAACAACTTTAATAATTTTATTCCAAAATATTTACCTATATTTTATTGACAAATTAATTAAACATAGTTCCAATTACATAAAATATGTCAACGAATTAATAAAAAGCCTTCTAAAGCCTCTCCAAATCACGTTCATAGATTAAATATTTTTAACTGCAAAATTTTAAGAAACCTTTTTTTTTTACATATTTTTGTTTATTTTCTTTTGACGATCCCAAACGTGATTAGGTACTAGTTGTTGATTCGATATTTACAAATCAATGTTATGCTAGCTAATAAATAATAATTAATTTTTATCAGTTATTTATTGATCAGTACATTGTATCAAGTGTGACATTGTACTGAGCGCATTTGCACTCGTGTCTGAAGAATACTTTCGAACTTCAAGACTCAACCGTTTGTCCTTCGAACAGATATGTCCAACTTTGTTTAACAAAGATGTTTACCTTTGATTTATGATCGCTATATTATTATTAATCACGCGGCAGACCCCGTCGATGACGAGATGAGCTGGAGTCCTTTCGAAAGGATTGGCCCAATATAGATATAAACAGAGAGGTGTAGAAAAAGATTACAGTTCCTACTAATAATAATAACGATGCTGTCTAAATTGTGGGATAAATCTAAACCATTAAATATAAAGTGCTGTCATTTTTCTGCATCTCAAATGAATTATGATTCATTTGAGATGCAGAAAAATGACATATGTGAGGATAACTTACAACTCTATCTCTCGCTTCTAAAACATTGTTTCATAGTTCATGTGATCGTTTTATTAAGTTGATGCCCAAAAGGTAGAACGTGGTAGAACCGAAGAGTTTGTTTGTTTCTTTGGACGTGCAAAACAGGTAAACTACTGTGTAAGAGCCCGAATTGTACTCTTGTCGAAGAGACAGAGAGTATAGGCTATAAAATTGCCGCTACTACTAACAGGATCGGAATTAAGCGGGAGAAACCGCGGAGCGATGCTAGTACGGTATACTTATGGAAAGCGAAATATTTAGTAACCATTAGCAGTCAAAGGTTTTGTTTTGTAACTCATTAGTTATGCGTTTCGCGGTGGTAACCAAATTATATAATTATATCTACTGAAGTATGTACTATCTGCAAGAGTGAGAATTGTGCAGTGAGACGTTCCGCGAGACGAGCAGTAAGACGTTCCGCGAGACGTTCCGCGCGACGTTCCGCGCGACGTGAATATACATCCACGTCTCGTGAACATATAAATGACATATACATGTACAGCAATAATATCGCGTTTGTCAGATATCTTTGAAAATGTATCACATACAATTTTAAAATTTTAAACAAGTCCCTACTTGATATAATAAAATATAATTTCAGTTTCAGAACAAAAATAACGACAACAATTATAATATTATTTAACCCATATTAATTTGTGATAATGACCCTATTGTTCATTTTAATAACGAAAAAGAGAAAAATAAATAATAATAACTTGAACTACTGGGGAACTATTCAAAGCTGCCACTATGTTTTTGTTGATCTATTGTTGTTATGAAGCTATTGTTTGTTACTTCTAAGAACTAAATAAATAAGTAATAAAATATAAAGAATATACAATTTAAGAGGTAGTGCCATGCTGTTTGTAGCCGAAGCAGGAATTTACATACGCATCGACATTTATATAAATACCATCAACTATAGTACTCTAAATTAATAATATGACTCTAAATTGTAAATCATTCAATCCAAACACGCCATCATCTATACACTCTTTCAGAGCTGCTATACCATAGACACATTCCTTTATTCTGATCGTCTAATATACTAAGTAACATAACCTCTCATCTGTTTGTTAATGACGAATATGGTTTTAAGTAAGAGGTTGTACCTTGCTGTGTTGTAGTCACTTCTCGCTCACATGACACCGCAGTAAAGTGACGGCAATGCTGTCATGTGTAGCCTGTGGCATTGAAGAGGAGGGCAACTCATCTGCATGAAAAAATGCGGAAAACTTCGGGCCTCGGTAGTCACCAATATGACCCGTCTGCCCCCCTGTACTATAAAAAATTAAGCTGAACAGTTTTAATCTAAATTCAACGCAAATGGTTGAACATTCTGTACTTCCTTTACTAATTATATACATTTTTCATTATTTCTATTCTATTAATCTGATGTTGTCGTTAGCCTATTTTAGGTACAGTGGTCATCTCTATTGAAAGAGCCATTTGGACAGGACATACTATAAGTGCTCAAGTGTGTGTACAGGCACCAGTTCACTATTACCTCATCCTCCTATTCCGATGGGACGGCAATCCGACACGACCGGAGAGAAATTTGGCGCAGGACCGACGACTTAACGTGCTCTCCGAGGCACAGGGGTGTAACACCGCCAACTCTCTTACTCCTTACACCACCCGCCCATGGTGGAAGGGGGCACGGTTCCACCCAGTCATGATAGCTCATCCAGCTCTTACAGCTTCCACGGTAATGCAAGGCCAACTTTAGCTGGACCCACCCGTGACCATGATTGCTGTAAAGCTTCTGGAACGTCGGGCTAGATAAATAATTAAATAAACCGCGATAAAATCCGTAAAAGTGGTTTTATTGTAATGACTACATTCGCGTTTTATTGTAATGACAACATTCGCGTAAACTTAAGACATCAATACTATCATACTAGCTGTGTCCTGCGGCCTTGTCTAATTTCGTTCTAATCAACTATTTGCTAGGGAATAAAAAATAGAGCAGTGAATGTTCCCGCTCCACTTGGCGGAGGCACCACCGTCCCCCCGGATACCATGACCGTACATACTGTCGAACATTCGCATTTCTCATTCTCGTCTATATTATTAGAAGGATAGAATATGCAATATCAACCACTTAGGTGTAAGTCGGCCCTAGTGAGTTTTTTATTTTGTTAGTGAAAATAGTCATAGACCTTCCAAAAGCTTATTTTCCATCAAATAAGATGGTGGCCAAACAGATGCCCAACAATCGTAATAAAATCGTAAGAAATAAAATATTTTTAACTCAGCGCGCTAACTTACAAAAATGTGAAAATCAAGCCTAATTTGCTGATAAACTTTAGTGATTATAATTGTATGTGTTGTCTAAAAAAGAGCAATGTACTGCGGGTACAGTATGGAGAGTATTGAAAGGTTTAATTTTTATATTCACTAACACAAAAATATTCATTTAACTTTCGCCTTTGAATGTCTTTAGCATACATCCGAAAATGTTAGTGTAAATATTTGGTGGTCTTTTTATGCTAAAATAATTTGCAAATTTATGGGTTCATAAATAAACAGACGAAAACAAACAATTGAAAAAAACCGTAAACTAATCCATAAACAAAATATAATATCTATGGTAAACTTACATAACGGTAACTATACTGTGATTGACTAAACTACACAAAGGTCCGAACGCGCACTTGTACTGGCTCACCGAATCCGACTGCGGACTTACAACGGACTGAATGTCCAGTCCGCGATACCTGTTACTTCCACGATAACAATAATCTCACACAGCTGTAATGCTGTTGGCACACACACCACAGGCAGTTGCACACTATCTGTACGATAACTTTTAAATAAATAATATACAATATATAAATAAATGTTAATAAATTGAGCACACTAGCTAGTATTTTAATAAAATATGCATTAGATTTTATTATTTTAATGAAATTATACCGGCCAAAAGCGAGTCAGATACGCCTGTAAGTTCTGTAGCAGCAAAGAGAAACTATCCCATATCTCCTAAACCGATTTTCTTCAAACCAATTTTCGTTTGAATTTTTAACTAAATTCTATAATCCCCATTTCTATTTTAATTTTCGACTCGCTAGTTCAAAAGTTAGAAAGGGGACACACAACACACTTTTTGTCATTTCAGAAACAAATGTCTAAAAAAGTATTAGCATAATCAAAAAACCTCCATACCGTTTAGAAAACAAAAATCATACCAGTTGGAATATGGAGCGCTACCCTTAATAATTTTATTTTCAAAATACTACATCAATAGCGCTTTGTAATACATAAATTCCTTCCAAATTTCAAACATTGGAAGGACTGAAAGATATCGCCTCACAGTTTTAGAGTTGTAAATTTTTGAGGGAGGAGGGGAAGGTCCACCAAAAATTGTGGTGGCACGGATATTTTTGCGCAATTTTCGAAGTTGTCACACGAAACCTGATGTTCTATCACAACTCCTGTCTCAAATACTATAATTTCGTTTCGTCACGTCTCCGGCGCTGCAGAAAGCCCTGCCCTTGCGTTACAAAATTCAGGTCCCAACGCTTTCCACAGCTTCGGCCTTTTGGTCCAGCCTCCGCTCCGGATCGCCCGGATGTTTGTTTTTTACAGCGGGCGAGGGCTGCCTTTCCTTCGCGCCTCCGGCTTACTACTGCTTAAACACTAGGGGGTAGGACGAACAAGATATGTGGATTTGGGGTAGGCAAATTTCGTTGTGTGACCATTGTAAGACAAAGGGAAGACTTTCCCTTTGATTGCGAGACATAACTGAATGGATTTCTACAACTGGGCAAACAAACGTCAAACAGTGACTGAAGATGACACCAGTGCGAGCTTAATAAATGGGCGCCGCGCGTCCCTTCGTTTTGTTACAATTTAATTTTTTCATAAGTATTTTATTATTGTTCATTATTTATTAACAGCATAAAATGAATTAGTGATATTATTTTATTTTCTTCAAAAATTTCAGTTACCATAATATAATAATCGTATTATCTTTTCTATCTTTAATTAAAGGCTATAGCATACGTATGCATCATAAGATTAAGTCAGCCTATCGTATTATCTTTATATTATAAGTTTTTGATAGATCTCCCTTAATTATAAGCCAAACGCATTCAGAAGGACTATTAATGTCAACTGTTTTCATAGTAAATTATATAATACTAGTATTATGTACAAAGAGAATGTACGTAGTTACATCTCGTACGTACGTACATGTACGTAGTATCTCGAAAAGTATTTGTTTCCTCACCATGGAACTTTACAGTTCGTTGTAGAAAAATAGGATCTTTCTCTAAAAACATGTGAACCACAAAGCGTAGGTTGATATTGTATAGTTGAGCCTAAACATTCGATTCAATTCATAATCTCTGAGAAAAATGTCTGGGACATGTGTGACGAGGGCATGAAAAACATTATAGGGGTTTAATGGGCTTTTAGAGATTAAATCTCGCTTTAAAGACTAATGTGGACCTTTAACACGTCCATGTGCCAAGATATTTAAAAGAATCTCATCTTGAGTTTCCCATGCATATCAAATCAATGACACTTTTTAAGCATTCAATACTAAACACTATATATATACATCCAAAGTACATTTGACATGCATTTGAGTGCTTTGGTCACACATCACTTGGCAGTAGTGACAGTAGATAATCTCTAGAGACTCCTTGTGACGGACGAAGCAGAAGGGAAGCGATCAAGCGGGCAAATCCTATACGCTGAACAGACTAGATCCACATCATTCCAATCAACCTACGCCTCTAACAGCAGATTGATTTGACGCGATTATAAAATAAACAATACTAGAGTAGTAGATAAATAACTTGCTGGAAGGACCATACTTGGTATTGAACATGGTGTTATTAAGGGGCTTAACTACCTTGATACATTTGAGCCGATGTTTTGATATCTTTCATTTTTTTTTTTTGATATCACAAAAATGTGGCACAGTCACTCCTTCATAGGTAACATCCCGCCAAACTATCACTGAAGTCTGATAATGCCCAGATTGAGCTCTGTCGACTAATTGGGAAACTTCCTTAGAGCTTTTAACGTAAATACGGAAATTTTCTTTGTTGAAATGTTACTCAATTGAACAAGAAATCTCATCCGGAAACAAAATTTTCTGTGGCCTCCCTTTGCGTACGGCTTCAGTAATTGATTCGATTTTACCACGCTATATGAATAGCGTCTATCTAATTTATCAATTAAGAAATGACCAGTGACGTCTCTTATAGGCTGCAAGTCCGAAGTCATCTTCTAAAGTACGCGACATGCTACTGTGTTATCTTCATTTCCCGAGATAAAATTTTGTTTTCGGAGAGGATTTTTTGGAATCGTTTCCCTTACTGCTTTGACCACCTTTTTCGTACGAATGCGAATAAAAAAAAACAGTGAACAATCGTATAAAAGTGACAATTCCAAATTCAAAAGTAGTATTTTTTATTGTAAGTGTTTATGGCCAGACTAAGAGTA
>JAFELO010000002.1:227488-241556 GCA_017140195.1 Eumaeus atala | reverse complement strand
CGGGATCGAGTGTGAAGACGTACGCACGGCACGGCCCTAAGCTCTTAACCATCCTTTTTCTAAACGCCTTGGACAACAGATATAATAATATTCATGAGAGACATTCACGAGAGTATGCCTTGTTATTGTTTTGAAAAAATAATTTTAAATATACCACCGCACTGGCAAGTAAGTGTTAGTTAGTTCTGCTTTCTCACATACACTTCATCACCAAAGATTTCTATGTTCGTTACATATAACTTCAATACCGCCGTATAATATTTACTCTTTGAGTGGGTTTAACACAAATGCATTTCTGGTGTATTCTATATCGAAAAAAAGATTATTTTCCAGTATAATTTATCGAATACGTTTCGTGCGGCCCAATTTCTGTCATAAGTCATTGTTTACATTTGACTTTTGAGACATTTGAGTTTTCAACTCTGATTTAAATTTTAGGTTATGTGTTCCGTAGATTAACACAACATATTTTCAAGTATTTAATCTTAAGTAATATCTTAAGTATATAAATAATCTCAATCGTATACTATTTGAATAAATACGTTTCTTTGTGACTAAATTTCTACACATTATGTTCGCAATAAAACTCCGACAATTATTTTATATTAACGATAAAATATTAGTGAGAAATGTTAGAAACAGAGCTAGGAGGATAAACGATCCCGGTCTTAGTAATAGATTAGAGGCTTTTAAAGGTGAAAACATGGCGTTACATGAAAATGCAGAAGAGTACATCGAGGAGTCTGAAAGTGATTTTTATAATGTAAGTTAAATGAATATTTTTATTCTATATCAGACTTATATATGATAAATCTGTACGTACATAAATTTATCTGCCACTGATACTAACTGTAATCCTGACTTGTGAGGGACTGGTGAACCATCTAGGTTTTCTCGTTTTATAATTTATAAAATCTATACTTACTCATTTAAATATGAAATTTTAATTATAACAAACGGCACAATTGTGTTGTTTCAAATAAACTATACAATAAATAGAAACTAAACATGAATTTAAACCATATATACTCTATATATGGCAGAAAATATTTCCATTAAAATGGGGGTTTAAGAGTTGAATTAATTAGATTTTGTAGTTATACATTAACACTAGTCCCAACATGCAAAAATGCTTTTTTTCTATTTATGTTTTACTTCCAGGAAAAAAATGATGTAGAGATATCATAAATTATAAGATTTCTGTTTAATAATGCTAATATCTCCTAGTTTTTAAAATATATTGAAATAGTGAGTGAGCATATGGGTCTGCCTATCCCAACTTTGTCGGGGTTTGTAAAGCAAAAGAGGAGGCTCCCCCAACACAGTACTCTTTATATCATAAATACCCAATTAATTTAATAAGACTGAATGTGTTGACTCTTTAAATATATTTAACATGACAAAAATTTTCTAGATTGGTAATGCATATAATGAACACATTAATGAAACTCTTATTGGAAAACATGAGCTACGTCACCACATTGTCAAAGACAAATACTTCAAAGAAAAAACGCCAAACTTGTTGACATGGGGTGAAAAGGAGCAAATTAGACATCTTGCTACTACTGAACCCGATGAGTGGTCACCACAAAGAATTGCAGAAAGCTTTCCTGTGACTGAAGAAACAGTCAAGGTATAAATTGCATTTAAGACTTCTTGGTGATTATTGTTTAATTATGTGGGGCATTTTAGAGGGGTGGGGCATGACACTACTTTCACCAGGTCTCACATTGGCAGGGCTAGGCAAGTATCACAATTTTTTTTTAAATTTATCTGCCACTGATACTAACTGTAATCCTGACTTGTGAGGGACTGGTGAACCATGTAGGTTTTCTTGTTTTATAATTTATAAAATCTATACTTATTCATTTAAATATGAAATTTTAATTATAACAAACGGCACAATTGTGTTGTTTCAAATAAACTATAAAATAAATAGAAACTAAACATGAATTCAAACCATATATAGAGTGGCAGAAAATATTTCCATTAAAATGGGGGTTTAAGAGTTGAATTAATTAGATTTTGTAGTTATACATTAACATTAGTCCCAACATGCAAAAATGTTTTTTTTTATCTATATGTGACTATTACATGATCATACAAAAATTACATTAAGAGAGCTGTGGAGTATCTACAATCATGTAGACCACACACCAGTGTAATAATTACACAACTGCATAAATTACGAACCTCTTGGACCATAAGCATAAGCTAAATCTTATGATATCTCACAAAGGGTGGTGATGGGTCAAAACATTGCAAAGAACACTTCACATAATGCACAGCCTCAGGTGGGTACATTAATAATAATATCTGTGGACCTATCACACCATATTAGCCTAGCCCTGTGGGAAATACTGTAAGGCTTAAATATTTTTACGATTTTTATTATAGAAATTCCTATAATACTTATAGAAACATCCATGACTTGGGTGGGATTGGAACCCACAACCTCTGGCGTAACACGCGAACTAACTGCCACATTACCAACTGAGCAAAGCAGTCATTAACAATATGTCGGTCACCTCGGTATATATTGAAAGAAACTATCTTTGAACTTAGTGTACCTTTCACTAGCAATCCAATAGGAATGCTAATATAAAGTTGCTGAACATGCATATAAAGTTGCTGAATATGCACATAAAGTTGTTGAATATGCACATAAAGTTGCTTAATATGCATATAAAATAAGTAAAAATTGGTTTCGGAGGAGTAATGCAACTAACATTGTGACATGAGAATTTTATATATAGGATAAGATAATAGAAAGCTGTTTAAGATCAAATAATACATGTCTGGAATTTATTAAATTAATCATCAACATCATATATGTAGAAAAAATAACTGAAACAATACATGTTGATAATTGTACTTGATAATTTGATGATTTGATTGAAATGAATTTTTATCTTTTTTTGAAATCAAAGGAATTTTTTTAATTTATATTTTATTGTATTTAATGCAATTGTTATAACAAAAAGAGCATTAAATAAATTTTTATTTACATTCAATAGCAGTATGTGTGCAAATTACAAGGCGTATCATTATCAAGTAGAAACCAAATGCCACTGTACTGATAAATATAACCCTGAGTATTTAAAAGATATTTTATTTCAGAAATTGTTAAAATTCCCATGGAAACCAGCATCTGTACAAAGAATAGAACGACATGATGCATCTGCTATGAGAAACTGGAGGGAATTAAAAGAAGGAACATTACAAATATCTGAAGATCTAAGGCAGCACTTTTTAAAATTTTCCAATAGAAATATTCCACCTCTAAATAAGAAATCAATTAAAATTGATTTAACACCAGACAATGGTAAAGTTGGAGAATTTGAACAAATAATAAGGAGATGTGCAGAAAAAGGACAAAATTCATCACCAGATCAAAGTAATAGTAATAAACAGGACTTAGTGAGTAAAGTTATTGTTGAAAAATCAAAAGATTTCCAGCAAAAGATAACTTTGGAGGAGTTAAAAAACAAAATAAAAAGGCGTCTAGATGAGGGCAATACTGTTGATATATCTGATAAAATTATTATTGATACATTAAATGACAAGGATGAAAAAATCATCTCAAAGATTAACACAGAACTGGATCTAGTGAAAGAATCAAAACAAGACAATCAGCTAGCAGACTTTAAAAAACCAGATGATGAAGTGTATAACATTACTTATGCTGAAAGAATAAGAATACCAAAAAAAGCTTACAAAAGAGGGGCTACTTATAAAGTAAATGATTGTTTTTATGATGATGATGGGAGATTTCTGTACAGAGTCATTGGTTTAAGAGACATTTAGGCAGTGTTTCTCTGAACATTAAATATGTAGATTTTTAATTATTAATAGGACGTAAATAAAACCAAAAGTGAAGCCTTAATTTTTTTATATAAAAATTATATGCATCTCACCTATAATTAAATGTCTTGTACAATGGACATAACAACTAAACCAAATCATATAAACGATTACATTGACTTACATTTTGTCCTTATAATTTGTAATACATGGGTTTATATAATATGAAAATATACTTTAGAGCGGAACATAGCATATGGCATTACTTCATTAAAATAATAAACTTATCTAACACGTAAACTGCATTTTTTAAAACGAGTTTGCATGTATTGTGACTTAGTTCATCTAATGATAAATTGTACAAATAAATAATGCAGTACAACATTATGTATCTTTGTTACTCACAAATACTTATGGTAAGAGTATTTCGTGTAGTTAATATTTCATGCATAAGGTTATAATTAGGCCCTTCATTGAATATAGTGTTTATTAATAATGGGGTTCAAATTCACAGATAAAATGGTATCCAAACACTGTTAATACACACAGATTTTAAAGTATTTCTAAAATAAAAAAAGAGTAATTTTTAACCATTTCACATTAAACCTTTCAATGACAAACCAATTTATCACAATATTTTATTGAACTAAATAGAAGCAATTACATGTTAGCATATAGACCATTCAACACTAGTGTGTTACGTGTGCGCCTAGATAAGTCACGCGTCACGTGGGTCCTACTAAGAAACTAACAAAATGTTTTACATTTACACTGAAAACTGCAGAAAACATTTATTGTTGTTTTAATTTATAATGTTATTCCAAATTCCAATGACAATTAATACAATAGAAAATACTACATATATATGTTGTTGCATATCTGAACATTTTCATTGGATTGATTCAATTAAGGACCCTCGTCAAATAATTTATATTAGCATATACTATTGTCTGTTTAATATTTTTTACCAGACTGCATTAGGATGCTCATATTTTTATTGTAGGTTATGTACTTGTGTATATAGAGTTCTATGTTCTCCTCTACAGCTTGAGTGGCTTACAGATTTTAACATAAGAGGTTTGTTATCACCTAAAAAAATTATGGTAGACTACTGCCACGTACATTACCTTGAGAGTAACTAGTTGATCTATGTTTACTAGTTGGCAGAACTGAATGGGACATTTATTTTTTATAGTATTGGAGGGGGGCGGACATACAATGGGATCCTTCTGACGACTTCTCAGGCCCATAGTCATCCGCATTACTACTGTTATGCAGATGCGCTAGCGTCCTCCCCACCAGTAGGACATAATTGTGCGCTTTCACAATCGCGCACGGCGTTATAAGTGTAAAAATTTACGACTTTAAGCCAATTCACATTAGTAGTTCAATTGCTCCAAATCAAACAAATTTTGTTCCATTGCAAATGTAGAAAGAATCAAATATGGTAGACGAAATGTTAATAAGCAGGTATACAGTACAAACGTGGAAGGATGTAGGTACTGAGGAAGACCAAGACTGACGTCCAATCATGGTGGATTGATATGATACAGTCCGAAGGTGGAATCAAGAATCTTCGCAACCGGGTTGTTTGTATGAAGACAGTTATGAGTGTGGAGGAGTCAAGGCAGGCGTGTAAGGATCGTGATACGTGGTGTTCTATTCCCTGTCTGGCAAACAGTCTGGCCTTACTTAGTGAACTGGTGCAAACATGTGTAGCAGTTGTTTTTGAATCATCAATTCAAAAATGTAGAAACGAAATCTGTGAATTGTTTAACCTGTGTAAAACGTCAGTAATATTACTATAATATTTTTGCACTATTATACAGCTACGATTTTTGTCATCACCATATTGTCGAACTATTACTTCATCATCATCATAATCAGACCTTATCGGTCCACTGCTGGACATAGGCATCTCTCAAGGAACGCTAAGATGACCGATCTCCTGCTACTAGCATCCATCCTGGACCGGCTACTGCACGGAGATCGTCTTCCTATCTGTTGAACTATCGAACAACGATTCATTTTCCTAAACGTAGCCTCCACTCCAGAACCTTACTGGCCCATCTGCCATTGGTTCTTCTGAGTATGTGACCAGCCCTTTGCCACTTCAACGAGCCTGTTCATCGCGTAATATCGGATACTTTAGTTCTCTGCCTTATAACTTCGTTACGAATTCTGTCTATAAAAAGTAAATTATTACTCAGACAGAGATAACTATTTCTTATTAAATGTCCATATAATTTACAATAGCAACCTATTCGGATTGTTCTCAAAAGCCAAAAAGTTCAAACATAGTTACTGTTAATCAAATCAAAATGGATTAGTTAACAGACAATAGAAAATGTTACTCATCCTACAACTACTCAAAATACTTTCATATACAATACAAAATACTTAACGAGTTTGATATAAGTAACTCAAATATTTTTACAAGAACTTTGATCCCAATTATTATTAAGTCAGGAAGAAATAATAATATACTTAATTTATTAGTTCATTGCCCTAAATCATTATGACTTGGGTTTGGTGTGTCAAGCGCAAATGGACGGTTTTCACAATTATTTTTCCTTGTCATGTATCTCATAACGACCATGAAAACATTTCTATTAGAATAGTCAGTCATAAAGATTGTAACAAAAGAGACTAATGAATAGCTGCTGATGAATTAAAATAGATCCCAACCGCTTACTCAATGAGTAGATTTGTAACGACTAACGAAGTAATAATCAATTAAAATATACTTCCCGTGCGTCGGTACAGTGCGTCGAAAAATTAAATAAATCCTCATCAGGATTTGTTTAGAAACTACAAATTGTATTTGTTATCTTTATAATATTTAATTTATCACATTGTCTCACACTTTGTTAGAATTTAATGTAATATTGCTGTATTGTAATTACGTATTAATTTACAGCTAATACAATACACATTTGATAAAATTCAAACCTAAGGAATAAATGAATTATACTTTTTGGTTCATAAATCGATTTTGAGATATATGCAATCAATGTACATTATACAATGAAAATATATAAATTATACAATGAAAATGTCAATTATTTACATCACAAGGCAAATGGATGCAGTGCATTTGAAGGAGTTACCGTAGCTGGATCACAAGCCTGTGACGTTATAAAAATTCGAGATTGTACCTATACAGTAATTGTTAATTATAAATTAATCGTTAAACTCAATGGCCACTGGTCAGGGAGTATCTACCAAAGAGTCACGTGCCAACCAAGGGAGATTGTGTTGGTACTGTTGCCTTTGAAGCGTGGTCAACTGGATTACATTGTCACTGTTCTGAAATTTAATACATAAATTATACAGAATGATTGTGATGTTTCGATAACATTATATAACAATTTGCCTAACCATTTATAACAAAATGTCATATGAACAATTATAACTTTATGTGATGGAATGTAACTATTTATAAAAAAATTTAGTTATTTCATCAGATATCTTCACCATTCGTTGTTATAAGCTTATTACACTTTTTCTCTGTAACATGGTATGTATGTGTGACAGATTTCTATCATCTGTCACTGAGAAAGAGCTCTCCATTCATGCGAATTGTGTCCATGACTAATAATATTTTAAATTTCGATTCCATTTCCTTTGCCAACAGATTCAATATTTTAAAAACGTTCGACTAAATTTCCTCGAGTCGTGGGTTTAAGAGAATTTTTTTATTTATGACAGGTTAAGGAAGTTAAGAATCATTTTCCTTTCAATAATCTGCGCGTACGTACCTGGTGGCGTTAGTCGCAGGCGCTTAAAGTAGTGGCGGCAGCACACCGCCGTAGCGGATGGCGGCAGGTCGTGAGGCCGCGTGTCGGGCCCCAGCGTGTCAAGCGCGCGCCGATACTCGCGTTGCAGTGCCATTAGGTCAATTTTCTGTTCGCCGAGGGCCTCCATCGCGAAAAACAATATGTCTCTGCAAAAAAAAATCACTATATAACAAAAATGTTGTTAATTGGCCATACGCTCGAAGGCGTACATCACGCTAGCGATTGCGTACAGTACACTGAAGTGTACAGTTGTTCAGTACGTCCTATAGGTCTTGTTAATAATTATGGTTTTGCTAAACATATTGGCGAATCTAATTACCTAATTAATACAATGTACCATTTTGAATTGAATTACCATTACAATGTAATGTTTTCTGTAATTAAAATATAAAAATGATAAAAAACGTACGAAAACATATTTTTAAAAGACTTGTTCATAACATACCTGTAGTAAGAATAATATCGCTTGTTCCCACAAGTTGACTCGCGCCAAGCTGCTAGCTTTCGAATTGCGTCCGTCAGATCGTTGCTCACGAGACCGTCCAGCACTGCTAACATCACCCTGTATAAGAGTATGATAAAATTATATGCAAGTGACTTGCTTATTTGAACGTTGATTTTCATCATATCATGTTAGACGACCGATAGAGCTGCTGGTAATATAGCGGATATACCGTGCACATTAAGTCAGCGTCAGGTTGGAATCCCACCCAGGCCATGAATTTTTATCTATGTATTTCTATATTTCTTTTATTATTTATGAATCTTTAAATCCTTACAATGAACACGGGCCTTGGCTTATGTTCTACATGTAATGAATGTCAATCAGTTAAGTGCATACAGTACGCATCCTAGCACCGCAACACACCGTGTTACTTGTTATACAGCATGCGCAAGTCACGTGCGGGTATGTACTTACGTGCTGCTGACGCGCTGCTCGTGATCCGTCAGCAGCAGTGCGCGCAGGCGGCGCGAGCGCTCGGCGGTGCGGCCGCGCCAGCAGCGGTACAGTGCAGCCTCTCCGCCCTCGCACCCACGGCCCTCCCACACGCATCTCACTCGACAGCCTGTAATCGACACATAGGCCACATTAAGAATAATATGACGTCAGCAATGCCAGTAATTGATATACAATAACATCGTTGCCGACATTTTCACACAATATCCTGATCTCTACTGATGTACGAGACTATGGGCTCTATAAAAGAACTGGGCCGTGCTGGCAGTATTTTTTTAAAATGCATCGTGAGTTTGAAATATTGAAAGAATTTAAAGTAAAGAAGTTTCAATTGGGCATTTATATAGTGTTGGGTTTAGCGACTTACAAGTTAGAATTTCTCCACTCCCTGAACTGTGACGCATATTATCTTATAGCAAAAAAGCTTAGTAAGGTTATGAAAAAAATTGTTGGCGTAGGCAGAGGTTTTGTTGTAATTTTGACACACAGGATACAGTAGGTCATAGTCACTGAATGCGGCATGGTTATCATCAGTCTTGTGGCTTTTAACGGCAAATCCCGATGACATGTGCTCGATCCACACCAGTGCTTTGTGCACACAACCATCGCGTTCACTAGATTCAGATTCATTTAGAGAATTTAAAATTCATTCCAGATGGATCTGGATAACTTCTAACCAAAAATTTATTCATATCACAAAACGGATAAATGAGTGTTACCTTTTGTAATTAGACACAGGCACAACCATTATAGGGGCCATCGGTAACCCACAAACGAGACAGCGTAGATTTACTTTGTGGTGGTACCTTGTGAGCAATAAGTACCAAGGGGTATGCCGATCCAATTCGATTGCAAAGCAGCATCGCGCTACTTTTATTAATGTGATATCTGTTAAACGAACAATTAATCGCTAAAAACAAAACGCACCAGGAAGTTTAACGACATCCGGCAGAGGATCGGAAGTCTGTAGGTTCGCAGTGAAGTTGGGACGAAGTAAGTCCGGCAGGTGATTCTCGATGTTAGCACGCTCTAGAAACCACACCAAGTTCCAGTACACGATCGGGTGGGACTCTACAAACTCTGGCTCGATTAAACAGGAATCACCTTCCCTTCCTGCAAACATTTGACAAGTGTTAAAATAAACCATACTCTCGTGTGGCCCAGGTTCGAACCCATGTACCAATTATTTTTTCTAGCTAAGTATATTTTCCAGTAGTCTTACGGTGAATAAAAACGCCGTGAGGAATCCCGGATTTGTGTATTTGAATTCGACCTAATCTAGGATTGGGCCTGGTTTCCCTTCTGGATTGCAGAGGTCAGATGGCAGTCACTCTGTTAAAGACTGGCGCCCTTGCCAAATTTCCTAGACTACCTAATATATGAGATTTAATCCCCCCCGGCCCGATATCATCTGATATAAAAACGAGATATGGCTAGGAGAGAAAGAGAGAGGTAAAATATTTTTTTAATTATAAATAAACTTACCCAATATTGATTCGAATTCTTTTCTTAGGACCAAAGGATTCAAATAAGGAACACTAACGGTCTCGGCTTGTGTCTGTCCTTCTCGCATTATCTGTAATGCAAAAGAAGTTTGTAAAATTCACAAAAAGAAAATGTTCCTGAACTGTTGCTCTGGTGTTTAGTAGTACCCGAATGGGCAACCACGGCTCCTGAGATATTGAGAAGTACGTAGACGGTAAGAACTAACCGTACGGACCAACAGTGGCCTCTGAGACGAAATGAACCCGCGCAGCGTGCAATACACTGGTGGCACTACGAGCACAAGGGCAGCTGCACCTCTCCAGGCGGAGAGGTGAGGGGACCAGTACCTGCGCCGTCAGCAGCGGCACGGTGTGGCGGCCGCAGGCGGTGCAGCGCGTGTTGAGGTTGGAGTCGTCGGCGGCCCAGCCCGCCATGATGTCTTCGTCGTACAGCAGCGCGCCGCATTGGTGGCACTGCGAGCACGAGGTCAATTGTACCTCCACAGCCGCCTTTGTATCCGTACCTGCCTCCTGAAATATACAGCGATATACAGCACGAAAACTCGTTGAACAGGACCAAATTTTCTAACTACACAGTAAAGCAACAAAAATTCCGTCGACAAAAACACCGAAACACTATATACTTCGTAATATGTAAAAATGAAATGTTTGTTTTGACGACTTCAGTTTTCTCTATAACTGTGGCATTCCAAATCTGAAACTTTTAATCTCATTTTGATGCCGACTGTACAACACACCGACATCAACAATAGCGTATCTCCTCGTCTTTTGCTTTAAAATGTATGTTTATTGGTATAAAGCCAAAAAATATTTTATGAAATAAACGGGCTTTTATACCAAGAACATGTATTTTGACATTTAGCAGAGCGTTGGTATGTTCTGTCTTTTTTTTTCATATTATTTCAGACAAGCGTATATAACATTTATGCTGATTAAAAACGTTTGCCACACTAACACTTTCAATTGAAACCGATATGTGGCCATACACTATAGAATCAAATAAATTACGTAATGGATACGCTTATTGTTGTATTTTTCCCCTCACTCACTCGACTTCTCTTCCCCTGGCCTGTTATCAGTAGTATTTAACTATTTTCTGTTTCCTTTTAATTTTTGCAACTATTTACTTTCAACTGCATACCCAGTCTCATCGTCCGACGAGCACTCATCACGTAATCGTTTGCTGTTTGGGCTACTCTTGGCTCCTTGAGCTTGGCTTGGTCCTAAACAAAAATCTCTTACATTGAGCTGTGGATACAGGTTGTCGGGCAGGTGCGTCAGCAGCGTGGCGAGTGAGCCGCGCTCCATAGAGCACGCCAGCTCCGCGTCGCTCGACGAACGTCTGAACCCTATACCCACGGACCATTCTGTAATATACGCATTTTATGTATGTAAATCCGTTCAGATTAAAAGAAAATTAATCACGAGTAGACAGAGATTTTTGGTAACTTTGTTTTATAATATTTATATATATTTACCGTCAGCATTCATTTCCGAAGACCCGTCGGTGGAATCCTCTTCCGTGATGAAACTGGTGAGGGCGCTAGTGGCGTTCCCTATAGCGCCCTTCACGGGCGTAGAGTTCGCCGATATCACCTCTTTCATCTCGTCGAACTTCTTCGCCATACTGGTCGCAGCCGACTTTAGGCTACTCAGACCACTCTGAAGTAGTTCGTTTGATTTTTTGCCGGCCATACTTGTTGGACTGAAATTTAGTAAAGTAACAATCTCTTATTAAATACGAATGTACTCTGTTTTAGAATAGTTGGCTTCTAGTGGTGTTTCAGAATGCTATATTTGATACACGATGACATGATTATAGCATTACGAGGGTGGATTGAAAAATACTCGGCCTAACACAGATTCATTCAATCCCAAAAATCAAATCTACCCCACATTATTTATTTCAGTTCAGACTAGTTTATTGTGTGAAGTTGGAAACGAATTACCTAATTAGTTGAGATTTTATATTTTTCATAACAAAGCAATCGGACATAGTTTCTGCAAGTGGAGTAAAACTTGCAGCGTGCCGTCACTAAGTACCTCCATTAAATGGGGCTATCACCGCAAACCATCCATGATGATATGGTCCGTACTTTAGGAGATTCTGCTCTGTCTTAGTCATCCGTCAAAAAATGGATAGCAGAATACAAGTGTGGTAAAGAGGGTATGAGAGATAAACCCCACTCTGGCAGGCCGTCGACGTCCGCTACTGATGAAAATATTAAAAAGTACTTGATTCAATTATGGGAGACCGCATATTAAAAATTAGTGAGATAGCCGAGAATATAGGCATCCCTTATGAACGAACACAAAACATCAGTCAACGAATTGGGTTTCCACAAGGTGCCTGCGAGGTGGGTTCCGCGACTACTTCCAGTTGATCAAAACAGCACGCGATTGACTATTTTAGGTGACTGTTTGATGTTATTTGAGGTCGTTGCAGATGATTTTTTGAATAGGTTTGTTACAATGTACGAAACACGTACTGTAATGAACGCATCATTACTGTACGTCAGAGACAAAACAACAATCGAAACAGTGAAGAAGACCTGGTTCACCACCCCCTAAAAAGGCTGTTCTGTCGGCTAATATGGTAATGGCTTCAGTATTCTGGAACTCGAAGGGTGCAATTAAGATTGATTATCTCCAAAGGGGTTAGACTATAAACTCTGATTACTACTGTGCTTCTATTTACTACGTCGTTTACGAGAGGAAATAAAAGAAAAGCGACAATGAATGCTTAGAACAAAAGTCCTGTTTCATCAAGAAAACCCCCGTGTTCACACGTTTGTGCAATCAATGGCTGAAATCCACAATTGTGGCTTTTAACTATTACTGCATCCACCTGATCTGGCACAGTAATACTTCTTTATGTTCCCTAACCTAAAAAGCCTTGGGAGGTCAAAGTTTTTCGCCAAACGATGAGGCCAAATCAGCGGCAGACCCATATTTTGATTCTTAAGGGAGAATCATTTTTTTTTTCAATGGTCTAAATGCTTTAAATGATTTATCTACTTAATTTTAATGATGGCAAGAATGCATCGAACTTGACGGTGATTATGTAGAAAAATAAAAATGTAACTGATTTAGCATGTGTTTATTTTCTTGCTTAGGCCGAATACTTTTTAATCCACCCTCGTAAAATTATAAAGATAAAGCCATGTAGGTTAACAGTTAACGATGCTACAGTCAGAGAAATTAATAGTGCCACTATTAGTGTGTGACTTGCAACTAAAATTTGACGTGAAATTAAAGAAAGAAAAAAAAACAATGTGCAACTAAATATTTACCTGAAGTAATTTTCGATCATTGCCTTTCCAATTTTCATATTTTCTTTACGCAACGACAGTCTGGCGGGTGAATAGCGTCTAAGAAAATAAAAAAAGCAACTAGCACTTCCAATGATGTGATCAAATGAAGAAACAATGCAGACAGTATCATATGAAATTTATATTGTTAATATTGATAATTATTTGGTCAAGACTAATTTCATGAGCTTAAATAATAAACAAAAATAATTTTAAAATTAATGAGAAGGTAGGTTTTTACACTAAAATTTAGATGTTGGATAATTTTCGCTCAGTGCCTGGTTTAAAGTTGAAAATGTTGATGATCTCTTCATTCTTTTATTCATCATCAACATTTTCAAATACAAACAAAAAATGACAACTCGTTAACAATCGATGTATCGGCAAAGAAATAGCGCAACACCTTTAATCATTGTAGAACACATTGTAAAATCCATGAAAAAAAGAATGAAAATTATAAAACAATCATGAAAAATGTTATAAATACATAAAACAACTATAGTTACAGCATTAATAACAAAATGATCAAGCAAAAATATAAATTTACTATAACACTAACATGCAATTACTAAGTTTGCAGAATTAATATAAAGCGACTTAAAGATAAACCTATTTAATGAGATAATTAGTAACAATAATTATTACTGCCCCATCTTTACTATGCATTAAATTGTTAATGCCTCATCCTAA
>JAFELO010000002.1:207652-226885 GCA_017140195.1 Eumaeus atala | reverse complement strand
GTAAAATAAAAGTGTTTAACTAGACTCACCCAAAGCTGTTCTTCAGTGAGTTGCCGATGCTGGCGAGGCTGGCCGACACACCGCCGGGTGCCGTCTCGCTCCTGTGCAGTTTCCTGTGGGAGGAAACTATCGAGCTCATCCCGCTCTAACTTCACCGAGCCGAGAGCGTTAGCGGGGAGACGGTTAGCGGTGCGGCGCATCCATAATGTGCTCATAACTAAGGACTTGCAGTCACGTAGATAGACGGAAGCTCATGTGCTTGGACTAAAAGTCGCTACACAACTAGACTAAAAAAGAACAGCGTGTCAGCTCCGACACGCGACTGAAATCTACTTGAAAGTACATGATTTTGAAGTGAGCCATAAGCCCGGTAAACTTGGACTTTTTACTATTGTTCATACAATTTAACAACTTGTATTGTTTCATATCACGCGTGTTAATTATTTAATCGTTAAATTCCAACAAGTAAACATAACGACTTTCAAGTCCACAGCGATCTAAATTTCACACGTGTCTTTAAGGCGACAATGTTTTCGTATATTTCATAATAATGTTATGTTCATCTATGAAATTACAAAGTTAATAATTTGAAGTATGTACACATTATGAACGTATTGTACTTGCTTTACTTTAAAGTTCAATTCTATTCTTATTTTTATTCTGTTTTAAAATAATAAGTATTTTGGGTTAGATAATATTTACTTTGCCAAAGTATAACAATACTTAGACAACAAAAAAAAGACAAAGCAAGTAAGCACCAAAAGTGGAAGGATATCGGGAGGGGAGTGCAAATCCTACACTATCACTACCAAAGGTGCAAAGGTAAACGGTCAAAAATATACTTTTGTTTTGTAAAAAAGCAACAGAAATCACTTAGTATAATTAGATCTCTACTTATAGATCTTAAATACGATTAGTATTGTGGAATATAGACTATATTCTACTGTAGTCGAGTATAGTCGGCCGGGACAGTATTTTCTCGCACACCATATGAAAGGCATCTACAGCCTTTTAATCGCGTTTCATGCCGTTTCTATGAGTGGTTCATTGGGAGGGCGGGATGGTGTGAAGTAGTACGAAATCGTAAAAGTAAAGTGTCAAGACTCTAGAACCAGTGGGCTGATTAAGTTGTATTGGTATATAATGTCTGAGGTGGTATGCAGGTCGCTTCTACGGCCCGCTAAGAACGTTTGTGATAATTTCTCCACTATAAGGGCGAAATAAGAAATCTGAAGTACGTGAATGAGACGCCGGGGCGCAGATAATATATATGGAAGCTGTTTACCCGTGTTGGTCGTCAGCGGGCTCGTCCTGGAAGGAGCCGGCGCGTCGGCGAAACAGCTTGGGGCTAGCGCTCAGCTCGTGCTTGGGCGGCGGCGGCTGCTGCGACTGCGGCTCCGTGCACGCCGGCGCGGGCGCGGGCGGCTGGCACAGCGCGCCCAGCGGGTCATCCGACAGCACGGGGGTGCGGGGGGAGAGTCTGTAATAGCATAGGATCTAAGATCCAGATGTGAGACGACCTACATCCATCTGCCTAACGAATGCTTTTCTTTTATTTTCATCAGTAGACATATACATTCCACATGTAATTACCTATCGAATTATGTTTATAGCCATTCTTGATCAAAAGTAGATATATTTAACGTTGTACCTTCTGTCAAAAAATGTGATTTAAATTTAAGGCTTGACACATAGAGAATAAATACACTTATATGGTTTTCCAATGTTTCGGTTCATGACCCGTTTATACTCGCTAAAAAACAGGCGACTACATGCATCAAATTACACATGCATGGAAAGGTCATCATAGTCATAGCAAACGTGATTATAAAGTATCGCCTACGATCAACCGTTCATGAAATACTATTAAAGAATATAAATTCAGTTTAATAGACAGGGGACAGTGAAATTTGACAGGAAAGCACTTCTTCTGTCCAAAACTGTCGATGGAGACTGATGAGAATGAAGACTTTAGACGTATCCCCCTCCAGCATATGTAAGTTTATGAATACTACATGTACTTACTTTAGAGGTGAGGTGGTCTCCTTGTCTGTGGGGTCGGTAGCTGCCGCTTCTCTCTCCGGCTCCTCCGGAAAACTCAATGTCCTTGAACATCTTGATTTGGGATTTGACGTTCCTGTAATCGTTAAAAAAATATTGTCAATAAAATATGAACAAGTAAAATATGAGGCACCTATAAGGTATTGCTATAAGGCAACCGGTCACTTGTAAATATCGCCTAACTTTGATGGAGTCCCTCAAAACCTCCTTCCTTCTAATAGGCCATAGACTATGAACAAATCGCACAAAATTTGACGGCATATACGGCACGACTCTTTACGGAGGTACCTTAGTACCAAATAAACGAGGTGTACCTCCCTGTTCGTCCCGGCCCAATTCAGCTGTAATGCAGCGGCTCTATCTCGTAGAAAGTTCCAAACTGTTATTTTTATCCGTTCATATACTATCTTACAGAACCCAAACAGTATATCTTCATTCATTTCAGACATCGCATATTTGCTTCGACGTTATAATCTATAGAAGACGCCTAGTGCTGGGCGAAAATTGTTGGCAAGACATCGGTCAAATTGCGCTTCTATGTGATGCCGAGCTCAAAATATTCTTCAGTATCGTCTCAGTTTCATGACCCGATAACATTATCTATTTGCACAAAGCCCTTCTACTATAATTTAAGAAAAAGCCCTTCTACGAAAATGTACAGGAGGGCATGGGGAATTTTTCCCCTGTACATTAAAATGGTGTGAATATGTGAAGATGGCATCACCTTTCATAGGTAGTGAGTGTCAAGTGTATAAATTTCTGTAAATATTTTTTTTAGAGCTCAACTTATACTGGAAACAATCATAGTCAGTCAGTATTCTTGTCATTGACAGCTCTGACCTATAAACAGTGCTGCACCACAATATATAACGTGATTTATCGATAAACAAAAAAACATGTAAATAAATTTATTTTATATGGAAAAAGTGATGGTTGAAGAAATTATTGTATTACTGGTTAGTGACCTCACTTACATGCAATAAAATTAAGTTATTGTTATCTGATTTAGGTTGATTGAAAAGACTTTCTTTTATTTTGTTGTTATTGTACTGTACTTATTTTAGAATATTTCTACATAAAAGTATTTCTGGCGTTTTTAATAACACATGTATAATAGTACCTTCTCTGTATATGAGATAACGATGCAAACCTGCAGTCGGTGTGTAGAAGATACCGCCACCTACAAACACCTGTACAAATGCTTACCCACAATTACCTAATCCGCTACCTGGTAAAACCCAACAACATTGCATCGTCTCTACTTATGTGTGCGAGAGACAACTTCCGAGTCATGATTGCCATTTCAGCTGCAATATAGCATTGGTACATTCTAGACAGTTGAAAGCATTGTACCTTTTAAGTAGGTACTAAAAACAGGATCTGAGATTTGCAGTCTCGTCTAAATGGGCAAGCGAAATTTTGGCATCAGTGTAGTTATAACCTGGTAAATACTCATCAAAAATCATACAATATACTATTGACAAGCACTACCTACATTTCTCATCACTAGTCACGAGAAGGTGGCTGGTCTTATTGTATTTTTTTACGCCTTCCCTTCCCCGCGTACCTCAGCGACTTGTCTGAAACGTTTGTACGTAGAAATTATGACATGCGACGTCTATACGTTATAACGTCGATGCATGTCTGCGAAAAGAAATAATTAATTATATAATAAATTGACATTTTAATCAGTTCGCTCTTCCGTATTCTGAGTCGTCTGATTACTCCCATATTTTTCTAATTCTTTCATACGTACCAGCTATCCATGTGCAGTATGCAGGTAATTGGTATTTACTAGGGCCCGTTCACAGCTCATCTACTTACCGCTAGAGAAGGACAGCCGCTGCAGGTTCTGTAGTATCTGCGCGTCACCGGCGAAGCTCTCCGAGCGCGTGAGTATCCGCCGGTCCGAGGGGCTCTCGGGACTCACGTGAATTGTCTGCACATATGTTTCACGAATATATTACACGAAAAAAGTTATTGTTGCAGGCCTGTCTTCAATATTATAGTCTTTTTATTGATGGTAGCTGAGACCACTGTACCTACCATGTTGAGAATAATGTGTACCTTTGTAAAGTATTGCATCTCCCTGATATACACGTACATACTATTTAACTAGAACATGACCTGACCGTGATAAGGATAGTTGTTTATCCATCTGGATGTCTATCTGACGTAACATATATTAGAATAGGAGTACGTTAAATATATATAATATGTGATCGCGGCCGATAACGACTGGTAGTAGAGTCGATCGCGACAAAAATAACTACCTACTAGCACATATATGACAACTAATACTGGTTTTTTAGGTGTGCAAGGAGTCCGAAATTCGTATGTTGATAACTACCAAGACTTGGTAGTTAATGGGCGACGGCAGTCTGCTTAATCTATGCTTTCAAATTGAAGTTAAAAATTTGAGCTTATAATAAAAAGGTATAAAGATTTAAAGCAATAAATCGATGTTACGATTACAAATATGATTTAAGACTTTCAAATATACTACATGCCTGTGCACAAAAAAAAAATTAAGGGTTCACCTGTCTTTTCTCTGCTACGGGGACATTTGGTTCCGTATCCTCGTTGCCTAATGAATGTCTCCGCTGTTTTGTTGATGTACTCAAGTCAGGATCTGATGGCAATCCTGTAATTCATTGTAATAATAAGAATTGTAATACATTGTGTATGGATTATCAGCATACACAGAAATCACGAACACACAAACAGAGAAACAAGCAAAGGAACAACACAAAAATACACTAAGCATAATTTACAGATGTGTAAGGTGATTCATTTTCAAAAATTAAACAGTGGTTTTGCATACGAACAATGCTCAATAATGCTTTGTGTTGTCCAATCTCTCTAATGAGCACAGAGATGATAGTATGCGTGATAAACAACACGGCTCGCACGGCACTGAGCCAAAGCCGTTTAGACGGTGACCGTGTACATAGAAAAGAAGCAAAATCAGCTATATATATATATATATGTATATATATAGAGAGAGAGATCATGGTTTGGTCATGAGTTGGTTGGTACCTGATATGAGAATGCCGGCGGCGGAGGGCGTATGCGGCGCGCGCGGGCGCCGCTCGGAGCGGACGATGTTGCCGCGCCGGCACATCGCGTCAAACGCGCTCGCTGCCGCCTCCGAGCTGCGACTGTCACGAGCGTCATATGTATCGCGACCGCCTGCTATAAATATAACGCTTTGAGAACTTATATAGAATACGTTGCTCCTTTATACCTCTTAAGCTTGTGTAGGATTTCGCTTCACACACTGACGGTTATTATGGCAAAGGCAGTGAAATTTGTGTTTATTTCAGATCTTAGATTGTATGAGTTCTGGCCTTATTTTTATACCTTATTTATATAGCTATCAGCACAGACACATACCTGAGTCGAGACTCAAGTGACTCCTCGCGGGCTCAGACAAAGCCATCGTAGACAGTTCGGAGCCGTCGCCAGCCACGGTGCGGACGCGTGGTAGAGTTCCACTGCCTGTAATCACAATGATTATGATATTCACTTTGATGAAACTTGAACAATCATCAGACTTTTTACTGATAATAGAACTATACTACACATATCCGCATGCGCCACCACCTCCACCATTTTTAATATATGTATATAAATGTGTACCTATCACAATAAATATCCACCATCCAGTTATATAGATATGACTAAACATTTATATTAACCACGGTTGTATGCGCATGTGTGCGTGCGTGTATGTAAATACTGACTGGGCTGCAGGCCTGCGTCGCGTCGTGCCCGCTGTGCGCCCGCCTGTCGGAACAGCGCCGCTCCTACCACTGCCACACGCAACTTGTTCCACAACAGTTGTGAACCGCTGCAAATAACAACAAATTTCAGGAATGTCGAAATAAATGTCTTTTATTTTGGTTGATACACATTTTAAACAGCGTACCTTTAGTCAGTGAACATTGTAATAATAAATAGATACATATAATAGAGTAGTAATGTTTGAAGAACCCGCTGAAACACTGACTGTACATACAATACGCGCTGTTTGTATTGTACAACGTGTAGGACGCACCTAGGCATGTCCTGTGGCATGGTGTCGAGCACGCAGCGGTTGTAGAAGCCGTAGGTGAGCGCGTTGGGCTGCAGGCCGGCGCGCTTCATGAGAAACAGCAGTTGTACCGCTAGCACCGGCAGCTTATGAATGCCGCATAGCTGCATCATTACTCGGTAGCACACCTGATGAAGTAATAGGCAAAAATAATGTAAACTTAATATAATTTTGGTGCATATTATACACATTCTTGTTATATGCTACACGTCTAAGTAGAGGTAAAATAAAAGAAGGGGCAACACCATCGCTGTGTTACCAACAATGTATTTATTTATTTTTTTGGTTTTTGTGGGAAAGGCATTCACGCATTCCCGACCCGGCTCCCCCAAAATAGATGGGCCGATCCGACAACCCAGATTAGCCCCCTCCAACGCCGGGGACGTGCAATGGGTTCAGGTTCTCACACTAAACCCTGGCCATAATCAGAGAGTGCCTTCGCCACACTTCCATCCGTAGTCCGAGATGCAGGCCATCCTCCTCTCTGGCCTACCCAGCGGCATCCTTCGGGGGTATGACCATCTCGCAGAAGGAGTTCATCGGCTCACAATAAGTGTATACTTGGTACTCGTTTAAATCGCATGTTTTTATTTTTATTTTGGATATACATACAATACATGATTGTTCATATCATAGGTTTCATCGGCAGGAACGATCTTATTGAAATCAAATGAACTCGTACTATATCTACCAATGTTATATTATAGTGTTGATGAAAGATCAACGTCTTGGAACTTACCTCGTCACAAGGAACCCTTAGCTTGGTCGCCCTCTCCAGCAGCTCGTAGGCGGCCCGGAGCGTGGCGTGCTCCCTTCCTCTGTTCAACATCATGCGACACGGCAGCGCGAGGAAGTACAGCGAGTAGCATGCGCCCAACAGACATTTCGCCCACGACTCGGGTGACATGCAAGCTTTACGCGCTAACCTGAAGACAATTTTCTTATATAGAAATCAAATTGTTCATACACATTACATCATATATTAGTAATTTTTTTTTTTTTAATTCTGTACTTCTATTTTATTACTTTTCATGGTACCAATAAAAAAATCTCCTCAAACTTTTCAATTAAGCTTATTACTTAATGACAGCGAGTCAATACATATACAGCGTCCAGTGTGAACTGCTGTAGGGATTACATGCCTCTGCGCGACCACAATCTCCTGGTGGGTGCGTCGCGCCATGGGCGAGGCGTCGGCGAGCGACTCGGCGGACGCGAGCGCAGGTGCGGGTGCCGCCGACAGTGAGCCGCCGCGTGCGCTCGCCCGACACCGTTCCGCAAGCTCCGCATCCAATATGAACAACGGATACGTGTAGGTGTGATCTTGAAACGAGAGACAAACATATTAGATCGGAGAGTGTAGTAATAACTGCTACAGGACGTCTATTGAGCGCTAAGAAAAACGAATTAGGGTCCAAATCTGTAGGAACCTGTATATATATGCGTTTATAAAGGGATGGATAGAAAGATCTGGCACAAAGCGTCGCACATTTAGGTGTGAATACTAAAGGCGGGTAACGCGCGGCGGGTCAGACCGTTAAGAACAAACACAGTACGCATCGCGCATGCCACGTGATTCTAATAAATGATTATCGCCTACATACTCCACACACGAATAAAGCAGCGGCAGTGTATGTAAGGGTATGAAGGGGAGGTATTTTTATTTAATCATTACTTACAAAACTCGTGTGCATGCAATTGTGTGTACGAAGGGGCAGGTCTAGGGAGAGTATTACGATCATGTACCATGTGGCGGGTCTGGCGGATCCGGCGGCAGCACGAACACAGTACGCTCGGACGCGTCGCGCGCGCCACCCGCGCCCAGCAGAGGCTCGTCGCCTACGCGCTCGGTGCACTCGTCGAAGAATGACAGGCCCTGCTCGTCGCACACGAACGAGCGCTCCTCGATGAAGCGCGTAAACATTTGCGTGCGCATCATCAGCTCGTAGAAACGCTGCTGCGACTGCAAACAAGTAACAACCAATAAAACTATAAATTTATCTATTTACTCTATTGTTTTTCGTAAGTTTACGCGAACCCTACTTATAAATGATAATTATGAAATTGGTTAAACCAGTATATAATATACCAGTATACAAAATCAGTATAAGCTATTTAAATACTCTGCGAGAAAACACACCAAGTATACCGCGACAGAATCCATTTACGAGATTTTTATAATAATTTAACGAGTTTATCGACATACCCTACAAGACAAATTTTTAAAATGCGTTGCGGATGTAGTATACGAAAGAACTCATACGCTCTAAAAGCATTACACTCCTTCTGACGTAGTCTGGTAGAAATAGCATCGTCGTACCTTTTCCCTGGACCGCAGGAAGGCGTCCATGTGGAACAGCGCGTGCGGGTCCGTGGTGCCGACAGTTGGCGCCTTGGTGATGGGTATGAGGTAGCTGCGGTAGCCCTGCAGCGTCACCGCCATGAACCGGAGGAACGCCTCTTGGATTTTTAATTCTAAGGCTTGCTGTAACAAAATACACACTTAAAATTGTTTCAAATATGAAACAACGTTTTCAGCTTTATACTATTACAGATAAGTGAGCAAACAAGGAATCTGAACCTTCTGGGGACTACTGACGCCCATAGACATCTCATAAGATTGTGCTAAATTTTTTCACTCCTTTCACTTTCCTCTCTAATGGAAAACAGGAAACTTCCACACCATACACAAGGCGACGTAGCTGTCAATTTGAAACAGTACGAGTGAGCGGTTCCCAGTCACGCTGGCCCAATTCAGCTGCAATGCAGCAAGCAATATATCTCTAATTTATTATCTCTTAATGGTTAGTAAACAGAAATAAACCACGACACTTACTTCTTTTCTTCTCTTTTGAAATTCTCTATCTAGACTAGTAGTAGGTTCTCCGTTGAATCTGCTGTCGCTCGAAGAATGGACCGGAGATGCTGTGGTTATGTTCACTTATTAACAATTGTTTTACACATGTAAAGTTATTGAATTCAAAATTATATATTGAGTCTCTCGTCATCAACGTTTAAACATTACAGGTACGTCATATTAGAACTTTAATCTTTACAACCGACGCAAATAAAAAAATTACAAAGAAATGAAAATATTTGTATAACAATTGCGAAAGGTTAAGAAGTTTTCTACATTACAATAAAACCACTTTTACGAATTCTATTTAATTATTTAACTAGGCCGATGTTTCAGTAGCTGAGCATACCCGTGACCATGGTTGCTGTGAACGTCAAGCTAGTTAAATAACTAAAGAAACCGTAACAAAATCCGCAAAAGTAGTTTTATTGTAATGAGTAACATTTGCGTAAACTTAAGACAATCTTTTTCACTCTTATAGAAGAAAAATGATTGCATACCAAGCATACCCGGCCGAATGTTCCCGAACAGTTGCTCCAGCGTCTGGCGCAGCGCCCTCGCCTGTCGCTTGGGTAAGAGTTTCAGCGAAATGTGTCTTTGTGACTCGCATATCTGTAAACAAACAATATTATGTTTCATATATTTTTAATTTATATGCTTACTCGTTTCATATATTTTTAATTTATATGCTTACTCGTTTCATATATTTTTAATTTATATGCTTACTCGTTTTAATGTCTCTGTCGTCGAATTTTGTATAAAGCCAGTGCTGATCCCGAATCTACGAAGACCTAAGTCGGTACACAACGTAGATAAAACCCTTCCGTTACTCAGTGACTGATAGACTTACTGACATGAACGCACAGCGAAAACTACTGTACATAGAAACTTGAAATTCGGTACAGAAGTTACTTTCATGATGTAAGTGAGCACTAAGAAAACATTTTTGGAGATTCAACCTCTAAGGACGTGAAATTTCTACTACGCGGGTGAAACGGCGGGGCGATGCTAGTGTATTATAAGTGAGCTATTGATTTTTCTATAATGTTAATTACTAATTATTTTCAATTTAATATATAGTCCAAGCGCTTACGAACCTCGGCCCTGGTATATTATGAGCTTACCGTTATATTGTTAGTGTCCAAGTCCACGCACGTCACGTCAGGCGGCGGCTCGTACAGGTCGAAGAATCTAGAATCCACGCCTATTAGGTACGGCAACGGCGCGTGCAGAACCTCCGCTAGTCCTGAAACATATTAATTGAATTATATTCATTTATTTATATATATAAAATCGAAATACCACTCACTGATTAATCCTGAAATCTCAGAAACCATAACACTTACAATCTTGACATTTGGCAACCAGATTCCTTTCGGGCCGCGGACAACCTTTGAGAACAACTTTTTCAAAACTTGGTAAATTTTATAAAGTGGCCAAGTGTGCATTTGGCGGTGGAGTACGCGAATGAAACCACGTGGCTCTGCTAGTATTATGTGTATTTCTATGACTTCCATTGTTCCGGAAACGAAAATATGAAATATATTTCCGTTGTCTAGTACCACGTGACACACGTCTCTAACATCAGCTGGGTACTTCGGTGGTCCGCTCTCACAAATTATACATGTAATTAGTGAAAGCGGATTACTACTAAGATGACGATGATAGCCAAGGTAGACAACTTATCAATTTTAATAGTAATATAAAATAATGACATTTTTGGAGAAACTAATTGCATACATATAAATATATGTATATAAGAATTGTTTAAAGTATAAGATAAGTATTGATGTATACCCGTGACCAATGTTGCTGAAAAGCTACTGAAACGTCGGGCTAGTTAAATAATTAGATAAACCACGATAAAATCTAAGTGAAAGATATGTAGTATGATGAAGTGTTACCCAGTGGACACAGAGGTATGTAGGGACACTGCCACTTGAAGGGGAACAGCAGGCTGGACACCGCCTCCGACACCGCCGTCAGCGTGTCCGCTCTGTAACACGACTCTTGTTTACTGTGGCTCCTCACTTTTGGTGTCTGTGTTTAACTGAATTTGCTGTGGGGACTAATGGGGTATCTCATTAGGGAACTGGCGAGAAGATGTATTGTTTTGTGTCTGTCGCTCTCATTTGCCCGTTCACTTCCAGAACTCTCTCGAACTGTATGAAACGCTACAGCATACTGAACAACGTTCATAATACCACAAATAATTTGTAGGCACTTTTCGGCGACAGCGGTTACCTCTGTACGGACTAACTACGAGTGTATATAATAACGTGCATAAGTGCGCACACACAAGTGCACTCCCTATTAACTCATTTCGGCCTATTCCGATGGTACGGCATTTCGCAGACTCTGGCGCAGAGCCGATGGTTTAATTTTTTTTTTTATACAATAGGGAGAGCAAATCAGCAATCGGAGCATTTTCAGGACTAGCGACGGCCATGAACATCCACATAATTGCTATGCCGATGCGTGCTCCCCTCCTCTCCCCCCTATAGGTCACCGGCTACTCACAAACCGCGCGAAACGTGACACTGAAGATGTCACTTTACGGCGGTATTCTGTGAGCGAGAAGTTCCTCCCCGGTCGTGCCAGCCGAATTCCGTTGCATAGAAGGATGTAGCGTCATGCACCATGCGTGGCACTACGTCCTCCTATGCAGCATGGAACCACCTCTTCCTTAATGTTCTTCAACATTTATACTGAGGACTTCCTTACTCCGCAGCGTTATTATAAATTAAAATCCAAACAAACACTTTTTGGTCCGATCCGGGACTGGAACCCAAGACCACTCGATCCACTGATGCAGTTATATGCGCGTACCTGAGCGAGTGTATAAGTATCTTCTGCTCGGTGACGGCGAGTGCCAGCAGCAGCAGGCAGTTGTCGGGCCCCAGATTCAGCAGCAGCTGACGGAAGCCGGCGCCGCTGCGGGCCAGCGGCTGCTCGTCGTGCCGCGTCACCAGCACGCGCCCGCCGCCTGTCAGCTGTCACACAACGACTCGCTGTTAGGCACATGTTGACTAGTGTATTATATATGAATTAGACATTCTTTAGTGCACAATATATAAAAGAAACACATATAATCCAAAATAAAATATAAACGCACACAAAGGCGGCCTTATTACTTTAAAGTAATTTCTACCGGACAACAAAATTATTTTATGTAATTTCCTATCTTTAAGACTTGTTAAAGATAGGAAATTACATAAAATAATTAGAGGTAGTGCACAATCAAATGTCCAAAAAACGATATATCAATAAATAAATAAACAAAATAAATATATAAATTGCATTCCTATACTACATACATATACTCATATATACATATGCATACACACATACCGATAAACATACAAATATATATACAATAAAATATACATATTGATGATTCTTGATTAAGATAAAGATAAATTAATACCATTGAACAGAAATAAATTCAATCTATAGATGATCTATAATGCAATTAGAAGTTACTAAAATTTTGAGTTTTATGTTTGACAGGTCAAATTGTGATTTTTTACCAATGTTTTAAAGTTGTCAATAGTCTTTGCGGCTTAACGTGGACAGGCAAGGCATTCCAAAGTGAAATTTACTTCTACTAGTTGATTATTTAGTGGTTTAAAGATAGTAGTAACGCTTCAGATTTTTTTTTTTTTTGTATAGATAGGAATAAGTTACAGACTTAAAGAATGCTACGACGCAAAAACCCTTCTACTAACTTCCTTAATGTGATGTGTCCATGACAGGCGTTCGTCTAAATATACACCAAGGTCTTTTACGGATTTAGAGAAGGGAATTGTTACTCCGTTTAAAATCACCGGTGGAATGAACCGGTGAAACTCCTGTCAATCCTGGAAAGCATGCCAGGACTACCAATAATAATTGTATGAGTTTTAACAGGATTTATCACTAGACCATGACATTTACTCCACTGAGCTATTACAGCCAAATTACAGATTATGACGTCAATAGCCGTGGAGGTCAAATATGCAGGTCATCGGCGACAGATGGATGGGGGAAGAAATAGATGAAGTTATATTATTAATGAAAAGAGTAAAACAAAGAGGAGACAATACACCACCCTGTGGAACACCGACAGCAACCGGGGACCAACCCGAAAAGTTCTCTGCGATTTTTACTCTCTGTCAGCGTCGAACTAGGTAGTTACGAAGCCACTGTATCACAGAAGAAGAGAAGTTTAGGGACTACAATATACTAATAAGGATGTCATGATCAATTGAATTAAAAGCATTACTAAAATCTAAAAGTGTAAGTACAGTAAGCTGTTTATTATCCGTGGCATAGCGAATGTCCTCAATGATCTTAATCATAGCGTAGTTGTGCTATGACCAGATCTGAAGCCCCACTGTAAAGGGCTTAAGATGTTATATTTATTGGCATAACATAATTTGTGTGCTGATGGTGTACTAGACGTTCTAAAACCTTTGATGGAAATGGTAACACTGAGATAGGACGATAATCAGTCACTAATTTTAGTCGAGTGCACTTGGGTAAAGGAATAATAATAGCATATTTCCATACAGTCGGGAAGACACCGTAGCTTATGGAAAAGTTAAAATATATGTAAGAACAGGAAGCCAGGATATCTAAAATAAGAATAATCATTTTGCTACTTATACCATCTACTCCAATAGCATTCGATGATATGGACATAGTATGTTCCTTAATTTCACTTATGGAAAATGTACTAATAAAAAAAGATTGAAAGTTAGAAAATGGCAGGACAGAAAGACGATTAAGAGTGTTAGATTTTGTAATTGGATTGACGTAGGAGGCGGAAGATAAAAAATGTTCATTTAGGGTATCTTTGACTATGACATTGGAATCACTAGAGTTTGGGTTTTTAACAACTCCAAGTTTTAAGAAATTTCCATATTTTATATGGGTCAATAATGGTTTCTTAATTTAGCGTATTTTGCTTGATGCACGTCGGAATAGCTTTTCTAATATATTGCTTTGGCAGCATGCTGTAAATTTATTAATATTCTTAAATCTTCTGATAACCATTTTGCTGGCAGATGTTTAAATTTTACCGGATTTATAGGTGCATGTTTATCATAAAGTTTGATAACAGGGGAATTAAATATTTGTATTTTATCATCTATCGTATCTGCTGCCAGGGGACCAGTATACTCTGAGCATCATTTTTCAAATCATTAATATCTAAAGCTGAAAAATAACGTTGTAAGAGAATTTTGCGCATAATTTTAGGTGGCTTTATGTTATATGTGACGTAGATAAAATCATGATATAAGAAAATATCTGCCGAACACTGACCATGTGCACATGGTACGTAATCGGAAGACGACACAAATATTAGATCAAGTAAAGATGGAGTGCAGCCAGGAAAGGAGTGGGTTGTGTTAAGTGGAAGCATATGCACGTTACAGCCATCCAAAGTAGAAGCCAGTTTTTTTGTCCGATGGTCACTCCGGAGCATACAGGTATTAATATCACCCATGAAAATGAAATGTGAATAATTGGGGGAAAATACTTCAACGATATGCTCAAAGGATGGGAAGTAGTAGAAATGAGGAGAAAGACAATAAAAAACGCAAAGAACCTTATGATGAAACGAAAAATAACTGCACTTCAACAAGTAAGTATTCAAAAGAGTTTTCTGCTGGTTTTGCCGACGAGCTGACAACAGTAAACGGAATATCATACCGAAGGTAAACAGCAACACCGCCACCCCCTTCCCACTACGATCGTTTCTTATTAATTTAAAACCAGAAATATTATAACAAGTGGATGCCAGACAGATACATGTGTGTGTGTGTGTGTGTGTGTGTGTGTGTGTGTGTGTGTGTGTGTGTGTGTGTGTGTGTGAGTGTGTGTGTGTGACTTTTAACACATAGAGCATAATGATAGATACCTATTGATAATATAGATATATTACATCAATGATCTAACAATAGGGTGGCAAGTGGACCTGATCGGGACTCCGGCCAGAGAACGGTTCGCACAGTTAATATAACATTCAATGATTAATATTTTCTATACTAGGAGACAGGGGGTATCCCATCAGATAACTTTGCCAATAGGGTTTTCCACCATATTCTTTATTTTCATATGCAGATTTAGTAATTAAAAGCCATGCCAATGACGTCACGAGCATCGCTTGCATGTTTTAATTAGCGTACAAATGTTTTAAATTTAACGTATTTTATTAAAAAAATGAAATTATCTTGTCAAAATAAACCTGCTCTTACTCGTTTTTAACAAAAATAATTACAATATAACAGTTGTGAGACCCACCTGTAGAAGTATCCGTGGCTCCGGAAAGGGTACCTCTTCTAACAAGTGTATGATGTATCGCTCGATGGGTATAGTCAGAGGTTCCTTACTCCGAGACATTTCCTGGAACATACAAGGTTTACACACACATGTTACATTTAATCCTCAACTAACATTTGATGCAACAATCTACTATATTGATACATACATCGAAAGATCTCAACATTGACTTGCAACTATGCAGAAGAATAAGCCAGAACTAATTTTTATGACATAGGCAAACATGAAAACTAATGAAGCTAATTATTTGAAAAGCGTGCGTAGCTCCACCGCAACGCGGATAAGTGTTTCGGACATACAAAGTCCGCTTTGCTTTTATATATCTATTAATAGTATCTCACTAGTATATACAGCAGCCACCGCTCGAACGAGTCGCTGAAGGGCCAGCGACTGAGCACGCAGAGACTCTTGCTGACGTGCGTGCCGTGCGTCTCGTGCGACACGCCCGCGCGCCAGCCCAGCGCGTCCGCCTGCGCCTCCGTCAACGTAGAGGAAGGGTAGCGCTCGTAGAACGTCACCGCTGATCCGTAAACCTGACAAATAATGTACGACTCCATTACGATAGGTGCATCTGGTGTCAATGACGTCACATCGGTTTACTAATAGTGTCCTAACCGTACTAAGATGTAACTACAACTTGGTCACACACAAGTGGTCAAAACACCACCGTCGATGTTTAACAGGTGTATCTATTGTTCTAGATTAGTTAGAGAACCACTGAATAGGCAAGCTGGTCGGCCCAGCGTGCGGCGTCCGGGGCTATCTTTAGCGTTATGTTATTTTACTGTCATTTTTACATTTTCATTTTTTCCATAATGACTAACAAAATCGTTATCTAACCTTGTCAGTAGCATCAGCGACGGTCAGCACGAAGGTAGAAAATATCGGCTTCGGTGGTAGAGCATTATTGGGCCAAAGTTCCAGCGTCGCGCCCATCGGCAGGCAAAAAAGCGGCACAGATGTGGGATATGCCAAGCTCCTCCGATCCACCGTGGGGTACCTGAAGTAAATATACTAGGTAGATTGGAAAGTACTCAGCCTGGAACAGATTCATTCAATTCTAAAAATCAAATCTACCCATATTAAATTTAGTTCAGTTCAGACTAGTTAATTGTGTGAAGTTGTACGATAATTAGTTGTGGTTTTATAGTTTTTTTATTATTTGACATGGTTTCTGCAAATGTAGAAAATCAAACAGCGTGCCGTCACTAAGTACCTCCATAAGAAGGTGCTATCACAGAAAACCATCCATGATGATATGGTCAGAACTTTAGGAGATTCTGTTCTGTTTATTCATCAATTCAAGCGTGGTAGAGTGTGAAAGATGAACCCCGCTCTGGAAGCTCTTCGACGTCCATTACTGACGAAAATGTTAAAAAAGTACTTGATTCAATTATTCGAGACCACAGATTAAAAATTAGAGACAGCCGAATTGAATAAAAAAAAAGGACGCGATTGACTATTTCTCTTGACTGTTTGGAGTTATTTGAAGCCGCTGCAGATGATTCTTTGAATATGTTTGTTACAATGTACGAAACACGTACTGTAATGTACGCATCATTACTGTACGTCAGAGACAAAACAACTATCGTAACAGTGGAGAAGACCTGGTTCACCACCCCCTAAAAAGGCTATTTTGTCGGCAAATGGCTTCAGTATTCTGGGACTTGAAGGGTGTGATTATGATTGCTTATGCTGAAAGGGGTGAAACTCTAAACTCTGATTACTATTGTGTCTTACTACATCCTTTACGAGAGGAAATAAAAGAAAAGTGTCCAGGAATGCTCAGAAAAAATACTGTTTCGTCAACTTGGGAGGGCAACTATTTTCGACAAACGACGAGGTCGAAACAGCAGTAGACGCATATTTTGACTCTTAAAGGAAGAATAATTTTTTTTCAACGGTCCAAATGGTTTAAATGGGAGATGGCAAAAGTGCATCGAACTTGTTGGTGATTATGTGGGGAATTCAAAATATGAATAATTTAGCATGTGTTTATTTTCTTGGTTAGGCCGAATACTTTTCAATCCACCCTCGTATTACCATAAGCATTAGCCGGCACTTTTGTCTGTTATCTATAACCAAGGATGCGATGTGTCTACCGGTATGTACGTAGGTATTTTATATTCTCACGGTTTATAAGATTCCCCAGAAGATAGGGAACAATCGGAATATAGGGCGACCTACACCCATTTTTTTTTCAGTAAAACTTCTTTACGCACTCATGACGTGGAGAGCATGTTGGCGAATCCATAATAAGAGCGTTAAGAAAATGTGGCCAACGAATGCTGAGAGGGAGATATGGAAAGAAAGAGAGTTACACAAAAGTTGAGAAGGAAATAATAAGTTACTAAATAATGATAAAAAGAGAGAGTTACATTTCATATATTGCTGTAGGGGCCAGGGAGAGGTGTGAGCACACATTTTCTGTCTCTCCAGATATGTTTCGTGTCACTAAAACAGTCTTACTTCAGTCGAATGGTCGCACACTCTATGTTTCTATTTTGCCTATCGAAATAAGTTCGTATTCTACTACCATCTGGAATGACATTAAATACGCCTTTTATCCCGAAAAAAATTATGCTTGCTTTCGAATATATTTTACCTACCTCAGCTCAATGTTTATCGTATTCTTAAGTCATTACCTTTATGTGCGCATAATAACGTACAGTTTGGAGTGATAATTGAAAACGCACTTAATGGAGGTAACTTTACTTAGTACGGCTGTAACAGCACAGTACTTCTCTTCTCAACTATAGAACCTCATTGTTATTTGAGCATTGTACTAATGATTGAATATTCCCATATGGAATTAACAAGGTTTCGATTTCCATCGCAGCAGTGACTTGGTTATTTTACTGAATCTACTGCTAGATACTGCGGGAAAGCATCTTTACCTTGCGTAAGATACTAGATACTGTAGTAACTTTTTTTTTTTGATAGCGGGTACTCTATTGGTGAATATCGCATGAAAATCCGTTCAGTAATTTTAAGAAAATCGATCACATACACAATTACACGTATATAGATATTCCCATAACACCAACGTTGCCTAATAAACTTGAGTAAAGTAAACGAACATCGAACACTTGATAATTATTTGTATATGTGTATATTTGCGGAACCCTCAAAGGACATCAGCTATTCAAGGAAATACTACAGGTATAGCCCATAGGGAAATAATGTTTCCTTGTCCTCAATAGGCCATATCGCATTCAAACAATGGCACCTATTGTAACAGATTTTGTATCCAATCCGTAGAATGTTTAGACTAATTATTACCCATTGGCTGGATGTGGTAACTGAGCAAGATTCTTTAATGTGTTAGGTATTTTCTTAAAAACGTAAAAACGTGTTAAAACCAAATGGAGGCCCCTCTCCAGTCGTGCCAACATTGATAGGTAGTAAATTGGGTTTATCTTCATCAGTGGCTGTTTTCTAGCTGCTGGTGCTTATGACGACAATGATGATAAAATTTGTGACGACATTTGACACTGCCAATGCGCTGCCGGTGCATTTTTAACCACATGAGAACAAAAATTTTTTTTGTCACATATTTTAATAATGATATTTTTAAAACAATATACAATTCTATGTCTGGTAATGTAATATAAAAATTGCCAAGCAGCCAAACGAATTATTTTTATGAAATCCGCATATTAATTAGTATAGTTTGACAACCCGGCTACAAGAGAATATAGATTTTGATGCAGGTTATAAGTCAGGGGTTACCACAGAAATCCTGTGGGACGTGGGAGCTATTAATTACATGCTGCTTGAAATCTTAAATGAAAATTAAAATACACCGTCACATAGTATCATTATATATATTATATTAAAAGATTCCTACCTATCTATAAAAAAATACCGCCGTAAAGTGACATATTCGGTG
>JAFELO010000002.1:185172-207639 GCA_017140195.1 Eumaeus atala | reverse complement strand
GAGGGCAACTTATCGGTATAGTAATTATGTGGATGTTCATGGGCGTCGGTAGTCGTAAAAAGGCACCGATTGCTCGTTTGCCCGCCTATTCTATAAAAACAAAACACCGCCGTCAACTAATCGATCCTCCTTCGATTAGATATACCAACAAACAGGCGAGTACTCACATGATTATCCATCCGCACGCGCGTTGGATATGATATGGTCATGCTTTGCGGTCACAATCTAATGTATTCCTACAACCCGCAACACATAAGCATATACTAATAAGTAATACTGTCTAATGTCTATTATGAATACATTTTATGGGTTTATGTCATGCTTTGCAGCAGATCTGTAAAACTAGGTCCCTACAAGACACTCTCAATACTTATTAATGGCTAGTGTTACTGGTACTTATTATTAATGGCTAGTGTTAGTGGTACTGTACCCACAATAGGCACTTAGGCCAAAGCAAGCAATCGACGTTGTGAGTTAATAATACACGTCGAGAGGCCAGGTTTGGTTAAAAAAATTGCGATTATTTATGTAGTTTAGGAGACATGTATAGTCTTATTATGTTTAATATTTATCTAAATAGCGCATTAAAAATCGCCAGTTACAAAAGAAACGTAATTAACTACTTATTTCTTTGCTAGGTTCCGCTTTCATATTTTGAAAATAATGTAAATATTTCTACAAAGAAAGTTGTGAGAAAGCTAAAAAACCAAATACGAAACATATTGGCAATGTATTTATGGAGATATATAGAGATTATATAGGGAGAAGAGCAGTGTATGTTGAGGACTATCGACGTCCACATATATCCGAATACTGTGGTATACCCGTTCCTGCGGTTATCATCATAGAAGAAGGGTTGCAGACGGTTTTTATCGTACCTATATCTGACTAACTATTTTATTCTTAAAGTTGCCTTTAAGAATAAAATTTATAGAAAATTAAAGAAAAAAATTATAGCAAAATTGTTTCAACTGTTGTAACTTATTTTTCAGGGTTTGGCAGTGAAAATTCACATCAGACCATTTTTAAAGAACAATTTTCCAGGAATAATCTAACAATAGCCTTTAAAAAAAAAGACCTTTGAAGTGGTAGTAAGGGAAAACTCATTTTTTACACGCTCTTATTTGGTTTCGTCTGTCTTGAGGTTTATAATCAATGTTGATGGAATGTGTTGTTTTTATCTAATATAGTAAGCAAAATTGGTGAGAAACTGTGGGTTACCATTTTCCAAAGTCCGTCCGTCAGTTTCATGTCCGTTTGGACTGATTGACCTGATGATGAGGACGTAAGGTAGCTATAGACACTACTTTGTAATAAAATATCACACCTCGTCGTTGTTGGCCTTGTTTGATTTTTATTGACAAGTATTTTACGTCTAGATCAAGGTCTGCTGATGGAGTTGGAAGGTGGCCAATAGAAATTCTTTAGTAAAATAGGTTTGGGTTGGGTGGTTTGAATGTTTGGGCTTCCCCGCCATGGTTTAAGCCTTGTCGTGGCGGTGGATCTCAATAGCCAGGGGTTAAACCAGGTGAAGCCAATTGAACCGAGGTGGATGCTCTTTCCACCCTCATATAGGTGGAGGGGACAATAGAGCAACAGGAAGAGGCACCTTTGCGCCAGGGGCAACTTAACCCCGTTGCACTGTCCCAAAGTTGGAGGAGTTGTCCTGTGGTGCTGGGCAACCCTGCTGTTGAGTAGGCGTCGGTCCCTTGGGAGACTGGCTATCCGTCGAGGTGCCCTGATGATTTATTGTTCAGGGCCACCTCACCGAAGGCGGCACTGATGGCGCACACGGTGGTTTTTGTGGGTATTCGACACTATAATGTGCCGCGAGCCACGCTCACCACAGACCCACCTAGGACTGGTGTAGGCACGAAAATGCGTTTCGCCGCGACAGCAAAAAAGAAAGGCCGTTTGGGCTTCCTTGACATGTCTTGTTAAGTAGTCTGGGTCTAGTCGTAATTTCTCAATAAAACCTTGTATAGTAAAGTACCGTTTCGCATATCCATTTTCATCTCAGACTACCGATATGCACCTGTAAATCGTTTTATTCTCTTTAAACATCTCGACCTTAACTTTCAAAGGTCAGCGGCCATTTTAAATTAAAAATAAACTAGAATTTACACTGATAGCATACATTAAGTGACATGAATCCCGAGATAACATATAAGCATAAACAATCCCACACATAACGTAATGACTATCTGTAACATTAAATTTAAAACAATGTCACGGTTTGTTTCTATATTGTGGTGATCTGTCCTGTCTGATGTCATTGTATATCGTCCCGTATCTGTCAGCACATAGCACCCATAACATTAGGATATGCACTAACGACTTACAAATTAAAACTTGTGACAATTCTAGTGATTGATAAAAAGTAGTCATTAGGCATGTACTAAAACTACCTGTGGTCATTGGAATCACTGGTGGGTTGGGAAACGGCCGAGCAGTAAATTAGGGATCTCCAAGAAAAGAGCCTAGTATCTGTAAAAAGCCGACAACGCATCTGCGAGGCCTCTGACCTCTGACTGCAGATGTCAGTGGGCGTTGGTGATCACTTACTATCTAGTGGCCCAAACTGCTCGTTTGCCTCCTATGCTATAAAAAAGCAGCCCAACCATGCTCTCAATCTCACGCAAAAATGGATTATATGAACGCAGTGTTATATTCCTCGATGGCTTCACCGAAAACTATCACCGAATGATTATAAATTGCTTGATCTTGTTTCCTTGTACGCAAAAGTAACAATGATTCCAAGTGTAAAACCTTTTTTGTTAGCGCCTTCGCTGCCTATACAAAGGCTATTCGGAACATGAAGTGAGGTCGCGACTGATACATACCGGAACAACACCTCTGGTTTGTAAGCTATCAGCGGGGGTCGGTTCATTGACTTCTTATAGCACAGGTACACGTCGCTGCCCATAAGACCTGCGGCACAAAGGGGGTGACTTGTTATCATATACTGGCGATCCGCCCCGGTTTCGCCCAAGGTTAATAAAGCCCGGATAAAAGTAATATGCTATATTTATAAAGTGCCAAAGACCTGTCTGTCTGTATGTGGTCGATATTCTCAAAATATACTGAAAGGATTTTCATGCGGGTTTCACCCATGGATTGAGCGATTCCTGAGGAAGGCTCTAGTGTATAATTTGTTAGCCCTTATATTCATGGGCGAAGCCGGTGCGGATCACTAGCAATATTATAAAACAATATCACCAAAAACTGTCATCATCGGCATCAAAAGGAAACTATAAAAGGAGACGTCATACTAACCTTTTCATAGAAAATAATTTGCTAGAAAATTTATTTAAAAACATGGAAGCAGTATATTTAAAAAAAAAGTCGGTTTATGGACCATATCGTTTTACGTGATAACGCTTCTCAAATCTGTTAACGTATCACCCGATGGAGTGAAAGAGACCACGTGTTACGGCTTTCTGACAGAGGCCGCTCATTCGGAACATTACTATGATACCATATTTGTCGTGCATGCAACTCGCGTTATCAATTTACAAGACGTTATCACACCGAAATAGCACGTAATAATAACACTAACATTAGGTAAGTTATACCTTATATTTCTTATATACAACATTTATTACTATTTCCGGGAATTTTCTCGACAGTTTGGTAAGATTTGCATCAAAATTCTTTCATCGGTATTCGCGTGATGCGTGCTCAAATAAACAGACAAAAATACTATAAACAGTTGGATCGTGTTCTGTTATCAATGTTAAGTATCCTGGAACAATATGCTTTTGAATGTCTTCTGTGTACCGACTTAAGACTCTTTTTCGCGTTGTTATATGTATCATACCTAATTTATTCAAAATTGGCAACATGTCATCAGTGAAATCAGGGTCTGCTAGATATTGAATCTTTGTCTAATCTTCTTCACAGGGAGACCACTCAGTGGTCACATTGGTGGCCCACGTGGGTAGGCATCCTACATTCGCACTGGCCGGCCGGTAAGTGTAGGTTTTTCGCACACGTGTCCATCGTCAATATAATGGAGGACCGTGTGCTGATGATGATGAAATACAAGAGTTCATATTATTATATTAATTGTAACAAATATCTGCCAAAAATGCGAATTGTATTTGAATAGGATTCCACTACAGCTGCCGATCATTAGGTTTCGTATTTTATTATTTTTAGGATTCAGTTTGTCGAAAAGAAACCCCCTTGATCGGTATCTGACAAGACCCTTTTGTTTAATACGTGTACTAACGTTGCACAATAACGATGTAGAGGTATCATTGTGCTGATGTGAATTCACTGCAATAAGGCCCAGACTAGCTATAATGTTGGACGAGAGGCCACTACATTTTGCTGTCTATGCTACCGATGTGTTAAATTTACTCGAATGTTACTCATTACAATAATAAATACCACCACCCGTTGACCATGGTCGCCGTAAAACTTCTGAAACGTCGGGCTAGTTAAATAATAAAATAAACCGCGATAAAATCCGTAGAAGTATTTTCTATTGTAACGACCTATACTAATTTAATAGTCATTTTAAACTCGCTAGTCTCAGGGCCTAATGGTCCGATTTGAAAAAATATTCCAGTGTTACATAGCCCATTTATCGTAGAAGAATATAGTAAGTACTGGGTATAGGCTATATAACACTACGAACAATACTTTGACCGAGTCAAACTGCGGGTCGCTGCAGGTTTTATATATACCTTGTACAGAACCCTACAACAACTATTAAAACTGGCGCTTGGATTTGTTTATCATACCCACAAGGACTGCGACATGACTCACAATATGCCTCCTTCAATGAGGCCATTTAAATGCAAGCTTTAACAATGATTATTGTAATTGACACCGGAACACCGAACGGCAGACCCATTGTACTGATTTCAATATGAAAAGAGAACGATAAGGGCATACGGGACCGTGCTACTAGATAAGCTTGTATTATTTACGACTCCGATAGAATATCTGTTCGGCTCATCCTTTTATTAGGTTTACATTTTCTTATACAATTATGTCATGCTGTTTTGTACCAATACTCGTGGGCAAAATAATCGATTGGAAAAAGTAATAAGTCGAATGGAGGAAATAGAGTATATTTTCATAATGAAGGTGATGAAAAGCTTTACCCATTCTTTGACGTACCCAATTTATTACTTTTAATCGTTGCATGAGTATTACCTACAGAATAGTGGGTGAATGATGATGAAAAAATAGGGGAGGTCATTTGCCCATTGCTGTACTTATGTGTTTAATCAATGAACAAGTAACCCTTTGTTTTCCTCAAACATTTCCAAACATGGTCTTTACACCAGATTCTGAAATTCAGGACCTCAGATTCAAGACAGTTAACCTCAGAAATGTAGAATAGTAAAACTTAATCGCCTCTGTGGTGTAACGGTGCGGGTGTCGCCTGTTAAGACCGTTAGCCGCGTGGGGTCCTAGGTTCAATCCCCAGGGCGGGCAACTGTTATTAAATGTTTCTCAGATATTGGCCAGTGCCCGAAGTGGCCATGGGCTTGCCACCTATGACATCATGGGCCTCAGTACCTTGGCTAATCGTGGGTGTTCTGGTATATCTACTGGACTTACGAGTTGTGGATGTAGTAGCACACCTCTGCCTACCTCTTCGGGGATAACAGGCGTGAAGGTACTTTTTTTTAACTTGGTTCCTAATTTCCTTATTATAACTTTTTAACAGATTACATCGCGTTTCTCGAGATTTACTCATACAATGAGACAGAACCACCGTAATGAACTAATGTATGAAAATTTTTAATTTACATTCTATGTTAATTTCCTAAATTCTTGTAAGTCAATGCAGACGTCTTGTATGGCGTCTCTCGCCAGGTCGGCTCTATGACACATGTGTCGACGACTACCAGAGCGATACACAGCGTGCAGCGATCGACGGCGTCTAACAGTTCCCAAACGTAGCCTATGCTCTATGGAGTAACTGGTCCATCAAGCATCAGCTCTTTTAAATATTTCATAATATTTACCTTTGTTCAAATTTTTCGTGATCATACAGAAGGCGTGCGGCGGCGTCTCTCCCCTGCTCGCCACTATGACGCATATATCAACGACCACGAGAGCGTTGCACGGCGCGGTCGGGTGTGCCCGGCGGTAGGTGATGAAGGTCTTCGCCGTAGAGTTGTTGACGTTGGCCACGCGCCCGCCCACCGAGCTGAGCACCATCTCGGCGTCTGCCATGAGTCGCTCCCTACCCTCGTACATAACGCCTGCAAGGGAATACACCTTAAAATAATATATCCACAACATTCAGGGGAATTTTAAAGCGAAATGAATTACTCCCTAATAGTCCTTAGTGCTTTTTTTTCATAGAATAGGGGGAAACGAGAAATCGGAGCCTTCTACGACTACCGACGCCCATGAATATCCACATAATTATGATGCCGATGCGTGGCCCTCCTTCTCCCCCCCCCCAATGGGCCACCGGCTACTCACAAACCGCACGAAACGCGACACTGAAGATGTCACTTTACGGCGGTATTATGTGAGCAAGAGGTACCTCGTGTCGGCTCAATTCCGTTGCATAGGAGGATGTAGTCTCATGCACTATGTATGACACTACCTCCTATGCAGCATGCCACTACCTCTTTCAAAAAGCAACACCCAGCAAATTATCAAATTTACCACGATACTGTCATCCATTTTCAGTTTTATAAATGTACATACAAAAATGTTATGAAGATTTGCTTATTTTTAGAAGGTTTAACCTTTAAATTATCGAGTAAAGTGTCTACTTTGCGTGTCTACGCCCAATGGAAAATAAGTTCTAAGGTACAGGTTTCCTCTATTGTACTACAAAATGTTTTAAATTTGCAAGGAACAAAGTATGTAGGTACAGGTACAAAGTACCTCTCACTGATTAATCACGAAATCTCAGAAACTATAACACCTATACTTGAAATTTTGCAGGTAGGTTCCTTTTAGGATGCTGACATCCGCTAATAACGAATTTTATGAAACTCTAAGGGTGCCTTTTTGGGTGTGGAATACGCGGGTGAAGCCGCGTGTCGGTTTTAGTTCATCATTGTCAGTCCTTATCGGTCCACTGCTTTACATATGCCTCTTTCAATGACCGCCAAGACGACCGATCTCCTGCTAGTCGCATCCATCCCGGACCGGCTACCGCGTGGTGAACGGTCGACCAACAGTTCGTTTTCCTAAAGTATAGGCCGGTGTTGGTGATATATAATTGATTTTAAATACTATTCAAAGATGATGACTGATTGTACACACTCATTGATACCCCGAGTACTTCTAACAGCATTATTATTTCTTATATAAAACTCACTGACAGCTTTTTTTATGTAATTTTTTTTATAATCTTATGAGCAAAATTCAAATTCTTGTCCAATACATCCTCCTTTAGATGTGATATAAGAAAATAAAATTGTATTTTCTGGTTCCCTTAATACATTTTCACTTAAAAATTCGATGAGTCCTACTTAAAAAGTTCCACCAGGCACCTACTACATTTTATCCTTTTCACATATTCCAGAGGAAGTAAAAGAGCAGTCGGATCGCCGAGAGGCCATCCGAAGATTGTTTTGCAAATTTGTTGCTCTCTTTAACCCCAGCCGACAGTCTCGACAATCTACGCGAGAACAAACCGCCAGTCTGTCTCCCTGGTCATGTCATCCCATTTCGGCAATGTGGCAGTGGCGCGTTTACATCCTCACTTTTAGGGTTTCGTACCCAAGGATAAAACGGGACCTCCTACTAGGACTCCACTGTCAGTCTGTCTGTCATCATCAGGCTGTATCTCGTGAACCGTGACAGCCAGGTAATTGAAATTTTCGCAGATGGTGTATTTCTGTTGCCACAATAACAAAAAATACTAGAATAGTATAAATTTATTATTCAACAGGGCATACATACAACAAACGAGTTTTTGTCGTTTTTTTATAAATGATGGCGCGGAACTCTTCGTGCACGGGTCCAGCTCGCACTTAAACAGCTTTATTACATTCAACTCTAAATAGAATCCAGGTACTCGTTGGCTTGCCCTTATGTCTCAGTGTAACATTGTAAATAATAATGATTCAATACGTATTTGAAAATGGTAATATTCCTAGCTTCGGACGGGATTATATCACCAAGTACTTTCACAAGAAGCCATAAGAAATCTGCTTACTGTTTTGTAACAAGCCATACGTCATTTAAAACATAAAATAACGAATAGCAGCATTATATATAGCGGCAGACAGGCAACAAAATGTCTTAATACATAATCAAACAAACATCATAGACATCGAAAGTAAAAATATGGAGTCCAATGTTTTTTCTTATCTGTAACATCGTACGCAGTTCTTCTGAATTATAAACTATGGTGGCTTTAGGTTAATATAAATTTTAAATTGAATAATTAACCTAACGATATGGTCCTATGATATTCAGAGTACGCAGTTCTGGCCGTTTTATCTGATCAAGTTTCCCAAATAGGTAGAGTAAACTTTACCTAGTCAATGCCATTTGTTCTGCAATGAAAAAATATATCGATAAAAGCACTTCCTGACCCTATTGGAGGTCACTGCCTCATTATGACAGTTTGTAGACGTATTTTTTGTCATGATCAAACAAGGACTCGGAGTCTTTCGATTACTAATGCCTACACAACCTAGGCAATACAATTGCTTTGGTATCCTTGCCCCTATTGGACCACTAGTGTAATAACACAAATCGCACAAAACGCGACATAATCATCATAGGAATAATTTTCGGCCTGCCCATTTCGGCTGCAATGCAGTATGGTTTGAACTCATAAAGAAAGCCAAACAAAGATGGCCGCACACGCATTTCAAAATCAAGAAGACAAACGCCATCAACAAAACACAGATTGAATTCCGAAGTCGCCTCCTCGTTTTATTCACCTTATTAAACTTCGGCCATTGTAATCAAAGAATCAATATGGTGTAGACACTCGTAATTCAATAGCTAAATTTGGGTCACATAATTGATTCATACATCAGTTCACCTGTTAAATAATGTACTTCTATTTGTAGTTGCCTTGAAATTTACTTGGAAAATGTACGAGAAAATATGTTTTTTTTTTTAAATACAGTAAAATCCAAAAAAGCTGAAAGTGCTAACTGTATCTAAAATATATTTGCAAAATCAACACAACAAATAGTTTGCATATCATATCAAACGATATGTTATTTTTTGTTTAGTCCATGTGACATATTGAACTTTACAATGACAGGCGTGTTTCATGTAGGTACTATTAGGGGAGGTTGAAACGCTAAATTTGTATACGCTATATATGAAACTGTTCCGTCGCCGAGTGACTGATTGAATGACTGACGGACACAGCCGAAACTACTGTAACTGGAAACTTGAATTTTGGTAGAGATGAAAGTGAGCACTAAGAAAGGAATTTAAAAAATTCACACCCTAAGGGGGCGAAATAGGGGGGTGAATCTTATTATGTTACGTGAGTAGAACTGTGGGGCGCTGCTAGCAACTTACGAAACGAAATCAAAGATTTCAAAATGACTTTCAAGTTCTAAGTTAGCAAATTGCGCGTTTATCTTACTTCTAACTTTCTACACGGACCTTAATATAAAAGGATATCATTACACGGTAAGTGATACACAGAAATATGATGCACGTTTCACTTTTAATTACTATATCTATTATACTCGCAGGCATTATTGTGGCACTCAACCTTCTGCTAAGTTAGCAGCAGTTTACAATGTTAGCATCAAAACAATATTAATCAGCTTGGGTCAAATCGGCAAGGTGTGTGCAGTGCAACCGCCAACTGCATAGAGCAAAAGACGCAGAAATTAAGTGATTTTAACAGCTTTGTCACTTGATGAACTGGTAAATCATGGCAGAGATACATCGATGGTAATGTGCAGTTTGGCCAGCACAAAAACAACTTTTTACATATATATATGTAGGTGCTCTACGACAATTTCTTAGATACGTAAATACTAAATAATTTGTTAACACTTACTAAGAATAGAAACTCATTTGGTGAGATCGCGTCTTAAAAAATCAAGAATACTACTATATAATTTTGTTCAATAACCACTACTATATAATTTTGTTCAATAAATAATACCAACTGTTCTATTCTGATGGACAAAGTAAATATTTAATTTTTTCTATGAGCACTTTTAACCATAAAACTTAAAAATTGACCGGGGCTTGGAGTTGCTAGGGGCTAGCAACTCCAAGCCCCGGTCCTCGCCAGAGCTTAATCCGACTTAGGCCAGAGGCACCTTCCCGGTCGTATCTGCCCAGTTTGCGTGCAGCATGGGACAACCTCTTTCCATTTTCCTATGCAAGGGAATACCTTATTTTTACTATGGCGCCAATGTATATTGTATACTTAATTTCCTATCGACTGGTTCTGCACGCACAGGGAATTCCTACTTCCTACCCATCTCCGGCATGAGCTGTGCAGTTTTAGGATTAGTACTTATGAGAATGTGAGCACCTATGTAAGGAGAAGTCAGAAGAGTAAGCCTATAGGTTCATTTCAATAAACTCAATAAATATAATTTTATGTTCATGTGACATTTGAAATCACAAAAAAGCATAACACGAAATCCATCCATTTTTCAGTAAGACGCTACAACTTTAAATGGGTCGTAAAAAATAGAAGGGAAATTTTAAAATTGGAACGATCCTTTTCTTACTTGTAACATATGTGTCGTAGTCGTATTGTACAAATCGCCATATAACATTACGGCTAGCCATTTTCAGAAACAGTGATAGTGATCGATACAAATTTGTAGTTAGGCCAAGCGTCTTGAGTGCAAATATAAAATAACCGAATATATAGATATAGTTTTTTTTATCTCTGCATTCGACAATCGACGCCATTGTTGTTATGTCAAGCAACGCCGCGAGTGTTAAAATTAGGAACTAAAACATGTATGAAGGCGTATAATGGTTCACTTTATTTCAATAAGGCTAGCGTTATTGAACTCTGGCGCAATTTCACTCAGCTGCATTCAATGCGGCCAATCGTTCGCCCGCCACAAAATAAAACGGCCCTGTTTTTGAAAATGGCTAGCCGTAGAGAAATACGCAGATTTAGACAATCCAACTGCGACAATTACATTTTCAGAATAAACTATATCCATTCAGTGCTTTACAGGGAACCCTTTTCTCGCAATAGCCTAGTAAGGCAGCTGTTATTAAATGTTAGCTGAACCGATTTGTTTGTTTGATTTTCAAACTGAAATGTTTAAACAATCATAACTTCATCTATGTGCTCACCAATATCCACGAGAGGCGGGCGTTCACGTCCCCTTCGTATGCACAGGAAACATTCAGGCGATCGCATCGAGCCATGGTTCAGATCTGCGGGCAGCCCCGTCGGAGTTGATTCGAGGAGCTCGTATCCGCTCGGTAAGGTTTCCGAAAGACCAGGAAATATAACACCTAAAACAATATAATTTTATCAATGCAATTATACCACCTGAATGTGTGCGTTTGATGAAGACTATATCTTCACCAAGAACATATTGTTGGTTTTATTCTATTTTTGACGTAATGACATCTTGCAAATCAATAACGCTATCTGCATGCACGAAAAACTATAAAGTCGTAGTAACGTTCTGACTTAATACATTTAGTCTAAAACTTAATTTAGGGAACAAGAAAACAGAGCGACAATCAGCATAATTAAAGTTTTCTGTATCTTTTTGGTAATAACTGACGCCCATACGACGTCAATACAATTGCCGTGCATAGGTGTTGGTCTCCTTCCGTCTTTACGGGATCCGGCAACTCACAAAACTCCTCACGAAGTAGAACAGTATAGCCAACACTTTGCATCGGTACCGCGTGAGCAAGAGGTACCTCTGGTCGTACCAACCGTTTGCAATGCAGCATGGCACTACCTCTTACTTTGATTGTACTGGGTAAAACTAGTAAATAATAATATGTAACTGCTACTGAAGAAAAAGAAAGATTTTTTTTCGGAACCTTGGAATACGTGTATCTACTTAGTTTGATAGTTTCACAAGTAATTCCAAGGTTCCGAAAAATTCTTTCTTAAACATTAAAGTTCGCCTTGAAATGGCGTAAACATAAAAAATATTACCAAGTCAGTGACTTCACAATCTCAATTTGCATTATTTGAATATTTTTAAAACAGAGAAATAACATTTATCCAAATTTAAACTAGTCACATGCTTAAAATTTTGTACCACTAGCTCTCTGGTTTCGTCCGGTGAATATTTTGCTGGTCTGCTTATCAAATTATATACTAAAAACTTCAAGAAAATCAACAAGAAATTCAAGAATTGCTCTATCAATGGGTGAACTCCGCATGAAAGTCCGTTAAGTAGATTTTGAGAAAGTCAATCACATACAGGAAGACGAGAGCTTTTGAGTTTTGTTAACTTTGTTTTACAATATGTAATATGTATAGATTTCATATGTTTCAATATGGTCCGTATGTACTCAATAAAGTTTTGGAAGACAGTAAACTGGACTAGCAACTTTTTATCCGTCTCCCTTATTGGCTTGTTGCATCCAATCAAGGCTGATATCATCCTAGAATGTTTTCTTTTTGGCTCATTGAAAATAGGGCTGCCATTCTGACATTTTGCTGCAGCTTTTATCATAATTGAACCAATTTCGATAATTATTTTATGACGGAAAGACGAAATTGGTTAATTTGTACAAGCACTAACTTTTTGCAGGTTGATTACATTCATGGAAGCTAGCATTGAAAACTGAAAAGTGTAAACTGGATGAGTTGTTTTGAATAAGTAGTTTTAAAACAGTACATCGTTTTTTTATAGTGGTATAAGGGGCAAATAATATTTTGGTGACTGCCAGTCCTAATAAACATTTACACTATGAGAGGTTAGATAGATGCAGTAACTTGGAAACTTTGACAATAGCTTACCAGCACAACACATCTTCTCAAAAGCAAGCATACTACTTACACAATTTAGCTAACAGGAATGGTATGCATCAGTTTCCACACAAAATTGTGGTGCAAATACACTGTCGTCTCATGATAAATACCGATCGCTTCCAAAAATGTTGTACCTGCCTTCTGTTTTAGTAGAAAACCTTAAAGGCATCCCCAGGAAACCGAGTCATCATATTCATATTTATAGTTTCAAAATCCATAGAATACTCTATGGATTGCCTTATTTTTATTTACATGACATCGATATAGGTCACAAGACAGTATTTTAAAATACCATCCTTCCTAGGAACATTCCTAAGCATATTAACACTAAAACCTTGCTATATATGTCTTCTAATAACTATAAGCTTTTATCCCTTCTATGTCATTATATCCACTCAAACAACATTAAATTGTAAATTGTCTCTTTTTTAGTATTTTTTTTGTGTATGTTTGTGTATGTCCTGTAATATTTTCGTTTGTCCTTTTTAGATTATCTACATTCAAACAAGATATTATAATCTCATCACTTTGGCATAAATTTGAAACCGATCAATCTTGAAAATCAGTGCTCTTGTCAACTTGGACATTGGCATCAATGGCTGTTAACCTATGAAGGCCGATTGCCATTTCTAACAAAAGAGAAGAAGAGAAGAAGTATTTTAAAATATTACATGGGTATAAACACATTATTGATGTTGTTGTCACACCTTGACCTCCAGAATAAGACTGCACTGAATTAAAATCTGACTGGTTTGTTTACAAGGATTATTAGTAACAGCAATTATAAGACATCAACATTTTAGTTCCGTAACTAATAATACTATTAAAATATAGCCAATTGCAAAGAGAATTAAAATGTCATTAGAGTATGATTGATAAATTGTAATCAAACATAATAGTATTCAGTGATTCATTAAAGAATTATTCATGATAAGACAGATTTAAGGCTGGTCTCACAAGTTCCTTTTCAAGTCCCCGTTAGTCTATCAAGCATTTTTTATAGTAGAGGGGGACAAAAGCGAAATCAAAACGGAGTGACTATTGAGGCCCATTAACATCTGTATATTACATTAACCACCTTCACTCTTTCTCCGAATGGACTATTGTCTACTTACAAACCTCTCTTAACCACTCAAACATTGCGGCTGTATCATGTGAGTGAGAGATACCTCCCCAGTGGCAAACAAACTTAAGATTTTGGTTCCACAGTGCCTGGATAGATTAGTAAAATTTATTTATGACTGCAATTATATTTAACGTTGAACAGGCAAGGCAGGTATGATAGAATCATGATGTATGGTATTCCAACCTCTGCCTACCCATTAGCGAGGTGGTGTGAAGATGTGTTGTTGTAAGAGTTAAGTATTAACTTGCAGACACTGTAATAATTATTATTATTGAAATAGTGAAAATTTTCTGTATAATAATTGGGGGTAAAATAGACTTTTATATTGATTGATATGGTTTTTGAAGACCTTACCAAAAATGAACCAAATTTTTGTACCACACAACCTCTTTACTATTAGTAGCATTAAAATGAATCATGCACTGATAATGCCTCTAGATAAGAATGAATACCGGTAACTCTAATTGCATTCTATACTTTTACATCCATTACTGTAGACATTATAAATATGATAGATTTTCATACAATACTTTATTAAAAAATGTGTAACATGATGTTGCTTAACAGAAAATGTATAACCTTTAGCTTTGTTTACTACAACATAATTAAATAACTGCAAAATTATTGTATATGTGCCTATCAATAGCCATTGTATACATCTACATTCAGCATTTCTATGCGGAGATTTTTTTTTAAGTATGCATATCTATAATTATTTACATTGATATTATATGAGTAGAATAATAAAGTCAATACTTAAGGTATTCGACTAAATCGTTTCCTTGTTCCTAGTGTTTGCTTTCAGACAATTTGTTATTTAAATAAAAGAAATAAAATAATTAATACATACCTATGTCAGTTATTGGAGCCTTAGCACTGTATCCTTTTAAATGGCCAGAATCCGAATCATCCAGTAATTCTGGTTGATCTGGTAATCCTGCCACAACAAAATAGTCTGCTACGCGCCGCTCATCCATCTCAAGATATGGCTTTACATAAATACTAACTAAAATTATTAAACATCTTTTTATTTCCAAATAATACAAATATGTAGGGTAACTTCTTTTATATAAACAAATAGGACATAACCTTCAAAACCATAGTTTAAATGATTTTAAGTGACGATAAGTATATTAAATTTTTATTGCTCATATAAATCATTGAACACTGGTCATTGAATTTATCTTATTAAAATTGTGTTTAGATTTAAAAACATGAAACCTCGAAAGAAAACTTACAAATAACTGACACAGATAATTAAATTGCATGTAGTGATGCAAGTACAGAATACATTTTTTGGTAAAGATATCGATAAAATTAATGCCTACTTTGGTTCAAATAAAAAGAAAAAAATCGTGTGCTGCAAGAATCTTGACAAAAATGTACATAAGTTAGTAAGTTATGGCTAACATTTTTTTGAAAGGCCTCGAAAATACGGATTTCATTATTTATTTATGAGACTCTAAGAAGTTGAGAGTATTGAACGTATAAGCCTGAAGAAATTGGTTAGCAAAGGCTCCTAATTTTTACAAATAGTGTTTAATTAATAAATTACCATTCCACTCGTGCAAATTTTTAATTATCATTTGTTTGCTACATTTATATAACTTACCTAATGTTGGAGTAATGTAAAACAGAAGCAATATTGCCTTATTATGCCTGTTGTCTTTAACATCACAAGAAATATCTTTGCTTTATTATTTGGTTTGATGTCCTCATTGCCAAATATCGACTACGGCATCTATTCCTGTAAGGACTAGCGTACGTAGATATGTATAGTGGACACATTATTTAGTAAGTAATTTATAGATGTTACTTCCCTTATGTCTTTTTTTGGATTGGCAGGTATCTGTTTCTTGCATTAACCTTAAAAGCTCAAGAACTTTACGTTTCGAAGATGGGCACACCAAATATAACCCCTAGAGACTTTCGATTTTCTGATTTTGATACTCATGTATCGTTAGTTTATTATTTGTTCTTGATCGTTTGAAATGAATAATCCCTTGTTCTTCACTTATTTCTTAGAAACATAATTAAAATATACCATCAAGTTTAGATTCTAAGAGAAATATAAAATTCGAAAGGAATACCTATTGGATTTTTTCATGAATTATGTAAATTTTATATAAATATCAATCAACGTTTGTTCCATGCCATTTTGGCCATTCAAACCATATACCATACAATGCTTATTGAATTAGCCGATCACCATCACCAGAATGCATCCATCCGTGTAGCCATAGCTTTCGGGTATGAGTTGACATTTCACATCAAATTGACGTCAGATTTCAAGAAAGTATTTGGGACTTTGTAAGATTTTAATTTTTAGGTTACCTCTAGTATTACTGACTTTATTTCAAAATCTTTCATACAATTGGTTTAAATGCATATTAAAATTAATTAATTTACTTTTATTCTTAGCCATGAATTTAATTAAATTTCATAGGTCATTTTCGAAACCAAAACTGACCATAACAAGACATTATGCTACAAGACCATTATTAAATGAAAATGAGTACAGTGAAACACCAAACTATCCACCTATTTTGGATATGTCACTTGCGGCTCGAAAGAGAAGAGTTAGAGAAAAAACTTACAATAACATTAAGGAACTGAACACTGTTGAAGAAAAACAAATAGCACTGAACATGCCTCGTTACTATGGTTGGAAGTGTGTGACTTTGAATGAGGATAAAGTACCATACAATGCACTGCCTTTTGTACAATATCTAACAAAATCACATTTAGTCACGACGGAAAAACTGCCCGATGTATACAACGAGACTATATCAGAGGCAGATTCAGTTGTACAAGATATTAAATCACTGATTGAGGACAGTATTGTCATAGAAAATGAAGGTCTTCAGTAAGTCCTGTACATTATAAGTAATAAACAGCATTCCTACTGAATATAAAAAAAACTGAGTCACAAAAAAACTGATAAATTACATATACAGCAGGAACAGCAAAACAGAAAGATAAGATACTCATTAGCTTATTTAGGGGTTGCAATAAAATATGTCCGCACAAATTTAGACTTTCTGTGGCTGGGGGGAGGGAGGAAAACTTCCTTTTTAACATCCCCCATTACACCTATAATACACACATATAAAAGACTATATATTTCGGTATGATTGGAGTATTATTTATTAACAAACAGATAACTTGAGTAATTAATTTACCATGTACTCTAACATACAATGCAAATATTGTTACAATATTATCACAATACTGTTACTTTAGGTTTACAAATTATGATATAATATAACAAAAATAATGTTTCTTTTAGGCATAACTTTTCAACATCTTTAGAAAAACCAGAGCGACAACAAGAAGTGAATTATTTTGCTAAAAATGTTGTAAAGCAAATAAACAGGATAATAAGTAACAATTTGACTGATAGAGTTTTACATATACTTTCATCTCAGGTAATATACATCCTTTATGTGTTGTATAATTGTATTTTTGTTTTGCTTTGTTTGTTTGATTATTGTCTAGTAGGGTATGGTCTTAAATGAATTTGCTTGAAGTTGTGGAATCTGTGATTTGTGTAGCTTATTAATAGGCTTGAGTTTTTGATTATATTTTATTTTAGGAGGTCAACATGTACAAACTGATTTGTTTTTTCTTCAAATTTTTCCTCTACTTTTTTTACTGTGTCCTTTTCACCCTATTATTGCTTTGTTTCAATAATATTTAATGTACAGACACCCTTTTTTAACTGTTTCATTATGTATAGTTTTAGTGACTGTTTCATTTTGTTTTATATTCATAATAGACGCTTCCCTGGTTTCTATAATAGCTTTAAAAGCCTAATTTTGAGAAATATTTGTAACCGTTTGTGTCTCATGAATAATAAAAAAAAAAAATTATGTAATTCTACAGAAATGGTAAACATGCAATATGATTTTGAGTAAATGAAAATTAAAACTATATAAGTGTAACAATATATATATTTAACATTTCAATAATTAGGTCATAAATGCACTCTAAATATGTTTTTTTATTTTGCAGGTTGATTATGATCCTCGCCATGAAGCATTCTGGTTTGTTGGCGGTGTTGATGTACCACGGGAAGTGATTAATTGGAGGAGAAAATATAAATGGCTGGAAGACAGATTAGAGGAACCAGTTAACAGGCCTGTGCAATACTTAGGTATTAAAACTTATTAAACACATATTTACTTTATTAATTGCATAGTTTGCAAAACATTAAACACTATGGTTGTCATTTTGGGCATCTTTAAATACACACAAAATTATATTGATATTTCAATGATAAAATAGTTTAATCTGGTCTGACTCTGTTTGGACTATATACGAGTACGGTCAGCACAGTAGCCCAATACAGATTTTTATTAGTGTAGAATAGGAGAGTAAGCAAGCACTCAAAGCCTTGTAGTGACTACTGATGTCCATAGACAACTGTACAGATGCATTGTGCCCACACTTGGTTCCTCCCTACAAATGGAGCATGATGATGAATTTGGTCTATTACACTACATGTAGAAAAAATAGTTAAATTAAATATTATTATGTTGTGATGGCCTGGAACAGACTTCCTGAAAATGTCATTATGGTACCATCATTGTTTAATGCTGTTTTAAGAACAGAGTGGATTAGCTGCTAGTGTAGTTTCAAGATAGTAATAATAATATAAAAATAGTATAATAATAATTATAATAATAGTATAATAATAATAATATAATAATAAATAAGTTTTTAACCGAATGTGACAGAAGAAGGGTAATTCGAGAGTTTGTATTGTATGTATGTGTGTAGCGACTAGACGATAGGCAGTGGATTCGTCCTGATAAGACTAGTGCCAAGATGTACCTTAAAAAAAAGATGCCAGATTTTGAGAGTACATTTGTGAAGTTCAACTTTTTTTACCTATTAATTAAAAGAACAAAAAAAACTCTACTGCTAACTGGAAGGAAAAAAAACTAGGCTTCTACTGTTGGGCCACATTTACAATCTTTGCAAAAGTCTTCTTGTAGTGTAGAATCTACCGTAGAGCTTTGTTTTCTAGTTAACAGCTGGGTTTTTGTTTTTTCATTATTGCGCTTAATTTTAAACTGATGTAAAAATGTAGTAATGATGTTAATTACGTCATTTGACTCTTCAATTAATTTTCACAGCTCACATGTGATGTATTTTGCAAACAGTGAGAGTACTGAGTTTTATCGCGAAATCAAAATGAAAAATTGAAAGTATAATTAAATTTTGTATAATATTTATTTTATGTATCAATAAATACAATGCAGTCTATAAGAATCGAATTCCAATAACTGCAACTGTTCTAGAATTATTAATTGCTTATTTTATCTATGGTAATTTTTCGTTTCTATAGGATAGAAGTTCAAACAGGCATCTGAGCCTTTTGATTATGTTTAGAGGCAAAGGGGTGCCTATAGACATATGAAAGAACTAGAGATTACGGCTTGAGTTCTTAGGTTACCCAAATACGTCTTATGTGTATATTATCTCTGCTGCGTGAGATACTCTGCTGTTTGTGCAAGTACATTTTTGGACTAAGCGCCTATTAGGATATGCTCTAAGTTAAGCAAATGCGAGACAATAGTATCACTCTCAAAAAAAATTTCATTTGTTTGCACACAAGTGTTTAAGTAATTTAATAATTATTTCAGGTACACCTCTTCTCACTTTAAGACACCAACATCCCTTGAAACCTATTATACCATATGGTGAAGCAGAAAATCCAGAATTTAAAGTTGAAAAATTCACATATGTTCCTGAAGCAGTTGGATATACTTATACTCATAGACATGGCACTAATATTCCGGGTATTGAATTATATTTTTTAAATTAGTGTAAAATATCATGTAAAAGAGTTGCATATTGAACTGGCAGTTGGCTGGTTACACATATTGCAAGAGAGCAGGTTGGTGGTTAGCAAATGAGAGTCCAAAAGCCAGTTGGTTAGTCAACCAGCGGTAACTGTTGTTAAGTCAAATGCTATGAAGTTTAGTGAGAGTTAGTGCCATGCTGCATTGCAGCCGAATTGTGTCCGTATGACTGCGGGTAGGTATATCTCGCGCACATGGTTCTGCTGTAAAGTGACAGCTTAGCTGAAAACCACTATTAGAGAGAAGGTGGAAAGAATAACGAATCTACAGTACAATTATGCAGATGATTATGGGTGTCGCGGATTATGAGTATAATAAAAAAAACTTACTTTAATTTATTTCTTCTATTTTGTGCAGGATATTGGCCAGGAGACCTGGATGAATTCGGACTGATTTCGTTTCATGGATGTGGACACATATGTGACAGGCCAGAATCGTATGGGAAAGGGGATAATTTAAATGCATTACATTGTCAAGCAATAAAAGCTAGTTTTGGGTGGCTGTTAGCTCAAGCTAACTATCAAGGCTTCACAACATACAATGATATTAGTTATCCACTTGTGAACCAAACCATTGTAACAAATGGACAGGATTTTTCATTCTATTTATATCAGTTGAATACAATCGCCATGAATATAGATGAATTAGAGAACCCTAAACATAACATTTGTTTTGCAACAAAACCAATGAGGTTGTATGAGACAATAGAAAATGGAAAAGTTAAAGGTTTCAATGAAGAGGTTCTAAAAATGTTGGTACAACTATATTTAAATGAACCAAAAAAACGCGAACATGACATGAAACCATTCTTGGGTTGGGAGGAACAAGTGGTGGCTGATATTGAAGATGATCAGAAGCGATGCTGGTTGGAAAATAGATTTAAACAATTGGTAGCTAACAGACCAAGGCATTATTTGATGCCTGAGATTTACATGTGGGAGCTGATTTATAAAATTAAACACAATACCAGGTTCTTTGAAGCAAAACGACGACCATTTGAACGTGGTATTAATCCAATGCAGAGAAGGTTAGATGAACATTTGCCAACTTATATACCAAAAGTTCTGAGGCCATATCCAAGAAGCAGGAAGAAGTTTGAAACAACATACTACCCTAAAGTATAAAAATTTTACAATTTGAAATAGATCATCATTAGTTATAACATTAGAAACAAGTGTAAAAGTAATATAACAAAGAGAGTTGAGAGTTCTGTACATCCTTTCTGCCCTTTACTTTAGTGTAAAAGAGTCTCACTACATCTGTTTCCAGCTATTTTCAGGTGTTAAAGGGAAGTAGGCCTATTCCTAGTAGCCAAAAATGCAGAACAATATATAAGTTACACAAGTGTATAATACATACAGGGTTACATGAAAAGTAGCACTGAATATTAAAAAGGATGTTATTATTTAGGTCATTTCTGATGGATTTGATCATATAAATTTCTTAACCCTTTTGGAAATATTTAACCCTTAAGATTTTAGCTTTAGCTATGCATAAAGGTATAACACTTGCTATTAAGTACACAGAACATTGACCAAAATAACAATTAAGATGGGAAAGGTCAGTCTGGCGTGAGCGCCGATTGTTTATGTTTTTGTTTATGCTTTTGTGAGATCAATTTTCTTATGAATTCTGTCCTCGTACTCGCTTCAAAGTGGGAAAATATTAATTTAATGTCTTTTTTTTGGTTTTTTATAACTCAAACTCAGTTAATTAAGTGATTTAATTCCTGTTTCGAACAAAACAGTGAAAAATTTAATCAGTTTTTTTACCTCATCAACTTTTTTTTTTTTAATGAGTGATTCGTGTGAGGAGACGGCCTTCGAGGCCGAATGTAGTGTCGCGATGTCTCCCGAGACTATCTGAAGAGTTGTCTTCGGGTCACATCGTCCAGCAGAGGATGATCAGGATTTGGAATGGGACGACCAAATGTAGATATCGAGTGCACGGGCGTGCCGCTGCCAAGTGATAGGCGCACCTATGTATACGCACCTATATATACGCGCGCGAGGTACAGGAGGACAGCGTGGAGGACGACGGCTTCACTGTCGTGGGGCTTCGCAAGCGCATGAACCTGCGACCTTCGCCGCCGGCAAAGCAAGTAAAGCAAGGCGGTAAGCAGTAGAGAGATTTTACCCGAACAGTTGGCTTATACTTAAGGGAGATCTATCAAAAACTTATTATATAAAGATAATACGATAGGATAATAGATATAAAGATAATAAGATAGACTTAATCTATGATGTATATGTATGCTATAGTCTTTAAATAAAGATAAAAAAAGATAATACGATTATTATATTATGATAACTGAAAATTTTGAATAAAATAAAATAATATCACTAATTCATTTTATGCTGTTAATAAATAATGAAAAACAATAAAAATACATTATGAAAAAATTTAATTCAAACAAAACGAAGGGACGCGCGGCGCCCATTTATTAAGCTCACACTGGTGTTACCATCAGTCACTGTTTGACGTTTGTCCGCCCAGCTGTGGAAATCTACTCATTTATGTCTCACAATCTAAGAGAAAGTCTTCTCTTTGTCTTACAATGGTCA
>JAFELO010000002.1:107404-180884 GCA_017140195.1 Eumaeus atala | reverse complement strand
TACATATACATATACATATACACACATATATCTCCCAGTATTCCGACGATTTCTTTTTGTATAAAACAGCAGAAAATTTCCGCATATTTGATACAGTTACTCTCCTGAAAGCTGCCATTGGATCTATGGTTTTATTATTAGAAAAAGTTGGCATGTATATCGGAATCTAAAACTAAGTTATGTATTTTTAAACGTTCTAGAAATAATGTTAATTTTAATTTAAACTTGGATATCAATGACACACCTCTCAGAGTAGTTGATAGACTTAGATATCTAGGTCTGTTGCCAGAATCAAAGTTGAAGTGCTGGCATCACATCAACGAAACCTGTGAAAACATCTATAAACGTTTAAATATTTTAAAAGTCACGGGGAGTTCATCCTGTGCATCTCCGGAGACTTTACATTTCTCTCATAAGAAGCCGTCCGGACTATGGTAGGTACGTCTATGGCAGTTGCGCCACAACTCGGTTTAAAAAAATGGATATTCTACAAAGTAGGGTCTTGTGGGTTTGTGGAGGTTTCATACTCAGTACTCCGGTTATTGCATTACAGAGTGAGCTCTCCGTTCCACCTTTATCTATACGGCACCATTGGCTTGCTAGCCGGTATTTAATTAAAATTTGCTTTAAGACTTAGTCGTAATATTGTAAATAAATTGTTTATCATAAATTGAGAAAGGTAGGTTTTTGGGTTTAGGTTGAAATTGCTCGAAAGCTTGAATAAAACATTTTTTTTTAATAATTATAATTCATGTTTCACATGACCCCCACCATCTTATGCAAACTCTCAATCTTTTCTTAAATGAGTTTTTTACCACTGATGTTCGCAGACTCCGCCTCATTTCTTCTGCCGCATTGATAATTTTTTTTCGCAAAACACCTACGCCTTCGATCGAAGCAATTTCATTGTAAACTAAACTTAAATGTGGGGCCACCCACACATAAAAATTCATCGGCGTTAAATCGGGGCTCCTCTCTGGCCATGCTATGGTTCCGCCTCTTCCGATCCATTTATTGGAATATGGGATAATTTTCATTCAGCCGTAATTTGCATAAGAAATGGTAGGACGTGGGTCATACGGAATCATCGAACTTGGTGGTGATTATATAGAAAAATAAAAATATAACTTATATACTTTTCATTCCACCCTCATATATAAAGATGAACTACGTGGATACACAACAGCATTCAAAAAGTATTCATATCACTTTGTCGATGAGATATATCAACTACATCTCAAAGACAGTGAAACTATGATAAGCTTCGACATAAAAAAATTATATGCTTGCTTACCAATAGATGAATCCATATCAATTGTCTCAAAAGAGCTAATAGAGATTGACTTACCATTGGGATATGCAGATTAATTGCAACATTATCTCACTTCGGATTACATATAGTGGAATAACCAATTCTACAAGCAAGTAGAGTACACTGAGTTTGGCCTTTGTCATTACATCACATTTGATAAACACAAATCCTCGCGAAAGAATACAGATTCCGGTCCTACGATGATCCGTGAGGCTATTAAAATTTAAAAAAAACATCCAAATTTTAATAGAGAGGATAGCTGGGTACTTCCTTCTGTGTCGGACCCGGTTATAAACATAATCGAATCAAAATCCAAACAACACCTCACCGCTGCATGATACAATAAGCGCTTTCTGCGTTAATCGGAACAAATGATTAATTATATAAAATCTTCAGGTACATTTAATAGCTTATGACATCGGCACATTTGTCATCTTACTCACCCGTCTCTTAGTCCAGCCGTATGCATGGTAGCTGTAAAGCTTGTGAAACGTCGGGATCTTAAAATACTTAAGAAACCGCGATAAAATCCGTTAAAGTACTTTTATTATAAAGTGAATATGCTTGCTACTAAACCAGGAAGCAGCCGAAATAGAAGTACCGCTTGATCAACAAAGAACTCCTTTCAAATGTCACTAGAATTGGAAAAATTAACAAGAATGTTTAATTTTCTTAGCGTACTACTATTCATGGCCTGGGCACGTGTTTCATTGTGAGTTTTTTTTTTCAATTTCAATCCCTTTCAACCGAACTCTCTTGACAGAGTAGTCGTGGATGTAGTAGAACAGTAATGACGATCAGAAAGGGATTTGTGAAACTCTACATATTTTAAATAGAATATTAATTTGAAGAGTTGCTAGGGGTGTTTAATAAAACCAATTTTATTAAGCAGACTGGACCAATAAAAAAACAAGTGTAATAATTTGAAGGAGAATTTTTGACAGTCACCAAAGCCACAAATGATTTTGACAATAGACATGAGAAAGCAAACGAAGTGTGATCCTCACACGCTTGTTTATATTTTAATATAGTGTTTTTAATTTGTTCTATTAAACTATGCGAAATCTATATCTTTGGCAGGTTTCCGTGAAAAATTTAAATATCAATTCTGATGAAGCGTTCTGTTCTTGCTATGGACATTACGATGACGCGGCCAAGGGGGAATTATATGTTTGTACATCTAACCTAAATGTTTTCAATTTCGGCAACAACGCAGACATAAAATGGAAAAAAGACCTTTCCGAATTCGTACCCATACAAAGTAAACCAGTTAACATATCGTTTCTTACACTTTCAAACTCAATAAATATTGGCCTAGCTACAGGTCAGTTGATAGTGCTTAGCGACTCTGGCAGCAATTGTGATGTAGTAGGCGTGTGTGAAGAAGGATTGTTGGTATGTTATTATTTATTTTCTTTTCATTAAGGTCAAACGAGTAGTTGAATTGATTTCAGGCATGCAACTACTTAAGTACAGTTACAGGGTAGTTGCCATCAAAAACAAATGCCTCGTCCTCCTTACCATTATCCACCGTCGGAACTTGTGAAATCACACGAATCACAAAGTGTATGACAGGGGTCACTTTAAGCCGGTATGGAAATGAAATGTACTTACCTAACCTTGATGGCATGTTTTCGTGACAGCAATGGCACAGCTTATTATGATGTACAATATAAATCTAGTAAATTTATTAGTTACCGTCATGACACTTTACACTTAATCAAATTTCAGGCCATGGAATGGAGTCCTGATCAAGAAGTATTAATCTTGGTCACCACAACGCTAAAAGTTATTGTTATGTCTTGTACATTTGATCCATTAAATGAAATAAATCTACTCAATGAAAACTTTGGAGAGAATGAGTTTATTACTGTAGGATGGGGTAAGAAGGAGACACAGTTCCATGGATCAGAAGGAAAGCAGGCAGCTAAGGCTAAAGTTAACGAGAGTGAAGGTAACTTAATGTTTAGTGAATAAAAATAGTATTTCTTAAAATACATATATTTTCAGATTTCTACTAAACCCAACCAAAGAGATCTTTGCTTAATCCTTATGATTTGATTCTGGTCAGACTTCCACGCCTTTTGTTTAATTAGCTATATATCTATTAGTAAACTTTTAGTAAAAGGTAGTGCAATGCTGTATTGCGGAAGCATTGAGCTCTAGGGGTGGCACAAATGGGGCCTCCCCATATCTCTCACTCACATGACACCACCATAAAGAGGCTAATTGGAGGGGAGGAAAAATAGAAGCCAATACATCTGCATTAAAATTATGGGAATGTCCATTGAGCTTTAGTAATCATCAAAAGCTCAGATTTTTTGTTTGCATCTACACAATAAAAGGACACATGAGGATGTTCAGATTCTATTTCTTGTTCATATAAAGGAACTAGCGTGTGTCAGAGCACTACCTGCTTCTTTTATAGGACACATAACTTTAGCTATGAGAAAAATAAAATGTGTCTGCTTGCACCTCTCTCTTAACTGTATTAATATACAAAACATAAGTCTCTCATTTTCTAACATCACTTATATATGTAAGCAAGCCCATTATGATTAATTTATTTTATAGTTTGAGCTTCATTATCAGCCCTTATCTGTCCACTGCTGGACATAGGCGTCTTTCAATGAATGCTAAGACGACCGATCTCCTGCTACTCGCATCCATCTAAGACCAGTTACTGTATGGAGATTGTCTTCCCATCTGGTGGTCTACCAACATAAAAGTTTAAGCTTACATGTAAATATTTAAGAGTTAGCTATTTAACATTTATACATAAATTTATTACATACAATCAATTTGATGTGGTTGCTTGTTGGCATTGTGATTGAATGATAAATTTTCGGACATACTAATTCCCAAATATAAATTGAGAAAATAATATCATTTTTTTTTAGAAACACCTGTTTTAGATGATAAAGTTAAAATATCATGGAGAGGTGATGGGAACTTGTTTGCAGTTGGTTACAATGTGAATGGAATGAGGAGATTTAAGGTTTTTGACAAAGAAGGCAATTTGCAGGCGACAAGTGAGAAAGTACAAGGACTTGAATCAAACCTTAGTTGGCGTCCTAGTGGTAGTCTAATTGCAACCACCCAGAGGTTATCTCAAAAGTATGTTGTATCCTTCTTTGAAAAGAATGGTTTGAAACATGGGGAATTTACTTTGCCAGTTAACTTCACAGCTGTTGTTGAAGATCTTGTCTGGAGTTCTGATTCAGAAGTATTGGGAATATTATGTAAAGACGAAGTAAAACAATGTGAAGAAATATTTATATATACAAGGAACAACTATCATTGGTATTTAAAACAAACCCTACGTTTTAGAGAGGACCAAAAGATAAATCAAATTTTGTGTGATACTGACTTTGATGCTGTTGATGAAAAAAAAATTCATGTCCTATGTCAAAACGGTGAATGTTATTCTTATTCATGGAACTGGAATGTGAACCATAGCATAGGAAAATCATCAAATGACGATGCCATCATTGCAGTTATTGATGGGAGGAAAGTGCTTGTTACGGGATTCAGACATTCGGTAATACCCCCACCTATGTCCAACATCGAATTGGAATTTGATGATAATGTAGATTCTGTACACTTTTTCTGCAAAGAAAGTGTTGATTCTAACGCCTTTATAGTACTGTTTGGAAATAAATTGGCCATTGCACAGCAGATACAAAAGAAACCTTTAAAATATTCTGTAACAAAAATATTAACAATTGAAAAATATCAATTTCCATTTGAGAATTATAACTGGCATTGGTTAGACAACGAAACTATGTTATGTGTATCAGTAGATAAAGAAAGTAATTATTTTATTAATCAATTTAAAATTGACAATGACAAATTATCAAAAGTAGAAAATGTTACATTACCAACAGCAGTCTCTAGAATACAAAGTCATCCCATAGATACTTCAAGTGTATTTTTACAGTCGACCTCAGGCGAAATGCTAGAGTATAAATGTGATGGAAATGTAGTACCATCAGACATATACTTCACAGCCCCATGTCCTCAGTTTCATGTAGTGTCCATAGATGGTGAAGAGACTTTTATTGGTCTCTCTCATAAGGGATGTTTGTATATTAATGAAAGAACAATAATGAACAATGTTAATTCTTACTTTGTTCATACTCAGTATCTTCTTATTACAACTTTGAAACATTTACTCCTTTGTGTTGAACTCACCAAATCTGCAATCGAGGATTTAGCATTATATGACAAAAATGAAACGGCAACCACAGTTTATAAACGCAAAATAGAAAGGGGATCAAAGTTAGTTATAGCCGTACCAACTGATACAAGAACAGTTTTCCAAATGCCAAGAGGTAATTTAGAAACTATACAACCAAGACCATTGTCGTTGAAAATTATTGGTAATTATTTGGATACCCTCAACTATTATGAAGCTTTTGATTTGATGAGAAAACAAAGAATAAATCTCAATTTAATATATGATCACAATCCAAAATATTTTGTCGCTAATATAGATGTATTTTTAAAATCAATTGGTAATAACTCCTGGCTAAGTCTTTTCTTAGCCGAACTAGAAAATGTTGATGTCACTAAAACAATGTACTCCAGTAGCTACTCAAATAAGGGAAGTAATATTAATAATATCTCTAAAATAAAATATGTCTGTGAGACAGTACGGAGAAATATACAAAGTGCTCCGAATAGCACTGAGAGAATTTTACCATTGTTGACAACATACGTAAAGACAAATACTGCTGAAGATTTAGAACAAGCATTACAACTTATAAAGGATTTAAAAATACAAGAGACAGATGGCAATAAGCTTCCAGTTTCTTCAGATGAAGCACTGAAATATTTGTTGTATTTGGTAAATGTGGATAATCTATTTGATGTAGCTCTAGGTATGTATGATTTTGATCTGGTTTTATTGGTCGCTAACAAATCGCAAAAAGATCCAAAAGAATACATAGCAATGCTGAACGAACTGAATGAAATGGAGGAGAATTACAAGAGATTTAGTATCAATAAGCATTTGAAGCGATTTAAGAAAGCTGTGGAGTATCTAGCCAAGTGTGGTGAATCCCGTCACACAGACTTGAGGACATTTGTAAAATACCACAGTCTGTATAAAGAAGCTTTAGCCCTTTTTACTTGTGACGATGAAATTTTCAAGCAAATATCAGATGATTATGGTTTATATTTAAAATTGAAGAAACAGTACGTAGAAGCGGGGCTTGTGTATGAAAAAGCTGGCAGTGATGATAAGGCTATAGAATGTTACAAAGAAGCTTTAGAATGGGAATTGGCAATTAAACTAGCGCGAAACAAAAGCAAAGATGCATTATACTCTTTAGTAAGGTAAAAAGTTTTAGTTATAACTATGTTTCTTGTATTGATTATCAAAAATACATATCATTTAATGAATTCAGTGGAAAAAGTCCTAAATATACCTAATGTAACTTAGTATAATCTCCTTGCCATATAGCCTCACCACATGATGAATAAATTTTTTTTATACAATTTCCATTATTCATTAAATATTATTTTTATATTTACGACAGGTTTGGATTTCTCATCATCAGGTATCATGAATTTATATCAAGACGTGACAGTTCACTCCATCAACTGTAGGCCTTAGTATTTTCTGTTTGTGTGGCATGTGGGAGTCAAAGTGAATATATTACTAAGAAATGTGACAGAATGTGTACTTCAATTGCTCCAAGCGATTTAAAACCAATTTGGAAAACAAAATTGCTCACACAAGAAGCAAGTTACATGACCTTAAGACTTGCTTCTCATATGAGAAACCCTTTTATATAAGTACTATATCATAGTTTCATGTGCAAGTCAACTTAGATTATATTTACTTGACAAATAATATAATTATAATTTTATTTCACAATGATTCCAGTGAGATAGTGAAAAGTTTAAAAGACGATAAGAGATACACAGAAGCTGTGTACATTCTAGAGCAGTATGGCAGCAGTATAGAGGAAACAATTTTGTGTGCAATTGAGTGTTGCAAATATAAAACTGCCATGAGACTTTGTTCGCTACATAACAAAATTGATCTAATTGGTAGGTATTCAGTTTTAACACTAATAATTCGAACAACACATTATCAGCTGAAAGCTTATTATTCTGACATCTCTCTATGTATACCAGAATAATGTTTTATTGACATTATTAATTTTATATTTTCTTATTTATTTAATCCACATTCATAATTTTATTATTTTAATTGTATTTTTTAGACATGTTTCGTATTTTTATTAATGCTATTTTCTCCTGTAATTGACATACAAATGTAAACATGACCATGAAAAAAGTGTGAATTCTAATGAGTAATTTTTGTATAGTTGTTTCACCAACAACAATACAAAAATTACTTATTAGAATTTACTTAACAAAAAAAAAAAATTTTCGCGAGAAGGCTGCACTTAAACATCTGCAGTGGCCATACTGGACCCTCTCACCCCTAACAGGCCAATGGTATACTGAAAAGTCGTCGTGCAAGCTAGATCCGAATGTATGGTAGCATTACCTTTTACAAAATAGAATGCAACAAATTGAAATTTGACCAAGTATTTTTTTTATATAACGGATGCCCCCCTCCCCTCCTCCCTGCGACTACCGACGCCTATGAATCCATCCGTATAATTGCTAAGCCCATGCATTACCATCATTTACTGCTCCTCTTCAATAAGCCTCCCGCTACTCACAAATACGGCGGTATCATGTACTATTGTTACAAAACGTATGTAATTAGTAGATCTCACAAGGATTTATTAGTAAGAAGTCGATCTTAACTCGAATCAAGTCAGCTACCCGTGCTATAGAGTGCGTTAAGCGTGTATGTATATATATATATATATATATATATATATATATATATATGTATGTAACATAGTTTGTTATTTATGTAATAGTAGTTATAATGTTTTATTCTTTTCAGAATCCCATTTAATACCCAACTTGTTAGAAGAATACATTAAAACAAGAGAGCTAGTTGATAAAAACAAAAGTGACTTTGTGCAGTACAGAAATCGTCTATTAGTCGTAAGGGAGAATAAAAGTAAGAAAAATACTGAAACCTATGACACATACGCTACCAGGGACATAGATTTATATTCTGACGCGGGCAGTACAGTGGCTTCGTCCTCAGGATCCGGGTATGTATGTTGTACGGTGTAGTTTCCGTATAGGTCAAGCCGACGAATACTCCAAAACTTCTCAGACTAAACTCCGCACGTCCCGTGTAGGGTCACATGCAGACGACCCAGGGGTGTGACATTGTGGTTATTTTATAGCTAATATGAACCACATGTCAACAAAAAATTAATTTATAAAAAAAATGCGTCGGTCGGGGTGTCCATGCCCTAGCAAGGGTCTAACTTTGCCACGTTGCCCGATCACCATCGCAGGATCGTGACGGCTGCTCGTAGGTGGCCGGAAGCGTCGGCTTTTGTGCGATGATTCTACGTCCCACTCGTGAAGCGACGGCTCTCGTGCGATGGCTGTACGTCCCGAAAGTGAAGCGACGGGTCGTCTCGAGCGTTTGAAATAAAACGTGACAGTGACGGGTGGTCTCGAGCTTTTCAAGTAAAATATGACAGCGACGGGTGGTCTCGAGCTTTTCAAGCAAAACGCGACACCCAAAATGGGATGTAAAATGCCACTTTCAATAGTTTATTTGGATTCCAAAATAATCCTCGAATATGTCGAGGTTTATAGAAACTCCGATGCTGCAAAAAAGGCAATTATGTAAATTTTCAATTCCTTTGGTGTACGCGTGAGGACACCACTTATAAGAAATCCGTGAGCGCACCGCACACGTATTGTCTGAATCGCAGCGAACGAAGGAATCCTGAAGTGCGAATGAAACGACCGCTCATTCGGTGTTACGGAAAAATTGGTTTGAACAAAACCGCGAGAACAGAAACGTAAAAGTCGCATTGGTTTCGATTTATTTGTAGATAGGTATATTATTTAATATGATTTATTTTTTGTATGTAATAACTAGTTTATATTAATTATATTTGATTCAAGATGATTTCATGGTAAATAATTGTTACCATGAAGTAAATAATTGTTTATAAAGATATTAAGGACCATTTTATTAATATAAAATGTTTGAAATAAGTAATTACAATGTTACAGGTGATGGGTGTGAATCACACACTACAAAATTGATACACGTCAAGACACGTCCGACAGTTGTCGTGATGTGTCTCTGGTTGCACACTCGTCCGATTCGTAATCGGACAGTTCGATTGACAATAGTGTCAAATAATGAGCATAGACTAATCCCAATACGATCCGCGATTTATTTTGCATTTATTTATTAATTTATCTGTTGCTGGTCGGCTATTCTAAGGCCTCTCTTCATGAGCCACTCTTCGACAGCACCGAGGCTCTGTTCAGTAACCGCGCGCGGGCGCCCATGTCGATAATGTTAGGTCGGATGCATCTCTCTTATCTGTGGGAGAGTGGAGGACTATTAATACATCAGGCCCAGGAAAAAGAAAGTCTCCAAAAATGATCAAAAGCAGTAAGTTCCAATTTCCAACACTCGGGATTAGAGGATTATTAGTTGGTAAATTGGGAAAGCTTTTTTTACTCAGATATTTGTCAACAGGTTTGGACACAAATGTAACCAAACCCCCTGTGGGTTTACTTTATTCGATCATTTAAAAAAATATAATCATCATTGTTTTCTATTTTAGGCGATCATATCGGTCAAGTAAGAACAGGAGGAAACATGAGAGGAAAGTCGCGTCTTTGAAGGAAGGTTCGCCGTACGAGGACACAGCCCTTGTGATGGCACTACACACCTTAGTAACGTCCACCTTCGAGCTGCGGCCGCAAGTACGGGAGCTGAATATAGCGCTGTGCTGCTGTGATAAAGAAAAAGAAGCTGCTGATCTTCAGGTATCTATATCTAATGATTACATTTCATAGGGAGGATAATAATAATAATACGTGGATTGAGGCCCTGTTTTCACAAGAGTTTATTAACGCGTGTAAAATAAGCCATACACATTCTGTTCACACGATGTTACATTTAAGTAAAGCAATTTAACATTAACTATCGAGTTTTAAAGTAAAACTTTTTAAGCACGCTTACCGTGGGAAGTAAGCTGGTAATGTATGACGAGAGTGTTACCGAAACGCGGTCAACGGAAGTTGACAGGTAGGTAAGTTAGAATGACAGAAAATTACGTTTCGTATACGGGCTACAATTACTTTATTTTTTGCTCTTATAGCAGTAACGTTTCGATTTAATAAACAAGTTTTACTTCGGACGCACAGATCACAAGAAGGCGAAAGAGCAGTTCAAATCTTTTGGTGTTTATCGACTATCACAAATATACACACAACTTGAGATTATGTTGCCTTGCTCTGTCACCCCTTTCCCCTAATGGCCAACTAGAACGTTGAAAAAAAATTGAACATAGTTTTAAGATAGGGTTGGTTTTTATTATTACTACTCCTTTTCAATTTTCTAACCAATGTCTTTTATTGTAGTTGAATTTGGAGAGTCTGCTCAAGGAAATGAAGGATAGTTTGAAACAAATTTGGAACCACGAGCTTCTTCTAGAAGCTACAAACGCTACGATCGCGGCAGAGAACGTCCCAGAGGGCGTCAGTGTCGTACCACAGGGAGTGGCTAGCTTAGGTAAGCGTAGCTATCTTTATGTCATAGTCGTATTGTATAGATCGCTGTATTACATTACGGGTAGAGATTTTTTGATTTCGAATCTCAATTCGAAATTGATAATTTTATTGCAATCCACCTTTTTTTTTTTTAATTTCCAACTACCTTACCGGCAGCTTTGGTGTCGTGTTCCGTGCTTCTTGTGAGTGGAGTAGGTGGCCAATTGAAGGGGAGAAGGAAAGGAGGGCAACACATCCGCATAGTTATTATGCGAATGTAACTGCTCGTATGCATCCACTGAGTTGTTTCTTACATGGTTGTGATTCTATATTAAGTTTAGATTTTGTTTACACTTGTATAAGTCGCGAGAAACATCTAGTCATTTTGACATATGTTCAGGTCGCCGCTTATCTTACCCGCCAAAATTCAAATCACTCCAAGTTTCTCAATAAGAAAATAACGTTTTTTTTTTCTTTTCTTTCAGTTCCGCATATGAGGATAGAACCTGTCATACATGACATGAAGTGGAAACTAGAAGATCTTTATTAAAATCGTTGTTTTTGTATATAAAAATATAACATAATATATAAATGCCTAAGGAATGTGTATAAATATACAGTTTTTATGTACTTGTTTGTTTTACTGTCTACAACAGAAACAATCCTACTATATACTAGTGAACCACACGCGGTCCTCAACTCTACTGATTTCTCTTGGTACATCATCAGTTAATTATCGGGCTATGCCTTTATTAAAACAGTGTCCCTAACTAGGGTGTAATAGTTTTTCTTTAAGTTAGTTTCTAAGGCTGTTCTTTTGTTACTGCATATTATAATGTTGGGAGTTATTTTCATACCTTCCTACTGTCACTGTTAGGTAGTAAATAATTCTTGGAAAACCGAGTTTGGTGTTCCCGTGATGCCCTTATATATAAAGCCTCGTATTCACTAGGAGACATGTTGCGCGACATTATCGTCATCACCCACAATCCACATTAGTTCTGATGAAGATGTCTATAGTATTGTTATGTGCCGCTTGTGTAAAATCAGTAATTCGAAACGAAAAATTAAAAAAAGTGGTGGGTTCGAAAATATTTATCACAAAGGGAATTGTTTTGTCTGACTGCCAAGGTGTAATGTCCCATTCTTTTTGATTTTGAAGAACGGAATAATAAACCGAAACAAAATTATGTAGAAGAAAGAGATCAAATACATAGACCAAAATTTCTTGAGCATTGAGCGTTCAGCTACAGTCGATGTGCGTACGTACCTGCATCGACTCGCTATCGTATTCGAATTACTCTAGTGATGCGCTTGTTTGTTGGGATTCTGTGTCCAAATAACAAAAATAATATCAGCTCGCTGGCTACGCATCTCTTCTTACTTCGTCGCCCGCTTATTCCAGTGTTTTATCGCACACTATCGGTCCGCGGTCTATACGTAGTTTGAGATGACAGATTATTCTATGACCTAGATATTCATACGTACACTTTCGTATAAATATTATGTTAATGAAGCATGATATATTGGTATACTTTTATTTATCATATAGAATAATCATTGTCCTATTAAAGATAATTTATCAATAATTAAGCGTATGATATTTTATGTTATAAATATCTTGAATTATCAAATCCCTCAATCTCCAATTCTGATGGGACGAATATTATCCGACACTACCACTGTGCTAAAACGCTGTCTTCCTAACTCTGGTCAGTCATTTATTTTTCAATAACATTTAGGTCCCACCTGAGAATCACAAGGTCGTAATCGCCAGCTATAAGGCTCACCACAGGAACTACGAGGCAGTCACAGCAGTTCACCCCTATAGTGGTTGAACATTATTACCACTAAACCACGAGGCAGTTAAGTAATTGAACTTCTTCTTCTTTTCTTTTGTTGAGTGTGAGTGAATGTCCAAGTTGACAAGAGCACTGATTTTCAAGATTGATCGGTTTCAAATTTATGCCAAAGTGATGAGATTATAATATCTTGTTTGAATGTAGATAATCTAAAAAGGACAAACGAAAACGTTACAGGACACAAACAAACACAAAAAATAATAAAAAAGAGACAATTTACAATTTAAAGTTGTTTGAGCGGATGTAAAGAATAGAAGGGATAAATGCTTATAGTTATTAGAAGACATATATAGCAAGGTTTTACTGTTAATAGGCTTAGGAATGTTCCTAGGAAGGATCGTGTACAAAGAAACTCTGCGGTTTGGGCAATTGAAAAGGATATGGTCTGTTGAACTCTCCTCAAGTCCACAGTCACATAAAGGAGATTGTATAATTCCTAATCTGTTTAAATGTAGGGGAGTACACAAGTGGCCTATACGCAACCTGCACATAACCGACGTTGTTTGTTTATCTCTGAGTCGGAAACTAGAAAACCAAGGTTTAGAAGGAATATGCGGTTGATTACGAGGGTGGATCTAAAAGTTCTAAGCCCGACCAAGAAAATGAAAGAAAAGTGGATCTAAATTTATTTTTATTTTTCGACATAGTCTCCATCTGGTTCAACACACTTCTTCCACCTGACCTGCAACTTGTTTATCCCCTCGAAAGAAAAAGATTTCTGAAGGTCGGCGAAATAATCCTTTTTTCTTTTATTTCTTCCCGGAGTCTTCGTAAAAGGTTCCAATAATAACTAGAATTTATAGTTTAACTTTTCGCTAAATAATCTACAAGTATAATGCATCCCAAAATACAGAAGCCATGACTTCGCTAGTCGACAAAACGACCTTAGCCTTTTACGGTGTAGGAGAGTCTGATCTTTTCCAATGTGTGGATTGTCGCTTTGATTCAGGAGTATGGTGGTGAACCCAGCTTTCATCCATAGTAACAAATCTAGACAAAAAGTTCTCGGGATCAGTCTCAAAAATTTCCAAACAGTCTCGCGAAATTGTGTATCGAACTCGTTTTTGTTCAGCTGAAAGCAACCTCGGGACCCAGCGAGCAGAAACCTTATGGAACCCCAACTCTTCCGTTATTATGTGTTGCACCCGGCCGTAACTAATGTTTGTTATCTCAGCTATCTTACCGATGGTCAAACGTCGGTCAACCAGTACGAGATCACAAATTTTAACGATGTTTTCTTTCGTGGTAGAGGATGTAGGCCTTCCATTCCTAGGATCATCTTTAATGCTCTCACGACCGCGCTTAAACTAAGTTACCCACTTCTTTACACTGGAATACGATTGAGTAGACTCCCCCAAAGTGCTCACCATATCTTGATGGATGTCTTTTGGTGATAGGTCTTTTTATTGAGGTACTTAATGACTGCACGGTGTTCAATTTTCTCCATCATTGAAAATTGCGTCAGATTGCTTCAAACAAATAATCACAGAAAATTTATATTGTACAGTATCGGAATGAAACTGCGCACAATAAATCAGTATGACACATACTAACAAATGACGGTAGATTTAAAAGGATGTCATAGCTCCATGTAGGTTAGGCCATGAACTTTTAGATCCACCCTCGTATCATAAAAATAGCGACCTTTAACCCTGCTACTATTAGACCAATTTGTTTGCCACTCTTTAACAAGATCTAGTTTTGGATAGCTCAAGAGGTCGTGAAAATAACTTATATTATGATCTAGGCAGCCATTTGATACGGCGTGTTTGGCAAATTGATCCACAATTTCATTGCCGAGAATACCATTTTGACTAGGTAACCAAGCTAGTATAACCTCAATGTTACTAGAAAAACATTTGTAAAGAATTTCTTTTAATTCTAAAATAAGAGGAAATTTAGAATTAGAAACAAACTGGTTTGAGCCGATGGCTTGGAGAGTCAGTGAAAATTATAGTTTTGTTTAGGTGGTGACATTCTATAAATTTAACTGCGTCTAGAATAGCTATGGACTCACAATTGAAAACAGATGATGACTTAGTACATTTAAAACTGAGGAGAGTATTATATTTGGGGATCCAAACTGCCGAACTCACATGGCCTTCTAGTGAAAGTTTGGAGGCATCTGTGTATATAGGAAGCCAATCACTCCAATCCTTCTCTATAATACCATTAAAAATTGAATTGGAACCTGAATCATTTTTGGACACGCCAAAGTTTAATAGAATCCGCAGACGATACAACAAAACGTCATATGCCGTGTGAAAAATTGGAAAACGAGAACATGAGAAATAGGGGTTCGGAAGATTTGTTAATTTTTGAAAAGTCTTAATTAAACAAGAGGGATTTAATTTATGCCAATATATATTATTGACCATCAGATCTATAAAATTTTGAAGTTTTGGTAGAAGAGGATGATCAGAACGAGCAGAAATTCTAAATATATATTTATGTGTTAAAAATTGTCTGCGTAAAAACAATGGAGAGTCGAGGGCTTCTACCTGCAGAGCATTCGTAGGGGAAGATTTCATGGCTCCTAGTATTTATTATGCGTAAGCATTGATATTGTGTTTTATCTACTTTTCCTAGAAAAACCTAGCTACATGGTTCCAAGAGAAATAACCATAATCAATTACGCCTCGGACAATGGAATTGTAAAGTATCTTTTGAGGTAATGGATGAGCCCCCCACCAAACACCCGAAAGGCATCTAAGAATGTTAATATTGGACTGGCACTTTTGGACAATGTGATTGATGTGTGTAGTGCCAGACAATTTAGAGTCAAAGAGAATTCCTAAGAATTTCACCTTATTTCTGATTGGAATTGGATGGTCCTGGAACACTATGTCAATATGAGGGATAATTCTTCTTCTCGTAAATATTACTACCGAGCTTTTAGGAGGAGAAAGCGACATACCATGAGATGTAAGCCACTGTTCTAGGTAAAAAAAGCTTGATTTATGTTATTTTGAAGAATGCGAATGTTTGAAGATGATGAATATATGACGACGTCATCGGCATACTGTAGAATGTTGCAAAAGGGAGTAACTGACTGCTCAAGATACGAAGTGTAAATGTTATATAATAAGGGTTGAGGACTGAGCCTTGAGGAAGACCTTTCCACACACGTCTCAAAGACGAAAGACCTCCATAACGGATCTCTATTGTTCTCTCCATGAGTGAGCTGCAGATGAAATTACAGTTTCTCTGGGATGTTCAGCTTAAACAATTTGTTTCTGAGCAAAGGAAAAACCACGTTATCATATGCAGCTTCTATATCTAAGAACACACCAATGAGGAATTCATTCTTAGAAAATGCTATGCGGATGTCAGTGGAAAGGATGGCTAAGCTATCACTAGTACTCAAACCTTTTCTGAACCCAAATTGGGATTTAGCCAGCAAGTCATTACTTTCCACGAACCATTCAAGGCGGGCTTTAATCATGTGTTCCATAATTTTAAATAGGCAAGAGGAAAGGGCAATGGGACGCTAAGAAGAATCTAAATTTGGATCTTTACCAGACTTGAGTATAGGAAGTACTAACTGGTTTTTCCATGGAGGAGGAACATGACCCAATTGAAAAAAAATATTAAGGAGATTTAGAAAGAATGACTTTGAAGCAGAGCCAGATTTTGTGATAAAGACATATGGAATGCCATCTAGACCAGGAGAAGTATTTCTAAGGATATCCAACGCGGAAAGAAACTTACCAGATAGGGAAGAAAAAATAGGAACTAAATCACTAGACTGGACCAAAGAGGGATTAGGAATGTATATCAGGAGTACAGAGACATCCTGAATTAAGGCAGCAACAGCATTAATACCAGAAGGGATTTCTGGAAGAGACAAACGTGAAAAAGGAAGGCCTGATTTTATGATCAGAGCCACACCTGCATAACCATCAGCTCTGTCATCTCGGAGACATGAAAAGCCCCTTATCAGAAACTGGGAATTGGGAAGCAGCCATGTCTCCGAAACAGCAAATACAAGTGCTTTATGCAGATCATATAAATTAAAAATTTCATGAACTTTAGGACGAATACTTTGTTAATTCCATTGAATTAGTGGAAACTTGGATGACTGACATGAGGTGACTAACTTTATTGGCAACGTAGTCGGGTAAAGGGAAATCATTGACTTTTGAAAGCATATTAATAAGTAAATCAATTATGTTCAGCATAAGGTTGTCCCCAGACTCCTTTGTCCTATGAAGGGCAGTCCCGTTGGCAGAAGGTGGGGGATCTCGTTGAGCTATGATGGCCTCATGAGCTCTACGGTCGTATCCATGGGAAGAGTGAAGTGACATTACACGATCTACCTGTATGTTCTTTGGCACATTTGAAGCACTTTGGCTTTGAAAACGACAGCAGCTAAGGCACTGGATTTTGGGAATTGGTACAGTTCTACTGGTAAGGCAGTGTATAGACAGAAAACTCTGGATGGAAGAACCTGACCATTAAATGTCAACACAACTGAGCCAGTTGGGATCCAAGCAGTATTACCATCAATTGAGGACTTTCGGTTAAGACGCCTAGCCTTTAGAATCTATCCGCAACCATCTGGGACATTAGTACTACTAACAAATTCGTCCATGGACATCTCAAAACGTCCGTGGCCGTGAACTTGTTTGATAGTAAAACAGGATCAGAGAGAAACTGATTGGCAGCTTTTGGTGACGAAAATTCCACACTAATCCTATTTCTACCAACCATAGCTATTCCGTCCTTTTTAATACACTGAACTCGAGAGTTTGTCATAACTTGACCGAATTTAATGGGATTTATGAAAGCACCGGGAGAAGGATGGTCTTCTGAGTGGGGATCATGCACAATAAACGGTCCTATACCTGCTTCTGTATACTTCTTGGACTCTAATAAACTTGGGTGATTGTACACCTGTTGTACAGATACAGATTGGGGAACAATCCTTTTAGGCAGAGGAGCCTGAACCTCATCAATGGCATGTGACCGTTTGGTACTTTGGCAACAATAACCTCCCCCGGCAACAGGCCAATCGACCAGCCAGAGGCCACAGAGGCAGGATCAGGAGGCTTGAGAGGAATCGACATGGTCGTCCTCACCAATATTTAACAGGATATTATTAAAGAGATTTACCTTTCACACACAAATACACAAAAGGCTACACAAAACACTCAAACAAAACAAATGTAAACACAAAGAATCGACAAATTTCGAAGATCAATCACAAACACGTGCTATCATCAACCTTCGTCTCCTCATCAATCCTATTATTATTTTTCAGTAATTGGACTTAGAAAGAGAGGTTACCTTTGACATATTATTACATAGACAAGAGAGAGATGCGACACACATTTCATTTCTCTCATTGCCAGTTACGTTTCTTGTAACAAAAAAGTGTCACTGCTGGCGAGGTCTAAAGCACACTCGTTTTTTTGTCCTTTATTTTCTATCTTTAAATCACGAAGATGTGAAGTCTTCCACATTTTTGCTTAACGATAGACAACATTTTTAAAAAAATGCACCTTAGAAATGTTATAGAACCAGTCGGTACGGGAGTTTAAAAATCGAAAACTAAAATGGAATATTAATTTTGCTGAACAGATTTATTTATAAGTATTAATTTTACAAAAAAGAATAAACAAATATGTATGTAGATAGGTATGTACCTAACTGAACTTGAATATCTTGTTGATAAGTAGGTATTAAGATGAAGTTTGAAACTCTGAATTCATAATATTAGCACCATTAAGGAACTAAAGTAATCACCAAGCACCTAACAAATGTTTGTTGTTGTTTGTATTAAATTAAATTAACCAATAAAAATAAGTTTAGGCAGGTTGGTTCTACTATAATCATGGTAAATCAAGTTATATTGTTTTTTTTTATGCTACTCTATCACGTTTTATTTACTGACATAGAATATTAAGAGAAAAACGGCCCAAGACGCCTAGTCATTAAAAGGACAATTTTTTTTGGGTTCATTACCCAAAAGGTAAGAACGGGAGCATGTTACTGAGACTCCACTGTCCGTCTGTTTTCCCCAGTCATGATAGCTCAACCAGCTCCTCCACTCCCACGATAACGCAACTTTGGCTGCCGCGCGTAAGGTGTCCTTCTCGTTTGAGAGGGATCTGGTCCCACGGGTAAGAATATAAAATTTATAAAAATATTAAATTAAATATATTTCCGTTGTCTAGTGTCTGTAACAAAAGTACTTACGGTACTTAGTACAGGACTAGGCTAACGCTAAAATTATTATTATTGTCTACCTCCAGGCTTTTGGCAGGCCAATTCGGCTGCACAATGCAACTTGCACTACGCCTTACTTAGAGCTAGCTTTAGCTGGCAGTCGTTAGACTGGGTAAGTTAAAGCGAGTGGTGAGGCATCCAGTTAGTAGGGACTGGTGCGACAACTTGTTGAACAAACAAAGCGACTGTTCGTGCGGATGGTCAAGCTACTCTTCATGGGAGTGGTCGAGTGACTTTTGGTACGTGACTTCCCTTACTGGTACCTGGTCAATCAATCGGGCGATCGTTGAGGCGGCTGGTCCAACGACTAGTGAGCGTATGGAGTCCTAAAACCAGAGGCACAGACTACTATTATATACTATTGATGAAATTTCCATTTATAAGGAGACAAATGAGCGAAGCGTTTGGGGCCTAGCGACACCCATTAGTATCCCTATCAATGTTATGCAGATATATTGCCCACCATTCTTCCTTCTTCAGATGGGTTACCGAAATCAAAAAAACCGCATGAAATGCGACATTATAGCTGCCACTTTCCGGCTCTATGTCGCCGGTTGCGATTTTCCAGTTTGAATGTAATGCAACAATGACTACATCACACAGAAAAAGTACATTATTTATAGGATGATGGAGATGATAATGGAGACACACATGCAGTCAGAGCCATTTCGTGACTATCGACGTCCATAGACATCTGCACAGTTGTTCATGTGAAGGATCTTTCATTCTCAACTCCAATGGTGCACGAGAAATTCATATTTTATTAATCTAAAACCATTTATTTCAAGGTAAAACATTTGGGTGAGCAAAAATAACATTCAAACCTAACAGTGCAACTTCTATTATTATTAAATACAACAATTCTAAAAAAATCCTTAAGCTCATATTCCTTAACAATAAAGTGTGTATCATTTAATACTGGTTTACCACATACACACAAATTAGCATTGTCTAGAAATTCAACTAAAGTCCATGGTATAGTGTCAGATGCATAATATATTCTGTGTTTCAAAACCACTTTGCTTGCAATGTGAACAAGGTTAGTAATGTATATGTCCCAGGGAGAGTGCTGTTTCTGTGTTGCTGGGCTGTTTTCTATGTTAAATAAATTACACGACAGATCAATATATTCCAACCGACATTGCATCAAACTGCAAGGCAATGCTTGCAACTGATTTTGGGATACTGTAAGATACCTGTAAAGGAAACATAAACCATACAAATTTCATATATTTTCAAGGATCTTTTGAAAATAAATGTATAATTAACACCTGTCACGCCCAATGGTTCTATCAGCGTTAAGTCTAACCTATGGGGACTACTGTGTTCATGGGTTAAAAATACACTCAACGGCACGGAAACTTGGCCAAGTACAAAACGTATGACAACTTCCTTTACTTTTTACTTACCTCCACAAGTTTTGACTAAATCTGATCGGTGTCTATCCAGTTCACGTTCCTGATCACTTTTTCTCACAGTCAAAAGTTTTTTGAATTGATGATGAAGTTTATGCAAAAAACACATTTACACAAAATTTTACACTAGAGTTGAATCACTACGAATTTAAAACTGTCCGAATTTTTGTCGCATTCTGTAATTGTTAACAGCGTGTGTTGCCTCCTCTAGTCCTTATGACCGCCTGCACTCGGTCTCGCATGCTTTGGAGGACGTTCTTGATATCGATTTGTGATAAGTCGCGCCACGTTAGTGCAGCATCTCGACGCTGGTTAAGGGTTTGTGGTGGGTTCGATGATGATTTTTTGCTCGTTTCAGCCTATACCATACGTGTTCTATTGGATTTAAGTCCGGGCTGCGAGCTGTCACTGCAATTTTTGAACACCAACCCCTTGTAGGTACTCATTTACGATGTGAGCGACATGGGGACGGGCATATTCATGCATTAAAATGAATTAGTCATAACCAACGAATCCTACAGAGGGCACATGATCTTGAAGAATTTCCTCGAAGTATCGCGTTGCATTGAAGACGTTACTGACGATGATTAATTCCGTACGAGCATCAGAACTCACGCCACCCCATACCATTATAGAGCCTCCGCCAAAACCGACCGTCGGAGTGGTTGTCATTGCCAAATACTGTTCCCCTTTCCTTCTCCAGACCCGTTGTCGACCATCAGGCAGCATTCATCAGCATCTAAAGCCACCCTGTACTCATCTGTAAACAAAGACCTTGCCCATTGCTCAGGAATTCAGTTAGCGTGTTCGCGGGCAAAGTGACGTCGAGCTACTCTGTGCTGTGCGGGGAGCTGCGGACCACGGGCTGGTCTTTTTGCTCTCAAATTAACTTCCTCCATACGTCTTCTCACCGTACGCTCGCTAACATCTCTGGAGATATGATCTCGACTGCGGTCAGGAAGCGATTTCTTAAAATCTCTAATACAAGAAAGTGGTCGTCACGAGCAGATCTGCATCATACACCGCCACTACCTGGTCTTCGGGTGTAGCGGCCAGTCTCTTGATACCCTTTTAGTGCGTATTGCATCGAAGAACGCGGCACATTTAGGACAATAGCCACTTCACGATGAGTCAAACCTTGTTCGAATAATGCCACTGCTTGTGCTATCTGACTTGGTGACAAAGGCATTTTTATGGATCCTATAGGGCCTTTATGTGTTTATTATTCACAATAACAACAAAGTCTTTGTCAAATCAGAACTTAAAATTTTCAAAGCACAATTAAAAAATTTCCGACTTTGTCAGATAAATGACACGATTTAACTAAACTTAAAAACACAGAACAAAATGCACTTTTGATTGTGAGAAAAAGTGATTGTGAACGTGAACTGGATAGACTCCGATCAGATTTAGCCAAAATTTGTGGAGCTAAGTAAAAAGTAAAGGAAGTTGTCATATTTTTTGTACTTGGCCAAGTTTCCGTACCTGTGAGTGTATTCTTATGTTACACCATTATATTCATATACCAAATTATAGTCTATATTTGCGCCAAATTACAATCACATGTGTTCACCAGTATTGGTATACAAGAATAACAAACATACATACAAACTTTTGTACTTAAAATATTACAGAAACACCCTGTACTTTATTTCCCTATAAACTATAAAATTATTATTAATGTACTATCTCTATTCACAGTGGTGAATAGGCTTAGTACATAACTATAAGTTTCAATCCGGACTTGTTAAAACAAATGAGCGGAACATTCAAATTATAATTAAGGTACTTTTTGTCATTTTTTATTTAAATAAATACTAAATATGCATATATAAATATAATAATAATATCTGTGGACTTGTCGGACCATGTTAGCCTAGCCCTGTGTTAAGTACCGTAAGGACATGTATTATAGATACTAGACAACGGAAATATATTTAAAATGTTTTATAAATTTAATAAATTTTATATATTTAAAAGTTTTATTATAGAAATACATGTAATACACATACAAACATCCATGACCTAGGCTGGTTTCGAACCCAAGACCTCTGCCGTAACACATGGACTAACCATGTTATCAACTGAGCTAGCCAGTCATCACACTAGTATATATTATAAAAAGAAAATTTTGCATTAAATTGAAAAAAAACATACCTTAAACTATTAATTCGACCTAAGGCCGCAGGCAATCTTGACAACAAATTGTTATTCACTTTTAGTGACACCAAGTTTTGTAACTTCCAAATGGCCTTTGGTAATTCTTGTAGTTTGTTTCCACTGAGATCTAGTAATCTTAAATTAAAAGAAATCTGAAATTTAAGTATGTTGACTTAGAAACATTAACATAGTTTATAAAAATGTTCTGGAGACAATTAAAAAAAGGATTTTATAATATCCCCAGATATAAGTAACCCCAGACAGTATGGAATGGGATCAATCTGTGAGGTATTTCAGATGCTGGTTGACAAATAATGTCACTAACACCTTAAATTTTCTAACTTTGTTTGCTGGGCTAAATTGTTAATAAAATGTATACTTACCCTAGGACCCAAGAGCCATCGCCAATCGGGAGTATTATTTAACCCTAGATTATTATTTGCTAAGTACAACTCACAAAGATTTGGTAACCTCCCTGAAACAAAAAGTGTTTTAGAACATTCTATAATAATAAATTAAGAAGGAATACTATGCTTATGAAGATTGGTTAGTAATATTTATAATGAACACGATAAAAACGTGATGAATATGTTTTTGTATATACAATAATAAAATATTAACATACTTATGAGTCAAATAGCTGACTTAACTATGTTTTACAATTAAGCCATTAATGTACCCAATTATTTTTTAACTTATTTACTTTAATTTTTAATGTAATAATGTTATGTATTATTATTATATGGATCTATGGTCTAAAATAAAACATTATTATTTATATTTTTATTTTTAGGCTCACCAAACTCTGGAGGAATTTTTTCAATCTCGTTCTCACTTAAATCTAAAAGAGTTAGCTGATTCAATGATAAAATGTCTCTTCTAAAATTACATAATTTAACACCGTTTATATAAAGACTTTCCAGGGATCGTGGTAGTCCTTTGGTTGGAAATTCCGATCGATCGTGAATCACTAGTTTAGTTTGCATTTTTTCTTTTGCCACAACACCAAGTGAACAGAAGTCTGTAACTTTTAAACTTTTTGTATCGCCTGTAATACAGGATTTGAGGAATTTCATAAATTTTTTTAACTCCGTTTCATTCGACTTTATGCACAAATCGTGAGGTGGTTCGTCAAATCTTAAGGTCACTTTGCCTTCATTAAGACACTTAACAAATGCCTTTCTTATACTTTTAATATTATATTTTGTTCCAGTTTTATTAACCGAAGAAAAATGTAGTATGAAATATTCGCGTTCATTTTTAGGTTCTTTTCCTATAGCTAAGGTTGATTTTAAGTATTTTGTGTTTGATTTAACGTTTAAGTTTAGATGTAGTCTATTTACAACCTCCACTTGACACTGGAGTTTCATTTTTATAAATAATTTATCATCAGTAAAATCAATATCTGCAAACAGAACAGTTTTTGATTGAAACACAACTGTCGTATAGTCGCAAACTTGTGAACTGTCAGATATTCATTGCCAGTTTTCATTTTGCCAAGATTAATAGGCAAAAATCTAAACGTTATACAGTGTAAAGTGTTTTTAAATATTTATAAAGACGACATTACGATTTACTAATAGTAAAAAAAAATGTTAAACATGTAATCAGTTTTTATGTGTACACATATTCTGTATTTTTCACATCCTTGGCACTCGTGTACTTTTTGGCTGCATAGGCCGTGCAGTATATTACTTTTGCCTACACGGTTTTGATTAATATACGAAAAAACAATAACATCTGTCGTAGAAAATAACAACGGTAATATTTTATTCTACAGTTTCAATGAATTAAATAATATCAATAATACTACAAATCATTAAAAGGAATTAGTAATTTAGATTAAAAATACGGGTGGGATATCAAGCAGCTAAAAAAATAGTTTCAAAAGTTAGCAAACTAACGATTTATACATATTTTCGAAAAAAACATTTCTTAAAAAATATTGAGAAATATGCTATTATAATATTATAAAAAAGTCGTATTGTTACGATCTTATTTAAGATTTTAGACAAATAATGCGAGTAGTATTTTTTAGGAAAGGAAAATGGCCACTGTCTTTGTTCAATCTCGTTTTGCCGGTCTGAAAATCGAAGATGATGAACTGCCAGGAGATAATCAAAAAGGAAAAAAAGGCAAAGCTAATTTGACTCGAAAAGTAGACCCTCCGAAAAAACCCAAGAATAATAACTGTAAAGCTCAAGTAAGGACCATTAATATTAATGTTTTTCAAAATATATTCAATAATTTTTCAAAGTATAGTTTATCTACTTATGTACTACTCTTATAGCCTGCTCCAAAGAGGCGTAAACAAAAACCAGTTGAGACTACAAAGCAACAATGGGAAACATGGAAGCAGAAGGATGAAGAAATTGTTGATGGTAATTTTGAATGTGAGCTTCAAGAGGTGAATTTTATTTTAATATTACTTTATATTACGATAGGTGGACTGTTTTATAGATAAAACTATTTAATCATTAGCATTTATTTCTATTATTTTTTACTTCATATGTTCTGAATTAACTGGATATTTCAGGCAATTCTTTTGTCAAAGCTTGATTACGAGGAAAAGAAAGATGTATATAAAGCATTTAAAAAAGAAGCAGACAATGAGAAAAAAGTAGAAGCCACACGTTCAGGGAACAAGAAAATTAAAAAAAAGAATGTTATGAGCTTAGAACAATTTAATGAGTTGGTTAACAATGATGAGACTGTTGGTAAGTGAAAACAATATTATAAATAGGACTTTGTTTATCATGAGTTAATTATTCAAGAGTGTTGGCACAGTTCACTACCTGCATGTTTGTAGAAGAGAACAATAAATATGGAGGAAGCAAGAGAAATCTCTAAGGATAGTGATGAGTGGTATTTATTTCCGCACTTCGCACTATTGGCTCACTGGTGTGAAGATGTGTTAATTTTAATGTATGGAAATACTTGTCATCTATGAGAGATTGTGACTTTATTTGTATGCTCTTTAAATTTAACCTTTGCTGCAAGATTTAAACAAAAAACCATTTTTTAAAATCATAAGGAAATTATTTATTGTTAATATTTTTATCTTATAATTCTAGCGAGCATCGATACAAACAATGATACAATTCAAGATGATGAAAAACCAACAGGAAAAGACACAGATTTCTTTAACAGAGTACAGGATGAAACCAAAAATGAGCTCTTGAAGGATAAAATTATAAGCAGGGTTAAAAATCAGACCACTACAGATGAGAATATCACAAGAGCCCAGTATGTGGATGCTTTAGAGAGGAAGGACCTAGAGATATCAGTGTTAAGAGAAGAAATCATTATTCTTAAACAAGAACTTTTAACAGTTAAATCTAGGAACAGAAAATTATGCAACATTCTTGGCCAAGGAGAAAGTAAGTTCAAATCAGGTCATTAATATTACAGTTTTTATATCCAAATCTTTTCTAACAAATCACTTGGATAACAGTAATACTTTATATGTTAATTGTTAACTTAACTTTGTTTACCTTTGGGACAGGACCTCAATTATACACATTGGGGTTACACATTCTAGACTTCAGAAATTCAAGACAATATGTCAAACTAACATACATCTATGGTCAGCACTTTCTGCTCACTACCCATACTTACTGCATTTCTTTCTACATCCCCCTAATTACTATGCTGATGTGTTGCCCTCTACTACTAGTACTAGCTACTCACTAACCAAAATACTAAACACGGCATCAAAGATGTCACTTAACGGTGGCATCATTTGAGCGAGAGATACCTCCCCAGTCATGCTGGCCCAATTTATCTGTTATGCAGCCCTATCTCTTACTAAACATTAATATATTATCGGCCACTTGACTCAACTAGCTTATTGATTTCATAATTAGACTGCATATTTGAGTCGACAGTCCTGTTCTGCAATAAAAATTATAAAATATATCTTAAATTTTAGTGAAAGACAAAGCGGAAGTTTTAGTGGAAGTTGAGAAACTTAGAGCAGTGCAAGCAGAGTTAACTGGTGAACTAGCAGCTTTACATTCAGACCTCGAAAAGGAGAGATCGAAAAATGCAGACCCCAGGACTAAAGATAAGGTTAGTTTCAGTACCGTGTGTTCAGTGTGGCTTGTTTATGTCAGATATCACTTTGAGCCAGTGCTGGGCTATTGAATTCAAATTTGTTTATTGTGAATTTTGTATAAGCATATCTATTTTAAAATGTCATTGCAGAGATATTCTTGTAAAAAGAAAAATGTACGATTTGATGTCTCGACCGAAGCAAGTATCATTAAAGACGGGAGTTCCAGTACCTCTTGATTAAACTTGACAATTTATAAAATAAACTGTTAGCTAACTGTTAATGTTATTTTTTTTCATATAATAACTATTATTTTCTTCTTTTCAGAAAAAAAGAGGAGTTAATATTGATAAGGAGAAATAAAGTTATTATAGATATAGATATCACAGCTATAATAGACAAGCCCTAAAGCTAACTTTAAGGTCAATTTAAGATAAATATGTTCTTAAAAACCTAGGGAAGTGTCTTGTACTTTTAAAAGATATATTACAAAAAAATTAGATGTATGTCTATAGAGATTGTTTGCAATGTGGATGCTCTAATTGTGAGTAACATTTTGTGTAAAAAAAAAAAACAAAAAGATGTGTAAAACGTAGTAATAAGTTTTCTGTTCTATACAAGACTTAAAATAATGGACCTCTTGAAGAGAGCCTTGAAAATGGTACAGTGATGAATGAAGATCAGCTATATTTACGTATCTACATCTTTATATATAAAAACCTCACGTCAGTGTATTTGTCCATGATGGATACAGAAACAACGGATCCAACTTAATAACAATTGTGCCCGTCATGACTTTGTACTTCCTTACAAGTATTTAGTAATATAAGTACACTATATAGCGATGTATAGCTAAATAGCTAAAATAAATATTTTTCAACTAATAATAAGTATGGTACCAGTTATCTTTACGTTTACATTTAAAAAAATAACAACATAGAATTAACGTTCAATATGTTTCTTATCCAAAATAAGGTTTCCTCTTTTTTTTAAACTTGTCTTTGTGTTCGTCGAAATACAGGAATCAAAAGTTGAAATATACTACGACCGATTCTTAGAGCTAGCGAATATAGAAAATTTCATAAAGAAACCGATAGATTTGGATACAGACACTGTCACGAGAATTTTATATATTAGGAGACAAATTAAGAATTTTGTTCATTTTACACTATTTGTATTTTACGCTTTTCGAGATGAAATTGCAGTAGCAGAAAAGTACAGTACGTGTTTTTATAAAAAGTAGATGCGCTAACCCTTTAGGGCGAACGGAGTCGTTTTAATAACTTTAATATCCATTATATTATGGAAATATACGCTTTAAAAATGTAAGGCACGCGTAACGCCTGTCTAGCGTAACTCTTTATCGCACATTTTACTATTTCACTTCTGAATCACACGCCACTTAACTAGGTGGTGGCGGCTGTCCATAACAGTACGATAATTGCATGCCTACGTACGATGTACGACAGTACAATGTATCGTACACACATTGTACGATAATTTGTGCAATATATTTCTTGTTGTCGCTGTAACGACGTAACGTGACGGACAATGATCATAGTAGTACATGCACACCGTATGAATTTCATTTTTTATTTTTTGCTTGTCCAAATGTTACGTGTACGTATATATAATACGACTTATTTTACCATTGGTGGTGGCGGGTTATTTTTCATATACGATAACTCAACGCTTCTGGGCGTCGATAGTCTGCAATTGTAAGTAACCTGTCGCGAGTCGGAGACAAAACAGTTTTGTTTTAAATTGAATTTAGAAAGTGTTTTGTGTATTCGCCATAAAAAATTGCGCTTAGTATGTAAGTGATCCTCATTCAGGCTCTCAATAACTGACTTATCTGTGATTTTATGGTATTTTTGTTGGCAGAAGCCACTTTTGGATTGATTTTATTAAATAAAAAAATTGAAAATATTGTCGTACTTCGGATTCCACGAGACAATCTTGATTATGTGATTAAAACTTTATTAATACGTGGATATTTTAATTACAGTGCTTAATACCGTTGGTCTGTTCAAAGAAATTGCTGATACAATTTGTCGCAAAGTGTCTTAGTGCGACACTTATTTTTTTTTTTGGTGACGCGGGGAAGTACATTTACGCAGGTCTTGCGACCTTCGGTGGATTCCGTTGGTTTCAGGGGCATGCGCACAAACTAGTGCCGATGACCAAAACTATCATGGGTGCCATCGGTGCCGCCTTTGGTGAGACACTAGTTATTAGTCAGACGCCTAAGAAACCTGCACGGGACTTCGCAGAGGGTTTGTTCCGAACGACTGAACATCCCCACTAACTTCGTGACAATAGGAGCAGGTTATTATCCTCGCCCCTGGCCCTCTGTGTGAAAGCGCCTCCTGCTGCTCTTTAGTCACCTTTTTCATAAGAGGGGTAGACCCCTTTCGTTATGATCTTGATTAAATGTTATGGTTTTAACAAATTGGGCCAAGAAGTTGGGAGACCGCCGTGTGACGTCTTCTATAAAAACAAACAACAAACAATTCACGATTTTATTGCCATTTTAAAAATACACAATTGTAATTAAATACGTAAGTGTAATTTTACATAGTGTAAAAATAACATATCAGTGTAAAAAAAGGCTACGTATAGGGTTAGTGTCTGAATAAAATTGTGTATTAACCACTAACGACTGTTCCCTGATGTATCTTAGAACTGAAACATCGGATAACGAATATACAATAATACCTCAACGATTAGGTTTATGATAAATACAATAATTTCATGTTATGGGTACTATAAATTATGCATTCACTTGCGCCCTTGTCAAACAACTGCGTTATGATCGTCTCCGGTGTTTGTTTTATATGAACATTGTGATAAAACAAATACAATATACTTACAGCTAACTTTATTAACAGTTTATTCTAGAAACAGATAACAAATACATAAAACATTAAAGTCTTAAGGCACACGAGAAACCATAGATTCCACTGGCGATAGTTTGATCGAGTTCTGACTAGCTATTTTATTTTAAACATGAAAAGTGTGTTAAATATACATCTAAAATGAATCAAATCGATGTGTGTGAATTCCTAGGTTAGGTACTTAACATTATAAGTGTCATATTGGCAGTAAACACAACTATGGCAACAAGAATTTGATTTCTAAAATATTTTTGGTCCAAAATTTTATAGTATCTAACATCTTCGTCTGTCGGTTCGTATAAATATACATACATTACTGTAATACTGTTACACATTTATGTAGACATTATGATTGTTAAAACTAAACAAAGACTATATTAAACTAGACGTTATCTAAGTAATATGGCAGTAAATGGTGATTGCAGAGCATCTATCTCACCCTGGGAGATTCACGACTCTGCAAATGATTCGAGTACACAAAGCGAATATAATAGTCTATTCGATGGGTTTTTTTTTATTGCAACGTGGCAATACAACTTCCGGTCACCCATTCGTTCAGTTCATTTCATTCTTACAATGTCAATAACACAAATGCACTCCACTTAACACTATTCAGCTTCTTTCACTCGTTTCGAAGCAGACCGATCGTATTCTTCACCTAACAAGGAATCTACGATATATCGGCTTGTCTGAACTGGTCAGTAGCAACTGAGACTAAAACTTGACGTACATTTTGGCCAACAGCTCAAATGCAATGCCCAGGTCTCGTGTTTCGACCTCAATTATAGGAATATAATCCTGTGCATCTCCATCATGGTTTTAAATCACGTTTGTATCGTCTTCTAACAGGCGGGCACATCGGAGCAAGTGATGGCGCTTATCGGTTTCATTGATACATCGCAATCCGCGTCGTCCACTACTTTATTTGATATTTTATTGACGCAGTGTACATTTCTTTGTTTGGTTGCTTCCTCGCCCTGTAAAGTGTTAATAACATTTTGTTACTAATTTGAAAACTATTTAAGAGTTCCAAAATAGGAAAAGGTATATTTTTTAACTATTCCTGGAAAATAGAAAACTTGAAAACCCCAAGGTATGGAACGTCCTTTAGGATTTGCAGTGCCACTAATTCGCCGTTTGAATGCGGCGTCGCTAGTGTGCCGTTTAGTCATTGACGTAAATCTAAGGTACTGCCGAACCTATAGACCACTAGATCCATTTGAACAGACGTCAACGCTACCATTATTCCCATAATAATTAAAATATCTCCCGATGCGCATGACCGCTAACTGATCAGTTTCCAAATATTTCAATGCTCGAAAGATTGAAGCATGCGATAAAGTTCAATTTAGTTCCTTGGGTATATGTGGCGGCGTTGATGTCTTCGACTCGTACCTCATATTTGTGATTCTTACCCCTATGGGTATCTATATACCAACCACAATATATGCTTTTAGTGTTACTATTAGACAGCTGTCATTACCTTTAGCTGCAGTGTACCTGTATTGTGTAGCTTCTAATGACAGATGTAGTTCAGATTTTGGCACTGAAATACCAGTAACCGTCATCATGCGTGGAGGAAGGTTGCGCCATCCAGTAACACAAAAGCGACAAATTTTCGTTCGCTTTGGCCTTTGCATCACATACTTATAGTCTTACATTAATTAAAATCCTGTATTTTTATGGAAATTATTATGCGGTGTTCAGCGGTCTTGTCTATCATGTAGGGTAATAGGCATCATCGACTTGATTGCATAGCTAAAGGAAGCTTTACATTATGGGTGATAAAAAATGAAAGTGTGTATACCGGCATATGGCAAGGCTGACAAGGTTTCCATGGCCCGGCCCACCAGTGGGTCTGGCAGGCGGGCTGTCGGCACTTCTGCATGAGCGCCTCCTGGTGCGGCGGCTCTATGTGGTAGCACCGGTCGTTGTCCACTACACCTGCATGAAGGATTACCGATGTTTGTATTGTGTCATCAATGGGGATAGGGATTACCGATGTTTGTAGTGTGTCATCAATGGGGATAGGAATTACCGATGTTTGTAGTGTGTCATCAATGGGGATAGGGATTACCGATGTTTGTAGTGTGTCATCAATGGGGATAGGGATTACCGATGTTTGTAGTGTGTCATCAATGGGGATAGGGATTACCGATGTTTGTAGTGTGTCATCAATGGGGATAGGGATTATTTTTTATTCTTATTAAGTCGGGAAGATGAAAAAAATCGTATGTTGATCATCCTCACGCATTCGCGGCTAAATTAGCTTCCGTGTAATTCATATATTCATATTGTGTATGTATGGAATACGGTTGGGACACTCTTGATCTGTCAGTGGACACGGGTCTGGTGCCAGCAAGGTGCTCTGTTGCCGGGAGGGTTATCACAGAGGTACGTACGGTCGTGTTCGTCCCTGCACTGCAGCGTGCGGCGCATGCGCCCGATGCCGCACGTGACGGAGCAGGCGGACCAGTCCGACAGGCGGTAGGTGTGGCGCGGCGCCGCCCGCTCCACCGTGTACTGGTAGGTCACGCCGGGGTTGCGGTGGTTGCCGCTGAATATGCGTTGCTGTAAGGGAAGACATCAATTAAAAACTTCTTTAGAATCGTTATGGTTCTTTGGAAATCGATATTCCGTCTCTTTTTTGACTGCTTAAGTCACTGCCATCCCGTACTGTCTCCCCTTTAGTTGGGAAGAGAAACTGGAAACACTTCCTACTACTCTTATTTTCTTCTGATTAAATTGCTGGTCCCAAGGCAATTTTTACCATTCCCTCGGGCTCCCTGCCATCATTTCATAGGGTCACTAGTGGTGGCAGCTGTCGATCCTGGAGACACAGAAGTAGCAGCGGTGGGAAAATGTGGTGGGTCATGCTAGATTAAAAAAACGAGATTCCGACAACCGTGTCTTTGAAATTAAAATACACCACGACCCCTGATTTCAATATAAAATCGGTAGTACTGTAGGGTGCAATTGACGCTATTTTTTTTGAAATTAAAATAGAAAAGCGCTTTATCGCTGAGCATTAATGTCGGATAAGGATGTAAGTATATAACATTAATATTAATGTCGCTTACAATTGTATGCCTTACGCTAGCGTCCCGTTTTTTGTTGTCTCGGGAAAATGCTAGCGCTCCGTATAGGATCCTCGGCAACCAACTTGTTAGCACATCAAATAAATTAAAGCGTAATCATAATTGCCAATATTACGACGAAACACGCGAAAACGTTCAGTTTACTCGTTTCTTCAGTAATGAGTGTTGGCTACTCTAATTCAAGTGATAACCTGTATTTATTGTATAGCGATCAATGGAATGTTATAGTACTACAGTATCCAAACGCTAATTATATGTCCATTATATAAGGTACGTTAGTAACAGCGCCATCTATCCGACACTAAGCTCACCCGAACCATTTGAGTCAAAAACGTTTTTTTGACGGTGAACTGTTTTTTTTGGTTTAGTCATTCAAAAAGAAATACGTACGTATACTTTAATGTCCTCAGCGATTGGTCCGCTGATATGCACCTTCTCCCAGTCGCGGTCTCTCTCATATATCGCTTGGGCGCCGGCCACGAAATACTCCGTCAGGGTGGTGTTTCTGAGGGGGGACGCAATAGATTAGATTTGGTAATTATAAAAAAGATGATCAATTAATTGGCTTTAGATATACTAGCTCAAATCCTATACTTTAGTCTAATGTTGAGCAAATAGGTACCTTCTTAGTTCTTACTTAAGGTTTCGAAAGTAAATGTTTACTAGCGCCAACGGACTTCTGTCCTAGCTACTTGCTAATATACATTGTATACCAAGGTCTAAGCAAACACCAAGCGCACAGTGTGGAAGGTTCGTTTTGATGTGATACTTCGTTACCTATTGTGTGAATTCTCTACTTGCCTTTCGTGCGTGCGTATGGTGTACGCATGTACCAAATAATTTATTAACTATAAGTTTTTCTAAGCTATTTGTTTTTTGGTTGAAAATACATCTTTCTTACTTCGATCCACTTAAATAGATCTTTCTCGATTTCGCGCTTCTTATCGAAATATAATTTCCTGGGTTGACTTTCTCCTGTATTCTCACGTTCCTTGAGCCCGCCGGTATGACCGCAACCTACAAAAGTAAAATTATTTTATATTAATATTGTGTAAATATATTTACTAATATTATGATGTTCGGCATATAAACCAGTATAATATAATATTTATGTATATACAACATATTATACGGCCTTATATTTTACAAGAGCACGTGTGACGTCATCGGTGCACATATATACTGACGGGCTAATAAAACGGTAAGTAATGTACTAGAGGGCGCGTGTGACGTCACGGACGCCAGAGACAGTTACCTCGCTGAGGCCGCCCTGGCGCGTGGTGTCCTTGTTGTAGATGCCCTGCACGGTCTTGCACGCCGAGCCGTTGCCGCCGCACACGCCGCACGCGTCCTCCTCCATGTCTCCGTCCACCTCCCAGTCGCAGCCCACCTTGTAGCACACGCCTGCGGACATACCACCGTTATTGTTATACAATATGGGCGTGAGTTTATACTATTATATTCATTAGCATTATATATCGAATCTTTTCCCCCGTACCTATCAGGAAAACAAAAAAGTTAGCTATTAGTACAACGTGATAATCAGTTTTACAAAATGATTAATAATAGGAAACGGTTGAGCATTGCGTATCTATTATGTCAAAAATTTACAATTCCTACTACGAGTTAACGGTAAGCAATCAAATCATACTTGATAGTCGATAAAAAAAATATGAACAGTATCGAATGACGTTCTATTAAAATTAGGATTAAAAAAATATATATTATCATAACATCTCTTATAAAATGTGAATCGTTTAAGAGATTGTATATTATTATGACCAATAAAACTACAATAAAATGTTCGTATTTTATAGGTACATAGTAAACCGAATTTAGTGTAATGGCAATAGGTTCGGTGTAGTTTATTATGTTTTAGAAAACATGTTCACCGTATGAAACTTAAACAAACTCGCGCACCAAAAGGTCAGGGACCCTGGTCGCTTCGGCTGTGCGGGCGAGAAAGTAAGTTAATAGTAAGAATTTTAAAAAGGTGGTAGTCAAGTTTTAGGTACCTATTTATATCTATTTTTTACACATTCGGAATCAGAACTGAGCACTGAGTACAATAGTATATAGAAGTAACATAACGGTAGTATAAGAATATCAGCACGTTACTTCATGTCAAAGTACCCTCTTTAATATGTAGTAATAATTACCAGCTATACACGTGTCGCGTGCGCCGATCGTCTGTCTGCACGGCGTGCCGTCGGCCACGAAGCCACCGTTCATCTCCACGTCAGGCCCGCTGCGGGACACGCACTGCAGGTCGCACGGACGGTCTGGAAGTAACCAGATCAATTAAATTCAATAAGTAACTGTAAGAGCAATGTCACACAAGCTGTTTGGGAGCGGACGCGTCGCAGATACGCAACATTTCCTCGAGGTTTAGCCATGAGGTTATGACGTAAAGTAGATTCAGTAATGTAATGGAGTGCGATGAGGAAACAATGCCGTTACTTTTGTTACTTCGAAGACCCAGGAAAAAACTTAAGCGCGTAGATTTTGTTGCTCGTCCGTGGACCGTGACGTGTTCGCTGCGCACCCGCGACAAGTCCGTTACGCTTCCGGAATGCATTCGCTCCGTCAGGAATCCGCCCACAAACCGTTAGTATGATAAGGCCCACAGTTTTATTTTAAAATAAAGCTATCAACATGTTTATGCTTAGCATATAAACAAAGTCTGTGAAAATAATTGTCAGTACTACCGAAAACATACATAGACGTCCTTACTTTTAATTTCTTGGTAACGTTTTCTTAAAACTAAAATGTCGATTATAGGCATTATAGGCATTATATGGCGGTGTGCGCGCGCACCGTAATCCCTAACGCGCCAAACGAGGTATAACTTCAATAATAAATAATCTTTACCTTGGTCAATGTAGGGTATCCACTCCTCAATGGTTTCGTTGTTGTAGATCATGTTGTTGAACCGCGAGCACTGCACCTCTCTGAAGCCCGGCTCGTTGATAGGGCAGGGCTCGGCGTTGCACACTTTGTGCCTAAAATCATGCAGTGTTGTACTTAGGCGTGTATTTAAATTGATACAAATTTTAATTTAGTATCAAACAGGTGTATTTGATATGTGTACTATATTTTACACGTACGGAATGTGTCAGTTTCCGGTAGCACACATGGATGGAAATGAGGCCGGTTGTGAGCATGTGTACGGGTAAGGTTATAATTTGCCCTGTTATGCTTAAGAATTTTTTTTAAATTATTTTTCATTTCCCAGTATTCACTACGTCGCACATAGTTCCGCTGCATACACTCACTTGCTCCTGGCGCCGATGCAGTAGTTGCCATTGTTCTCGGGCGCCGGGTTGTTGCATTCCCGCGAGCTGGTGGAGACGCCGGCGCCGCACGTGCGGGAACACTCGCTCCACGGGGACCACGGGCCCCAGCCGCCGTCGCGGGGCTGTGGAGATGCGGTCCGCGCCACGCACTCCTGGTTCTGACACCACTGGAGATAAACGGAGTACGTTCAGTTTTTCCTCTATACACCAACACGATAATTGTCAAACGGCGTGTTATGGAGACCAATCCGACTACAAGCATCAAGTAGTTACAGGTAAGCTTGGTTAGGGGCTAGCCTCTAGAGCCTAGCAAGTCCCCTAGCGAGGAACTTAATGATATCTGGAGAGTATTTACACTCCAGGGGACACGCAGTAAGTGAACGTTCTAAAATAGTCGCGCCGGCCGCACTACGTGTTAAGCGCCATTATAACAGCAACTAGCTAAGGTGTACAAGTCACTGGAGTATAAGCAATCAGCAAGTCAAGCCTGGCAACGTGCGGCTGTAGCCTTAGAGCCTATACAAGTTGAATTCATCCTGTATATACGCTCACCATATTCTCCCCGCACGTGGTCCCCGGTGCGGCCGGCCGCAGCATGGTCTTGCATGTGTTGTTGACGAGGCACCACAGATGTTCGCACAGCTCCTCTGGCTTGGCGCACACAATCGCCTCCGCGCCGAACTGCAGGTGGCACTGCGACGCCGCGTCGAATGTCACACCTATTTGAAATTACATGTTTAATTTAACGTGACCATAAATTTATTGGCTCAATATGGGACAGTGTATACGTCACATGTCTGTGAAAAAGACCCTGATTATTCATGAAAATCTAAAGGTCAATCAGCTCATTGCGGACAGATCGCGCCGTATTTTTGTGGTGAAACATCACCATAATTTAGTGACCGTAGATACAATCTATATTATGATACAAACAAGAAGGACCTAATAACTTTTTGAACGATATGAGTTTCACATTGTCTGCATCTTATAAAAATAGACAAGCAGACATGGGCACTAGTGAGGTACCGTTCAATAAGACGATTAACCAAAGTGTCGTCAAGTATTGTAAGTCTAGTGTTGATTAAGGTGATATACATACATGATTTATGATAAAATCTATAATTTTAATTGCTTTTGAATTTTTGTTGAAATAGACATCCTATATAACACTTCACAGATATGTGTCGTCACTGATCTCTATTTCTAGATAGGTGACACATGTGGATAAAATTTTAAGAATAGGCGTAGCGTGTAGTCAGCGCCGCTTGTTAATAAAAAAATAACTGAATTACACATTATCGCGAGTGTGTGTGTCCAAGATTTAAAACGGCTAACTGTTAGAATATTAGCGATGGACGTGCGCGCGCTAGTCAGCTAACTTAATGTCTATATTTTAGTTCATTAGTCAGTAACTCGGGCACATCAGTTTGTTCAAGTGTCGTCAGTGTTGATTTACAGGTACGGCTACCCATATCATATACTCGTCCAGATCAGTGGTGTATCCAAGCATGCCACTCACCGGCCGGCACCTCCGGATACACGTAAGGCGTCTCCTCCTGCGATGGTGTGTCACTCAAACACTCCCCCAGCCCGGCACTGTAAAACATAATACGAATTTACTAATGGATTCAAATCATTTCCTTTTATTGCAAACGAGCACTTTGGTCGTCTGATGTTAAATTATGACCGACGCACCATGCCGGTAGGCGTACCTGTGTGTATACTTTACTTTCTTTTTTGGTTCCCAAAAAGTTATCAATTTTCGGAAATTGAATTTTTGCCAGTTTTACCAACCAAAATATTTCGCAAAAAAAAAAAAAAAACTATATTTTCGCGAGAAGTTAAATATTGGTGTACTTTTGTGAAAACATTATGTAATACTTAACATAAAGGACGTGACAGATATACACACTGTAAGGCCAGCTGAGACGGGTGATGAGCGCACCCCTTTGCTCACGTCAGCTCCCTCCTACACTCTACAGCCGAACATCATATGGCAGTGCCACGATCTGTCACGTCAGTAAAAAGTTTTACTTAAAAAAGAGTAACGTACTCCAAGAAGTTAGTGACGTCTCTCTTACTGCAGCGAGACCACGCGACCTGGACGGTGTCCGCCTCGAAGATGGGTGTCATGATGTGTAAAGTGGCGCCTTCGCGACGGGCGCACCCGATCTTCTCCGTGTCGTGGTATAGTCCGAAACTGAAACAAGGGAACTAAACATATAACTAATTCTCGGATCGTACTCAGTGTAAAAAAAAAACAAAGCGAGATACAGCTTAATATTCGAATATGATACTACAATAATCTGTCATCTCTATAGGGGCCAGCCTGCTGCGCGGACCACTGCACTCTATAATCCTATCTTCTATTCCAGTGGGACGGTAATCCGACATGACATTATATAAATATAATGTAAATATTTTAGGTACAGTATGAGAAGAGGACCTCGGAGCTCCGTGAAATGGGTTCGGTCCAGGTTGTATGCGCGTAGCAGAGGAACGGCCGAACCACTACTCTACACTCTATCCTCTAGAAGTTTTCGGGACATGGTCGAAAGTGGGGAAAACCTCGGTGATAGCACAGTCTATGATAAAATGTCCCCTATCTGCTACCTACCTACATAGTTCTAGAGATGGCACTATATCATATAATAGCATGATAATAGCATCGCTGCCAATAGTAGGTCCCTGCGAAAAAAATATTGACTTGTGCAAGAACACCTATTCTTGCACAAGTCAATACTTTGTTTGGAGGGACTTACTACTGGCAGTGATGCTATTCCATTTGTCACAACAGTTCATAGTATTAGCGAAGAGTTTGAGTCTTCTAGTTTACTGAATATTAATCTGCACTAAGAGATAATAAAAACAAGGTTATGTTTTATATACCTAGAAACATAAATCTAAATAAACAGCTATAACTCACGAGGGACATTGACACCGGTCTCACCAGCTGTCTGTCCTTTCCGGGATCCCAACTGGCTGCGATAAATATTTTAGTACAGAATACGTCTCGTCAATCTACTGCCGAGGAAAGCTCATAAAACTGCTACGGCGTGCGATGACCAGCAATAAAATTAAATTTTATATACGTATTATTGGTTCATTATCATCATCAGCCTTTATCACTCCACAGCCGGACATGGGCCTCCAATAGACGGAAAGTCCGCATATCTCCTACTCACATGTAATCCGGACCAGCATTTTCATACCACAACAATAATTCGTTCAATCATTCAAAAACAAGATACATCATTTTGAATGATTGTTTGAATTTTATTTTAATCAGTTTTCTACCGTATATTGGATTTACGATCTATATACGAAATATAAATATATATGTAATAAAAATATATATGTAATATAAATATCAATTTATACATTTATATGTAGATATCATAATCTATAAGAAAAGAAACTCTCCGATTATAATAATAATGATGAAGGTATTGTAGATACCGATTTAATTATCTGTACCTATGTTTTGAATAATATAAGAGAAACAGGTTCTACTTACTAAAAATAATAGACATATATAGATGAAAAAAGGTTTTACCGTACGCGTATTCCACCTACAAAAAATGGCCCTTTAGAGGTTTAATTTCGCAAAATACCTTAAGGGGCACCTACATCCTAACCAGAACCCCCATACAAGAATCTCCCATTTCATTGGGATTGTGTGCGGCTTATTTGTATTATATTTTGTGACTATTAAATACTAGCTTAAGCGTATACATTTTTGAGTCCTTTATATAGACTTTCATCCCTTATATGGACAAAACATCGCAATGCTATTGTGTATTTGTTTATCTTTCGTTTATGAGGCTAAGTGTTATCACAGAATGAAGCTGTATACGATGAAGGTACATTCATTATTTTTATTGATGGTAATACAATTTTATCTTAATATCACTATAAAAATATACAAAGAACAGTTATAATGCTGAATGGAAATCCCCGGAGGTCCGATGGCCTATACTCATCGTGTCACAAGTCAGCCGATAAATCAAAACGGCTATTAAAAATTGACTTTATTACCATTGACTCAGCCAGTGTACCCACCCAGCGAAAATGTCGATAACTCTTACTCCGCACATTACTTATGATTTATTCAAATTGTTTTAATTCTGCTTATCAATTTACGATGTTAAAATATTGTGCCTTTATTCAAATGTATGTACTTCCATATTCATAGAGATATAAAATTGATTGTTTTTTTTTTTATGTTCGGTCAACAATATTTTTACACTTATGGCGTCGTGATAGGATGATTAACGATTAGAAAAAAATGCAACGGGAGAGAAAACATTAAAAGTTTAAGACATCTGTGGCAATCCTAAAGAGGGATATTCTTTAATACGGCAATTGATGTGTGGCCTTACGAATTGTTTTATTTTGTATGGCCTTATTATTCTTCGTTAAGATAATGAATTAAAAGAAAAAAAAAACGGACTTGTGTGGGCTGATAGTGAGGCGTCTCTGCATCGGGTGCATTGTACTCGACGAATGATGCATTCATATGCCTACAAGTGAAAGAAGGTCATTGGCTGTGCAGTGTTGTTTGCGCTTACATAACTTTTGTTTGTTTTAGATTGTGGCGCTTGTCTTATGCAAATCCGCTCTGCGTAACAAGAAATGAGTTGTATCGAATTCAGATATTCGCCTTATTATCTATCTTCAGCATGATCGCAAGCTCATTCTCGCCTGTTACCCGAAGAGAAGCTTCTTTTAATGAACCGTAGATCAATCCGAATTGATTATTCTACATATGTACCTGTAGTTACATAAATTAAGAACACAGTTCTCGTTCGTAATGAGCCATTCGCCATTTTTATTTCGCCCACATTTACAAGTCGATGCTACAGTATATTGTAATTTGAATTTTGATAAAGTAACAAATGATATTATTGCTAATGTTTATGCATCCATCAGACTGTTTTATATTCTAGCCAGGTAAGCACGCTGACTAACTAAAACTATAACACAGAGAATTACAATCGAAGTTTATAGCAAGGCAAGTAGGTTTTGTTTTATTTACGGTCATCTCGGCAACACAATTGTCGCTAATGTGTTGTCATTTCACAAATCTATTTTGTCAACGTGTAATGATAAGAAATATTTAAGTTTAAGGCAAAGACTAATAAAAATACAGACACAATTTTGTACACATTGATGTTTGTGCAGATAAATTTAAACTCGTTGCTCGCCACAAATCATCTGTTACTGGCGATTAAGCGGAGGAGCCATAAAAGACAAAATATAATCTCCACCTAAAGATATATAAAGCTCCGTTAGTGCCGAATGTAAATCTGTGGAGGTCCAATGATTTCGGCACATCGCACTAAAAGTCGGGTGATAAATCAAAACGGTTATTAAAATTTAACTTTATCACCATCTCTTACAACCAACATCAGCACATATATTTCAAGTCAAATGTTACAGTGAAAATAATGCACATCTGTAGGATCCTCTCGTTTGCCGCTGCTGTGACAATACGTCCGTACTAGGGTAGGGCAGGTACGCACAGTACGTACTAGGGTAGGGCAGGTACGCACAGTACGTAGTACGTAGGAGAAAAGCTGAAGCATAATAAGGGATATGTTTGTTAGACTATTGTACTACTACAAGCTATGAATATGCAACAACAGCTCATGAGTGAAAATTATCCAGTATCGTCAAGAAATTTATGAAACAAAAACATTAGTTTCGATAAAAATTAAAAGAAATTATTATTTAACTGTTTTCTTATCACCCACTAGTTACCTTGCCAATGTGAGCCATTTTTTATAGTATATGGGGACAAGTCAGCATTCGGAGCCTTTTCACGACTACCAACCTCCATGAACATTCACATAAATACTATGCCGATGCGCCCTCCACTTTCACCCTTCACTCCAATGGGCCAATGTTGCTGTAAGTTCTATAGCTATCCCCACCTTGGTTCAAGCCTTGTCCTGGCGGTGGGGCTTAGTAGCCTGGGATGAAGACAGGCGAAGCCAATTGAACCGAGGGGGATCTTTGCGCCCCTCTTATAGGAGGAGGGGGCTTAAAGATCAGGAGGGGGACGATTCCTCCTCCTGATTACTTGATCTATTAATCTCGGTACCCCTCTTATAAGAAGAGGGGACCTAAGAGCAGTGGGAGTTGGCGCTTTTGGGCACGGGGCAAGGGGCGAGGATGGGAACATCACCCCATTACACTGTCCCAAAGTAGGTGTGGTTATCCTGTAGTGCTGGGTTACACCCTGTGGAAGTGGAGTTGGTCCCTTAGGGGGCTGACTAGCCGTCGAGGTGCCCTGATAATTGTTGTTCCGGGGCACCTCACGAAGGGCGGCACTGGTGGCACTCGCGGTGGTTTTTGAGGGTATTCGGCATTATTATGTGCCGTGAGTACCACCCAGGGCCGGCGGAGGCGCGTAAGTGCGTTTGCCCGCGTCAACAAAAAAAAAGTTTATATAGCTATAAACATCCAGAAGTGGATACCCTATACGTTGTTCACACCAAATTCACACTGAACGTTACTATTTGCAACGCCATCAACTCCGAGGATAGAATAATAAGGTGAAAGACCTAATCAAGGATAAGACGAATCGCCAGGCAGAGGTTTACAACTCTTATCGCCGAGGGAAAACAGCACTAGAATGCTCTCCTTCTAGTAGCTTGTAAAATTTCTAATGGCTTGGGGGACTTCAGATAATGTGACTAATGAAATTGAAATGTAGCAACAATTGTACAATACATTATGATGTACTATATCAATAAATGAATAAACAGAGGATGGTTTTGCCAGCCATCATACGCTTGACCACTTGTAGCAAGTCTAATAGCATGCACTGGAACGTCTTTGCTTATACCTACTGCCAAGCAACATAAATAAACGTGCGTACAATATTAATGTGATAGTGTCAGATAAGAAATTTAAAGACTCGAGATAACTCAGCAACTAGGTTAGGACTATTCCAGCAAATGTATGTCATAGTACTAAGAGTGCAATTAAGTGACACGCGTCACAAAAGTATGCATCTAATTCATTGATTTCATACCAATTACACGATTTCATACCGAACTGTTATTCTAAAGGGTCCGTGATTGTACACAAACATAATTTTGCAAAGTCAACCTTACTAGTTTGATATAAAATCGTTTTTGCAAAGCAGATTCTATTTAAGAGAAGTGCATAATTTAACCAAATACATACAAAGTCAAGCTTAACCGCATGATTTTAAGTTATACAGATGTCCTGTGCATAATTTGACATGTGCACATGCTTTATACGGAAGGTTTTGAGACGATAAATGTGTATCTTGGTATTTTTGTAAATCCATGACCTAATTCTTTAAACCTTTAGGCCCTGTTCGCACGACAACGTTTAACGCGGTTAAAACTCCCATACATCGGGTATTATCTGTTCACACGATGACGCTTTTAGTTCCGTAGTCAAATGGCAAATAACGTAACTTTCATAGTTTCGTCATGTCCGTCTATCCGTCCGTAAAACACACGTTTTACTCGGGGATTGGGGGTACTGTATGTTTGAAATTTGGAAGATAGGTGTATTTTATGAACTGCTACATAATGATGTGGTATGCTTTTGAAAAATATACATTAGGTATATTTTTTAAATTATAGCCGAAGTCCGATTTTCGACAAAAGCTTTATAGTTTCCACTACGTATTCGTTGGCCCGCGGTTGAAGGGCCGTGACAGAATCAGTTTATGTGATTTTATAATGATAAATAGTACCAATTCCAGAAAATTATGCATATCTTTATAGAATCAATAGCCATAATAATTTAAAAAATAATAAATTACTTACAAAACCAATTTAAAACAGTTTTCTCACAGCCGCCTTGCAGTTATATAAAAAAAAAATCTGTCCACTTTTAAAGTTACACCTACAAAACCGAACATAAGATATGTCTATATTTTACATTTTATGCGTACGAAAATGTAAAAAAAAATAGGTCTTAAATAAATCACGATATCTACCTTTAGCAACGGGCCGTCATTTTTTTTAGGAATGAGAGTTATTGACCACTGCATGTTAAAAGTTCTTAAATATTCCTTGTCAAATTGTGTGTGATGGGGAGAAAATGTTTTATGACAAGTACCTTATTTATACGTTTCACGACCTTCTATTTGTTGATTTTACTTCCAAAGACAACTAAAAATATTACAGTAACTGAGTACATCATTCTCTCAGTCATCGAGTTTTAACCTATCCTGGTCTCATACATACTTACTTCGCTTGCTCAGCAACCCAAAGAGGATCATGACCTCTGACACAAGAGGACGCAACTGCTTTCTATCCAGGCACTTCTGGACAGTTTCTTGCCAGTGGCTAATTGAAGAATATTGTCATATCCCCGCGGGTCATCACGGGGGCCGGCCGCTACGTCTGCAACGACGTGATTGCGCGAGACCTGCGGGTCGAGTCCGTCGGTGAGTTTGTGGCCTGATTGTCTCGAGGCATGTGGAGTGCCGCAGACAATGGTCCGCACGCCCACCTGAGGGACCTGGCCCCGCTACACGCGCGACCACCCGACGGGCGGCCGTACCCGTGTGAGCTCGTATCCCGTGATCCACCAAGCGGAGAGGGCTCCTCGGCCCCGGCGATCATTACGAGGATCACTTACTCCCACGCATAACCCACATCACACTCGGACATCACCACATTTCACCACTCACCACACATGCAGGCCAATAGGCCGCGGTGGTCGTATCCCTATTCAGGCCGTACGGTCTCCGCACCTCGGTGCGCAACAACCCACTAACACCAGTGGGTTGCACCCATCACCGATCACCGAGGGGACATTTGCCCCTCGCGAACAGACCCGGGACATGAGGTTCGCCTCGATACCCGTAATCCTCGCAGGCCTCCCCAGGCCAGTAAGATGACCCACGGACGGAAGAATATAGTCCACTCTGATATTTAGGTTCACCCAACGCTAACACATCAACGGCAAAATGTAATCAGCGTTGTAGTTCTTACACTTTAAACGAAAAAAAAAACTTTTCCGCTGAACGCGAACACTTTACACGTCTTGTTGTTTGTTGAGAAATAAATGTTGAACACTCTCAACAAATCGTATATAATACTTTCAAGAAGCTCATGATTTCCAGTGGATATGTGTTAAAGTTTATGATCGTAATTTACAATTTATTCTGTTGATTCTGTTTAAATTGTGTTTCTTCTGGCCGCATATATTTGTTTTGTTTGCAAGCGAGTACAAAACCGTAGATAACATTTTTTGGCATTGATTAAGCGCTAATATAAAAAATAAAATAATAGATATCGTAGCCAGTTACTTATAGATTCTTAGTGTTATGTTAGAAGCAGATAGTGCTACTGGTGAAATGACATACATTTCAAAGATAAATGCTATCGATATGGTTTATTAATGAATCCATTTTTAGAAGATAGTCACAATACAATGATTTATCAACACATTGATTACACACAAAGATATCGAAGTTATAAATACGAGGTAATTTATTATACATGTTTTTGTGTAAATTTTAAGTGACCAATGTGTCTAGGACACTAATGAGTAAACATTCTTTTAAATTACGTGGGTGCGATATAAAATAAAGAGACGCACTTTCATTAAAATTCACAAAAAAATGTAATCTATTCTGAAAGACCAGAACTTGCATAAGGATTTGGAGAATTTGTATGATGTACAATAATAAAAATATTGTTCCCGCTGAATGAGCAATATGAGTCTATATATTGCATAGAATATATTAGACTAATAGAATTTATTTAGGCTATCTAATTAGCATATATCACAACACACAAAAAAATTGTATATCGAAAAAAACGAATACGAGTTCGAGACTTTCACGTTTGTTACACATTTTGTAGTTATCGTGTCACGAGACGGCTGGTGTAACCCGGTCGAAACGTCGAGCAAGGTATTTACAAAAACTTTGCCAGTACCTTGTAATAAGTATTTTAACTATCGCGTTAAAACCCGTTAGATAACTGCAAAATGAAGAACGAATAAAGTATTTTAAATGAAAAACAAAAAGCGTGTACATATCTTCTTCCTGTGTACACGCTTTATAAATTATACTTCTTTGACATAAGAAGAAAAAACTGAAATAATGACTATAGCTAACTTCAGGTTTCTCGTGACGGTGTGTGTGTGTAGTAAAAGTTCTCTCTCATCACATCACACTAACGGGCCAAAAGAAGTATAACTTCAAAAATAAAGTAAAAATGAAAGTAAAGTGTAAATACGAAAAGTGTAATCCAATAGGTGGGAAAATAGACAGTAACTAACACATAAACGGTAACCTCTCAGTTGAATGATTGTGTTAAGGCAGTTACTACCTATATCAATACGGCGCGAGGTATGAAAGAAATGAAGGGTACAATCGTGAGAAACTCATAATATAATATATATAGAGAAGTGATACATCATGACATAGGCAAAAATGAAATAAAAATGAAAGTAAAATGTAAATACGAAAAGTGTAATCCAATAGGTGGGAAAATGTACTGTAACTAAGACACAAATATTAACACACAACACATAAATGGTAACCTCTCATTTGAATTTGAATTTGAATTGGTTGTGTTAGGCCAGTTACTACTTATAGCGATAAATATCTACATAATCAGAGTTTATGTAAAAACTAGTTATAGCGCTAGGTATGAAAAAAAGGGTATACTACATTTGCTATCTCTTTCGACTTAGACGGCCGCGTTTTGGGCTGGCTTCCCTTCTCTATTTGTAAGTATAGTGCCTGTGTCTTGCAAACGACGAATCGGAGCCCTTTTACGACTGCCGACCCCAAAGGGCCACCGGCTACCCACAAACCGCATGAAACGCGAGATGATTTATAAATCTTTTTCACAGATCATTTCTCGTTTGTATATCTGCGATCTTTTCATTGTTTCAACTAATAGAAACGCAGGGATCAAATTAGGATAGGTCAAAGCAATTTAATCGTAGCTGATAATGTAACAGATAAATTTCAAATATAATACGGTATACCAACATGCCGAAATTTAAGCAACTGTAGCAAGTAAATGAAACATTTATTGCGCATACGACGCAAAATAAACACAAATCAGTTTTCGTAGGCTTCTTTCTTAGAAACGAACGTCCTTGCAGTTCTCTCTACTTGGATACATGACTCATAGTTTAACCAAAGCGCCCAGCAACCGCTCCCGTTACGAGTCTGATTGGACGATTTCTGAATTAAATACATATGAAACATTACAATGCTTTTAAACATATTTGTTAAAAGATATTTCTGAAGCGAGATAAAACAAATATATATAAGGATTTGCAGTTGTATGTCTAGCCCGGCCCACTTAATGGGCGTAAATAACACATCAGTACAAAGTAAAAAGAATAAAGAAATACGAAACGTTCGGAAACACTTTAACGGAAATCCATTACGCAGTTTTGTAGTCAGAACTGGTCATATATACAAACGTTTTTACGTATTGAGTACCTATTGAAGTTTACATTTAAATGCATTAGTTGCCGTAATTAGTTTAGTTACGATCGCAATATTATTTGACTGCCTCGTGATGTAGTGGTATCAATGTTCAACAAGAGCGTCGTGTCGGACTGCGATCCCACCGGAATAGGAGGATGATGGAACAGGGAGTGCAATAGTGCACTATAATGTGTCCTGCGCAGTAGGCTAGTTTTTATAGAGATGGTGGCCGTGGCCTAAATACGGCAGGGATGAATATTATCATGACAAAATATTAGTAAACGTACTTACAACAACATTCTGGTGATTTTTTTATCACCTAGTCCTAGATACACACCTGAGTTCTATTGAAAATTCTCAATTAATGCAATGAAAACGCATTACAGCAATTATATTAATATTCTTGGGGAAACATTAAAAATTTATTTAAGTGGAGTATGAAAAATGGAATAAAATCGAGCCGGTCTGGACCGGCAGAGCGTATAACGTGCTTACGTCTCTTGCTCATCATCGGAACGATGTCCGTTCTCAAGGCGTAAACTCCAGCCCCTGATGACACTGTCACATACAGTTATTTATTTTAATTATTAAGATAACGGCGACCGGCTGGCTCAGTTGGTAACGTGGCGATTAGTCCGTGTGTTACGCCAGAGGTCGCGGGTTCGAATCCCGCCTAGGTCATGGATGTTTGTATACGTATATATATATATTTCTATAATAAATGTATAAAATTTCTTAAATTTATAAAACATATTAAATATATTTCCGTTGTCTAGTAACACAAGTCCTTACGGTACTTAACACAGGGCTAGGCTAGGCAAGTCCACAGTTCAAAAAAAGAAGATATATATCATGTTCATCTCATTCTCTCCTGGGTTACACCGCATTATATGAGCAACGTTTGATATTTTTGCATTGAATATTTTTCGAGCAAATATTTGTGGACACACGTTAAACAACATGTAAATTGTGCCGGAGCTGGCAGTTCTGGGGCAATCACTTATTGAGTTTTACGTGAGACTCCACGCCGTAATTGGTAACCTTATGCGCACACGCTGTAGATAATGTTAATATTACCCATTGTTGTTTGTAGGGGTGTCCCTTTATGTTCATGTGTAATGCAGAGAAAGTCACTCCGTTTGCTTCTCTTCGGTCGATGTCGTCACGGCCAATGCTTCGAGTTAAAGAAAACCTCTAATAATATAATATTCCCAGGTGGCAGTTGTGAGTTGCTTAATGAATTTTTTTACTATTTTCAAATGCGTATTGCTGAAATTATTAATATGCGTTAGTGATAAATTAATTTTCAATTTTTAATAAATCACATTCTTTTTATTGTTACTACTAAAAACTTTGATCTTACAAAATCTTTAGTAGCCAAACCAAATGACAAAAAAATCTCTTTGACTGTTGTCATTGTATTACAATATGGCTATTAGACTGGTGCTTAGTGTGGAACACAGAGTATATAAGTGAAATGTATCAGTATTTTAGTGTGATAGCCTCATCTTTTCGATATTTTGGATACGTCCCTTTAGCTTAGTAATATCCACAGTGGCACCGCCTATTAACAACTTTCTATCGGACACTGCATACGAGTAGTCCGCGCTACTATGCACCCACTACGCTCATTATACGATGTTCGATAACTATAACGGCTAGCTATAAATAAATGTGTATTTTATTACGTGCGCACGGCAGCCCTAATGGCAGTGCAGGCGAGCGGAGCGTGAAGAGCGGCGGTGCACCAATTACTGCACATAAATCACATATTTAGCCTCATATGTAAACCGCTTTTAATTGGCCATACGGCGAGCATGTACAATGTATTTGTGACTGGCGGGGTCAAAGTGTCATGTTACACTTTTTGCACATATCACCATCAATATACTTTAATAGCCTTTTAATAGACATTTTGCAGGAAGCGCCAAGGCCAGACAAAGATATTTTGTAGTACATTTTTTTGTTAGACAATACAAGGCTAGACATAGGATTTTTGCAGTAAATCCAAGGTTGGACATAGGCTTTTTGGAGTAAAACCAAAGCTAGATATAGAACTTTTGCATTTAAGGTAACACAGCCTTTTTGGGCTCTGGCCCATACGATACGCCCTCTGCAATGATACCCATGTTTATCCGATTTTGTTTTGTGAAAAAAAAATTACGTGATATTTGCGGGAGAGGGTGCTCTCCCGAACGTGAATATTGGTGAGAGTAGTCTCGACCCCCCAACCCCCCCCTAAATGTGTCACGTTTGATGGACGACCCTTATTATGTTTAATGTATACCGCCCATAGAACCGCAAATAAAATCGAAACCATACAAAAGTTTTCAAGGCGACTCGAAATGTTAATCATCTGTTTTCTATTTGTGTCTTTACACATTACTCCACGTTCTTGTCCTATATGTCAGGATTAGCGCCACATCAAAATAGATATCTCATATTATATGTCTGGCCGTAGAGAATCTATTCTGTAGTCAATATCGAGATGACACAAATAATTGCGTTATTTTGGAAGTGAAAAATTCGTTAATGTTTCACGCCTTCGTGGCGGTGGGGCTCACTTTGTAGGACCTAGGCGAACCCAATTGCACCTCCCTTATAAGAAAAGGGGGCAAAAGAGTAACAGAGCGTAGCGCTCTTGCGCACTGGGCAGGGGACGAGGATGGAAACTTTATCACATTGCACTGTCCCAAAGCTGGTGGAGCTGTCCAGTGATGAGAGCATCTGTGGAGTAGGCGTCGGTCACTTAGGGGACTGACTAGCCGTCGAGGTCAATCAAAAATACGTTTCCCCGCATCAAAAAAGGTCTTTCTGGGCTAGGTTTGAAGCAGTTGAATCGGTGCAGTGGTAGAACTATATTCTACCCAGTTCCACTCAGTGGTAGAAGTATAAAGATATTATGGATAAAGTAAGGAAGCCAGCCTAAAACGTCAAAATCGAAAGAGAAAGAAAATATGGCTTACTTTCTGTCTCCCTTCCATATACGAATATTGAAATGAAATCTCTGCGCAATGTGAGAATGTTTAAATAGGCAAGTATAGCAATGTATTTCTTATATTTATATATTTAAATTTTTTATTATTTTGATTTGATCCCGCGACCTCCGGCGTAACACCAGGACTAACCGCCACGTTACCTACTGAGCCAGCCGGTCGTCTAACTGTCACATCTTATTGCCTGTGCATTAGATACTTATTGCAATGACAGCGTTATTGATTGATTTTACAATCGTTGCGTTAGTTTAAATTGGGAGAGAAACTGATTATACCTCAAGTTACTTTTCTGACGTTTCACTTCTACCTTGTGTGAATTGAACACGAGTTTCAGTTTTTTTAATGTTTATTAATTTTAAAAGGGGTTTCTATCCACACGTATACGTCAACCCCTTCGTACCTTATAGTCAAGATAAGACAAATATTTACAGAAAAAAAAAACTAAAAACAAAACGAACAACTATAATTTTAAAAGTGCATCATCATTAATCGCTAAATTACATTCTTTTTTGTTACTCCTCCCTTTGGATGTGCCAAAATACTCTGTATTGGCCCAACATCAAGTACACTTAAATTATATTCTCTAAGAAACGACTCTATTACTTTTGTTCCTGACACAATCCATCAGCAAAGAGTTTTAGTTGTATATGAAGTGTCTGAAGTGGTACTCACTTGTGTCCCAGCTCATGTGTGATGGTGTGCGCCAGCATGATGCCGTTGTCCTCGTTGACGGAGCAGCTGCGGTCTGGCTTGCACATGCCCGCCACGTGCGCCACCCCCAGGGTGCTGCGACACATTCAACACATGTATTAACATACAGTACTTTTTGAATCGGACTTGGTATTTTTTCTCTGCCACTTTAGTTCTCACCACTGCCACTCCAGTGTCGCTAGGATTGACAGCGGTTACCACTATGATCTTTTGCATATCAAAGGAGCTCGCGTGAATGGCTAAATCTGTCTTGGGACCAGCGTTCATTGAAAGAGGCCTATGTCCAGCAGTGGACCAACAAGGAATGATAATGATCAAGACGACGATGTATGCCATAACAGGGTCGTACAGCGGACGCAATAATGACGATGAAAACAAGACCTAATGAATATTATATAGCTCTTACTTCATTACGAAACACCGGACCAGTTCGACGTGACAACGGAAAGCGCTAAAATACCAACAGCTGGGATATTACAAGTCACAACCGACTAGTCTAGAGCAAAGCAATGTCAACATCAAATTGTGTCAGTTTTGGTCTCGATTTCGTTATGGTCTCGGTAGTCTTGCTGTTGGACTTTTTTGTAATAGGAGGACAAACGAGTCGTCGTATCATTTTGATAACTGCCGACGCCCAGCGTCGCCTCGCTTTCCTCCTCACCTACACTGGGCCACCGGCTACTCACAACCAGCACTAAACGTGCATATTTATCACTTTTCTGCGGTATCATGTAGGTTAGAACCGAGAAGTGGCTCCCCGGTAAATTTTGCTTTGCACTACACTTTTTTCTTCAAGACCGCAGTACCAGAACCAATGTCCCTCATCACTACAGCCCAGCTCTAAATCCCCCCGCTAAACTGTGAGAATATTGTCTTTGTTGAACATTGTACCGGCACAATTACGTTTCGTAATACACGACGCTTTGAAATGGCATTTATTGGTAACAAGATAATTAAAGTACAACTGCTTCACGCGGTTTATGAAATGGTTTTATAATCGGATCAAATTATTCCGCGCCTATTACTTTCATAGGTGTTTACCTATACTACTTAGTTTAATCCGGGTTTCTGTTTTCCCTTTCGAAACATAAAACTTTGTCACTACACGAATTTCGTTTCTTTCCATTGTTGAGAAAATTTGCGGCAGAGAAAGTTCTAGGTCTCACCTCACACAATTTCTATCAGTTCGAATAAATTCAAATTTGGCGTTCTATTTTCGAAAAGATGATAGAATATAATTTAATAAATTTTATTTGCCTATCTTTTTTTAAGTTCGTCGTTTCGGCCGGTTATCAATTAGCCCTGGTATATACCAATTATTATCGTGTCCTGTCGTGTTCGAGTACGTACTCAAACACGATAGTGGACGGGGCAAGGTTTTTTTTGATTTCTCTTAGCAATGTGCCAAACTGCATTGCAATTTACAGTGGAATTGGGCCGGCACGACCGAGGTACTTTTCGCTCATATCACACCGCCGTAAAGTGACAGTCATGCTGTCGCGTCTCAAGCGCTTTCGTGAGAAAAAGAGGGCAACTCATCTGCATGATTGAATTATGCGTATTTCTGCGGGCGTCGGTAGTTGTCAAGGATAGCTCGATTGGGCTCCTATACTTTAAAAAAAATATCGAAATCAGAAATGACGTTAAAGTAACCTATACACACACACACACTCACTCACACACACAAAACATATATACGTCTGCCTTCGTCAAAGGACTCCTTCCGAAAAATAATAATTACATGTTTCCTCAACCACATCACACACAATTTAATAGCAGCGGTATTGTATTCCAAATGACCATTACCTACGCTCTGATGATGGAGACGATATTTTGCCTATGGTTATGAGGGAAGAATATATATGATAAATACGCCTAAGTCACTGCAGTAATACTATTGATCTCTAGTAATAGATTAATATAGTTTCTAGGCTACGATAACTCTAGACTTTAATACCAGCACTTTAAGTCGGCAATCCCTCGAGGTTCATTATACACAACAAACTCTTTCCAAGACTGTAAGCTTTCCACCTTTGTACACCTTACGCCCATATATGTGGTGTCGTCATTCTTATCAGCCTGCTGGTCTATACTCAATTCTATGAAAATTAATCTCAAGAGCTCTATGTGACATAGACTCTTCAGGTCGCGCCAGGCAAATGAGCTGCAGTGCGGCAAAGTCACGGCCTTCAAAATGCCGATGATACCGTGGCATCACTCAGATCTACAAGTAATTATACATGCCGAGCATACGTGAGCACACATCGTGTAATTAGACAAGTCTCAATGTAATCGGCAAACAAATTGGAAATGTGTCGCCGTCCTTCGCCACGGTCCAGTCAATCACGTGAGGAGTTTAGTCGGCTGACAATATCGATACTGGACTTTTCAACTAAAACGCGATAAGATTATTAAAATTAGTTTAATTATCTATCTATATATATAAATGAATGCTTGTCTGTACGTCATGGAAAAACTCACACAGTACTGTACCTATTATTATGAAAATTGGTATATACCAGGGCTGATTGATAACTGGCCGAAACGACGAACTTAAAAATAGACAGGCAAACAAAATTAATACATTATATTCTAGCATATTTTCGAAAATAGAACGTCAAATTTGAATTTATTCGAACTGATAGAAATTGTGTGACCTAGAACTTTCTCTGCCATAAATTTTCTCAACAACGGAAAGAAAAGAAAATCGTGAGGTGACAAAGTTTTACGTTTTGAAAGGGGAAACAGAAACCCAGATTAAAGTCAAGCTAGATAGTGTTTTAGGTAATTGAGTACAATTCACGCCTGGGCAACTGATATGAAGCGTGGGAGACAGAGCTGCAAAGACACCAACGGGTCAGGCCGTCCAAATGAAGTCACGAATCCGGACATGATCAAAAGATTCAAAAATCGTTTTGAATGATCGGCGCTCAAAGTTGCGGTACATAGGAGAAATGGTAAAAAATTCCTTTGAACGCGATTTTACCATTTTACACCAACATTTGCGAAAGAAAAAGTTTTGCGCGCGATGGGTGCCGTGTTTGCTCACTGTTAACGAAAAGCAACTTGAGTGGTCGATTCGTCGGAGATGTTTGGCGCCGTTTAAGCGCGACACTAACGATTTTTTGGCGGCGTTATATGACATTAGATAAAACATGGATACATCATTTTACTTCTGAAACAAAAGAACGATCTATGCGGTGGACTGAGAGCGGAAAACCTGCGCCGAAGAAAGCAAAAACGGTTTTATGGGGCGGCAAAGTGATGGCGAGTTTTTTCTTTGATGCTCCAGGTATTAGAATAATCCCCTCCTAATCGCAAGTGATCTACTAAAATAGTAGATCATTTGCGAAGAGAAAAAACAATAAATGAAGACTATTGTGCAAGCTTGCTGCAAAAATCTTGTGAAGAAATCCGAATTGCAGTTCGCATTGTTACCGCATCCCCCCTATTCCCCAGATCTGACCCCGTGCGACTTCCACTTATTCCCGAACTTCAAGAAATGGTTAGGTGGCCGAATATTGTCATCAAACCATGAAGTCGTTGTCACCGTAGATGAGTATTTTGGGGGTTTAGAGAAAACATTTTATAAAACTGGTGTCACGACATTGGATTAGCGCTGGATTAAATGCATCGAGGGAGAAGGAAACTACGTTGAAAAATAAAATTGTTTTAAATAGATCTTTAAAGTTTTTCTTTGTCGTTTCGGATACTTATCGATCACCCCATGTGTACCCCATTTTGGAATTTGGAAAAGGTTTGTATGACATTTTTTTAGTATTTCTATTTTTCTTAAAAAACATTTTACTTCAATTTATTTTAGTTGTTGGCGTAGTAACGCACGCTAGGTACAACTAGTACTATATATATAAAACTCTCGTGTCACAATGTTAGTTACCTTAATGATTATATATGCAGATTCAGTAGGTATAAGAATCTATCTAGTTTTCATACCCCTAACTCCAAAGTGTCGGATGTTCAAAGACGTACTAACAATGAGATATATCTAATGATATATATATATATATCATTAGATTCTGACCATTATTATCATTATATATCATTAGACTAACGATCAACGTCTCCGAATTTACATGCGGAATATCACCAACGGGCTCTAAACGACTAAACCCCTAAAAGGGAGCAGTCAATAGGAGAACCGAAGCCAACATTGTAATCGTGAGATACCCCCACTGACCGTATAAGGTCTTACTTTTGTTATAAAAATAAATTACCCAGCATCGGCATATCAAAACATGTAAGGACTTTGGATCGTGATACAGACCATGTTAAGTGACCATTTCTTCTGACTCAAAACGGGACGTCGTTTTTCGTCAGTAAATAGTTTTATACTGTTTATCAAGTTAAAATCTATTATTTATTAGAAACAGAATAAACATATTAATAATGAGAGTTTATCTTTATAAGTATATGGTGTCAGTAAATTTATGACATGTTTTTAACATTTAAGTTTCTTTATTTTAATCCTTGTCGAAGCCGTTGTCTGCTAAGCGAAAAAGATTTTGTTACATTTTTGCACTCTCCGAAACGCCAAGAAACGGGACAATCCTGCTCGCAGCGGTACTTGTGGTCACTAAGTATGTACTCCTGTAAGCATAAGCTGGCGTGCGCAGACATGGCCCAAAATAGGCGTCTAATAATACAGGCGGCCGGCGGCGGCTGAGTCACACGGAAGCGATGAAAAGCTATAAATTCCGTGCTACAGCTTCACTTGTTTTCATTATACCAAATATTGTTACGTTTTCCACTCTACTTTTTATACTGTTGACGAGGCACTGTGTTACACTGTTCTATGTTTTCTCATCATTCCGTTACCGCTCACAAACGGAAGTTGTTACGTATGTTTGTAAATGTTTAACGCATAAACTATTGGACGGAATCGCGGACATGCCGTGTGGGTCTAGGCATGTAATGAAACTAGAATGTGATCCAGGTTCGCCCCTGCGCCGGTGGCCAGTTTAAATTATTATTCGACAATTTTTCAGGAGCATCGACACAGTTAACGAAACGTTTCCTGTGGCAAACGGAAACGTCGTTACGAAGCCTGTTTTATGCGCGACAAAACTTAAAATCTTTGTTTTTATATTCCTTTATATATTAGCTGACTGGGGGGGAGGTGAAAAAGAGGGCAGCGCATCGGCATAATTACGCTAATGTTCATGGGCGTCGGTAGTCGTTGAATGGCTCCGATTGTTTGTTTGTCCCCCCCTATAAATTAAAAAATATACATATTATATTATAAATTTATATTATATAATTATTTTTTTTCCACTAAGGGAAAATCGACAATCAGCGCCATTTGATAACTGATTGTCGTTTATTTGTAAGCTAAGTTCGTAATAGTCTTAACCGACAGTTTGACAGGAAGTGTGAAACCGACCTCGAATAGATTAATTATGGACTAACGATAAAAGAAAATTTCAGAAGCGAATCAGACGGATTTATAAAATACCTACATGAAATCCCATTAGGGAATTTGTGTGAAGATGTGTTGTTGTTGTATGTAAGTCTACCAATATTGTAATATTGTCTGTCTGTCTCAGTCTCTTCTTGTCTTGCTAGACGGGTGGACCTCCAAAGACCAGTAGCTGTTTAGATAGTACGCATGGATTTTGAAAAATATTAGGATGAGGCTGTTACTTATAAGTTAAGCTACGCGGCCCGTGTTATGCACAGGCAAATCCGGGGCGTACCGCTAGTTATTCAATATAGCGAACGGCACTCCAATTTTAAATGAAATGTATACAAAAGTTGTCTATGGTTCAACGTTGATAGTCTGTTTATATAAGTGCTACAGAATAATAAATTATAGAGGACGACTTGCCTGGTATGTCAAAGGGTAAACTATAAATGTAATACTAATCCAAATGTATACTAGCTCAATAAGTAATTAACCACCGCCATCACAATTGTGACAACCAACGCGTTGATGTCTATTGCATTAGACAATTGCGTTTTATCTTTACAACTGTCACGAGCTATGAACATAGAGCCAAATACCATTAGTTTGCAAAAGCAACAAGATACACGACATCATACTGAACTATCATTGTCGAGAGTCCTTGATTGTACGCAGTCATAATTTTTGTGAAGTCTCCCTTACGCGAGTGTATTTAAGTTCTTTTTACAAACTGAACGATTTATATTGTAGATTTATATGGACAGTTTTGACATGCTAACTGTGAATCTTGGTATTTTAATAAATCAATGCCAAATAGCTAAAATACTCATTTTACTATACAAAAGAGAAAGACTGAAATACAGAAGATTGAGATATATAATATATATAATAGTCGACCCATGCCAGCTTCATGGAATGTCGGAAATAAATGAGCATAGAGAGTGTAGAATAGAGTAGATTTGTGTTAATGGAAGAATTTTAATGATCAGATCATCATTTCCAAAGCTCTTCTGCAAATAAAATAAGAAACTTCTTTATAATATCAGTATGTAATATATTAAGCAATAATCTGTATAATTAATCATATGTAAGTGTTTGCAGTTTGAATAAATCAATTAATATTAAAATTACATTAATAATTTATCAAGCAATTTCAATTAACAACATTATATTTGTATAATATAAGACTAATTGTAAATGTTTTTATTATGATAATAATATTTGATCAACGAAATTGAATTAATCATTTGTAACAGATAGTCGGAAGTACTAAAGCCAGAAGAACTGTTGATGGTCATTAATTTTTATGCAGATAACATTTATAAATATTCATCTATTATAAATATGACACCTGTATTCATACATACATTAATAATATGTATGAATGTTCTATATTTGAATCGCCATTGCAGGGAGTAGTTGAAGGTAGGCCTATGGTAACAATGGCCGTTGGTAGCCTCTAAATGTAAAAATTGGAGTGTTGGATATTTAAAACGTATTTAGCAGACTCATTTTCGATTTAGGTTTTGCGTTAGTTAGAGGACGTACTACAAAAGCCACTTCAGTGTTGACATGACACAATGTCATATGATTAATATTTATTTGTCTGCCTCATGGTCCAGTCGAAAGCAAGTCCAACCACAAATAAGACACGGTCATGACTTCGAATCCCGGATCGGTTCAAAAAAACTATTATGAGGATTTTTCAATGTTACATGCTTGCGCGGCAGAGAATAAGCTAAGATATATGCAGTTGGTCCCGCGCCTAATTTGTCTCCGGTAATTGGCAACGGTCCCATCGGAATAGGAGAATAATCACGCACTTGTATGTACGCACACTGCAATTGGAGATGTATTCGGGCGACCCATCTAAATATAATCAAAATCAAATAGAGTCGTTCGCTAAGTTACGATCCCATTCAGAAAAATCTTCAAAGTAGTGGACACTTAAAATGGTGTACCTTCGGAGAAGAGCTCGAAAATTCACACACACAATAAAAAGAGCATTCACGATCCCATACAATTACATTATCCGCCATAATAAAGGGCATTGTTTCAGTTTGCGTCAAGGCATTAATTCTCCTTGCCGAAATCAGATAACCGCTGGAGTAATATACGGGGATTGTTTAAAAGTAATCGTGACTTATCCCACGCGTGTCCCGTGTCACCGGGATACAATCGAGGATCTACGCTCATTGTGTGCGCTGATGATGAAGCCAATTTCACTTTTTTTCATTTTACTTAGTCAGGAATACGTCGCCGGGATAAAATCGACATGCTACGCTCATTGAGTGTGTTGAAAACCGTGCCAATTTATTTCATCGTTATATAATTTACATTCCACTGTATTACACAGACTAGTTAGATGTGTTTTTTAATTAGTTTCATGGTAAGTTATGAAAATATCCTTTTTTTTTAGATATTTTTTCTTCTACTGTTTTTTTTTTCAATTTCCTTCTCTGACGCGTTCACTCTCTAGGTACGTACAATGTAGAAGTTCAGTTAAAAAGATTGTAAAACGTTCTGCTATTGCTGAATACAGATCACTTTCAAGAAAAAACATCATTTCATATCCATTTTTATTACCAAAATTAATAAATTTTTAATTAATAAAAATAAGAAGGACACCTCAGCTAAAGGCCTACTACGATCCAGACGTCTCTTTAACTTAATATGCTTGTGATGGTTGCGTAATAATCGTATTAACCGATCAAGTTCACAAGTGCGTGTACGTACGTGCGAGAAGTGGGCGGGCTCGCGAGACAGCCTGGCGTCGCGACGTGACCGCATACCGCACCTCGATAGCGTTTTTAAATGCCAATTCATTTGTTGATTAGCTTACTGTTATGATAACGTGATGCGGTAGACTTCGTAGAATCGTTACGTCAGAGATATGGAAATTGTGAACTATGATTTAGGACGTATTTAATCATTTTCTTGCCTTATATTCTTGCATTTTAAAATCAACATCCTTATCGTCACCATACCCAAATTAGGTCGCGTATCGTAGCGATTTATTATTTAAGGTGAATTTTACACAGTTTACTATCTACGATTTTGCCTTATTATTCCATTAGAAGAAACATAAATTACTGAAAGCAACTGATGGTAAAACAAAGTATCATTACGTAATGACTTGTAACTTGAATTCCATGGTTGTACCTACATTTAAAATAATGACACTACCAATTTATTGTGGGGTTTAGGAGACCGTCGTCGATTACATTTTGTTTTCAAATGTCTATTGCGCTTGAGTGTTAACTTAAAGAGCATTCGGAGAGTTTTATATGATAGTGTATGAAACGAATTACATTTTTGGACTGACAATTGAGACCAGTGTATTTGTTTAATAATTCATGATTGTTTCAATATTGATGACAACATTTTTTTGCGTACGATGCATAATGCATGGTTGCATTGAGAGCCCGCCTTGGGGCCCGGCTGACACCGTTAACACTCATTGTCTTCTTGCCGTTCCAAGAACATACAACTTCTCGTTTGTACCGTTTATCGAATCCGCGAATTTCCTTATTATAATTATTACGCACACAATACGCGTATACGAGATCATATTGGGCGATAATTTACAGTAAGCCCACTTTAAAGCATTTTCAAAATCGATAAGAGGTTACAACGTTTAATTACGTCCCTTTTATTACTTGAAGATTGTACGTAGGGATGTGACGACCTTATCGATAACTTCACAACGGCTTTACGGTAAGGTGTATTTACATTTTAAGTACTTTTATACGAGTCCGTGAAATAATGACGTATGTTTTCAGCTGTGCCACGCAGTTTTGTATACTCTAACACAATACAAAAACATTTTAATAAAACAAAACTTTTATATAAAACATATTTTTACGGAGTGAGGGACATGCGCAGTCGGAGCCTTTAATTGGCTATCGTCGCCCATAGACAGCCGCATAATTGCCCTCTATCCTTTCTTCTCTACTAGTGGCAACCAACGTTTTTAAACAAGAACGGGGGTTGATACCCCCGCTTGTTCATATGACTATGAACGAAGAGTAGGTACCTCTTCGGTCCAATTAGGTTACATTGCAGCAATTGTATTATTTTGATTGATGTTTTATTTTACTTATTTAAAAACAAGTTAAATGAATAAAACAATTACTCAGAGTCCACCCGGGGCCATGGTTGCTGTAAAGCTTCTGAGACGTAGTGTTATTAAATAGTTAAATAAACCACGATAAAATCAGTAAGTAGAGTAACATTCGCAAATTACATACATTAATAAATCAAACAAAATAAAAAAAAATACAGAAATCTTTCGAGTGCAATAAGCTCGAAACTATTTTTTTGTTTATAAACTCCCTATGACACAAGTTTATACCTCTTCATTCACGCATTCCCTACATGTATGCTGAAAACTGCACGACTATTGCACGATGGTGGTGGTACAGCGATAGTATATTTAGCCTAAAACCGTCCTCAAGTACAGAGTAATCATCTAATGCAAAAATACATTACCTTCACGCCTGTTATCCCCGAAGAGGTAGGCAGAGAGAGGTGTGCTAGTGCGTCCACAACTCGTAAGTCCAGTAGATATACTAGAACACTCACGGATAGCCAAGGTACTGAGGCCCATGATGTCATAGGTGGCAAGCCTATGGCCACTTCGGGCACATTCCAATCCCGGACAATGTAATGCGTGCTCAGAATAATCTGATTTTTAATAATTCAATAACAGTTGCCCGACTTGGGGATCGAACCCAGGATCCCAAGCGGCTAACGATCTTACCAGGCAACACCCGCACCGTTGCACCACAGAGGCGATTTGTGAGTACAAATTTTCCCTAAAATAATTTCAAACAAATGTTCTATTTGATTATTGAGTAAATCTTGTCTGGTAAAAATATTTATGTATTGAATAATACGTAGTTTTTGTTTTAAAACGAGTTTTTTGAGTTACATAAGTTGTCTGCATCGTGTCAGCTATTCCAGTCTCTGGGTTAGTTTAAAATTAACACAACGTATTTAGATTGTATTTGTAATTCAACACATAATGGGCCTCGGTTCGGACCGGTTGCTCATCTGTTTGTTTAAACTCTAGCTGTGGGCGTATAGGTTTTGTTTAATTTTATTTAGGAAGAGGTAGTGCCATGCCACATAGGAGGATGAAGTGACATGCATAGGGCATGACACTACATCCTCCTATGCGATGGAATTGGGCCGGCACGACCGGGGAGATACCTCTCGCTCACATAATAACGCCGTAAAGTAACATCTTCAGTGTCGCGTTTCGTGCGGTTTGTGAGTAGCCGATGGCCCATTGGGGGGTGGGAAAAGAGGGCAACGCATCGGCATTGTAATTATGTGGATGTTCAGGGGCTTCCGTAGTCATAAAAAGGCTCCGATTTCTCGTTTGCCCCCCTATCCTAAAAAAAATTAAACCTATTATAAAACCATTAATCATTCGATAAGGTTGTAGTTCTTCCGTCTATCCCTCAGACGATTTGACAACTGTCATCTATACATATGATATATGCAGAGCGACGACAAGAGATAAAAAATAGTTAAATGTTAGATTGTAATATGATAATTTATTCGCTAATAGGATTTGGTTGGTGAGACAGAACTTTTTTCGATTCAAAGACCTGGTTCATTCATTGTTTATTGTTTTTTTCGAAAAACATTTTATGCCTTTTAATTTTTGTAAGGCCACCACTCGCATTTAACCTGTACCAAATATGGAATACCAACGCTTGACAAGCCAGTGCTGTTTCGACAGTGTCAGTAACAATTACTATTGTCTATGGGTAATACTAGAGTAAAGGATATTTGTTCTAATATTGATGATTTGAGTTAAGTTTTTAGCGAAGTAATTATTAGTATTTTTCTTTGTTAGATGGGTACCGATCGGGCAGTGTTGTTGTCAAGCGACAAATTCATCTCAACAGTCATAGTGATAATAAAAATTAATTCCATAAAAAAGAAATAACAGAAAACTGTAAGCATTTTAATAGTTTACAAGTTGGCATAACACTTTGAAGTATCGAAAATGTAGGCACCAAATGTATGTACTTATATACAAAATAATTAATTTAATTGAGCTCGTGTACGGTGCGCGTGAAGACAGCAATGAAGGCCCTATTTGTACATCCTCATCGTCCTTGACCTTAATGTGGACTCATAAGCAGTCGCCGCTCTGCCTCAGAGTTACCCAAGTGTTGTGTACCTACAATAGTACTAGATACCTATATACATATTAAAAGCAAGTCCCAGTACATATTAAAACCAAGTCTCGCTGTTTTTATGATTCATCGTCATTACCAGCTGGAAGACGTCCACTGCTGGACATAGGCCCCAAACATATAGCGCCATAGGTCATGGTCACGAGCCACACGATTTTCACAAAATCTATTAAACGGATTTACGTGCGGTTTTCACTATTCGCTTGTATGTCGCTTGGATTGTGTTAAATATAACAGTTCAAATAGTTATTATGAAAAAAAAATATAACTGATTTTTTTAATGATTTTCATTTTTAAGAAAGATATTATTTTATTTCACTTAAGTATTATCACCATTTACCAATATTCCGAATCGAATGAGCCATCACATGTATTTTTATGAGCAGTATACCTATTTTCATCAGTTTGAATTTAATTGATTTGTCTAACATTACTGGTTTTTATTTAAAACAAAAAGTGTTGAAGTTGGCCCCTGCCATTACATTAGATTTGATAAACCGCAAATCCTCACTGGGGAGCACCAATTCCTTCGAAGGATGATACCTGAGGCTATTGAAATTAAAAGACATACAAATTTCAATAGAGAAGGTGGCTGGTTCTTCCGTCTGCTTGGGACCCAATGTTAAACATAATAAAATCAAAAAGTAAACATAACACCTCAAGACAGCAAGATACAATACGTACTATTTGCGTTAATCGGGACAACTACAATTATAATACTCTTATATACTATATAAAAACTTATGTAATATAATAAAAACTTAAAAATTATAACAGTAGGACATCTGTCGTCCCAGTCTACCGTGACCACGGTTGCTGTAAAGCTTCTGAAACGTCGGGCTAGTTAAATAATTAAATGAACCGCGGCAGAATCCGTAAAAGTAGTTTTATTGTAAAAAAGTGGAAACTGAAACATAAGCACATCAGCGGGTATCGCCGTTTAATCTCAAGTACAAGTGTATTGTGCACAGTATGTTGCGGTTTCACAATACGTCTATGTTAATCAAAATAAAGCACACTCTCATAACATTGTCTAATATTAGGAGATTGTGAGATAACAAATTACTTCCGTCCTAATTACACGCACTTATTACACTACACAATATACGACAGAACTTTTCGTAGCTGCGTTGAAACATTTAAGCACCTAATTGACCGATATTAGCTGGCGTTGAGAATATTAACTAGATCACTAGATTTTTTATAGTACAAGGGGGCAAACAGTCGGTTCTCTACATAACTACCGACGCCCATGGACATCTGCATTATTGTTATGCAGATATGTGCTCCTGTCCAACTCTCCTTTAATCACCCATTGGAAACACACACACACACCACGAGCGACAACAAAACCGAAATTTTGGTACATTATCCTACGAACGAGATGTGCTTCTCCGGTCTTGCCTTTAAATACTATTGGACTATCTCCTGCTAAGAGGTGCCAATATACGCGCCGAGCTCTCTGGTGAACCTAAAGATTCGTATTTAAGTGTTTGAGTACCTGCGTAAAGAATGTGCCAAAGTAGAAAAGTACAAATAAGTAAGTGCGCCACGAACTATAAAGTTATGGAAAGCGGAATAGACGAAAATTGACTCGTATATACTTGCACCAAAACGTATATTGGCGCATGAATTGTCAGCTTAGATTTTATCGATCAATAAAATATTTCCATATTTAATATCCATACTTGTACTTTGTAAACATATAATTTTATATAAAAGTTTATAATTCAAACCGCACATGGTATTTAATGTACGTCTTCGTTGATAACATTGGTCTGTAAGGGGTTTATGACCATCGACTATTAACTTTAAATACCACTCATGTTTATTACTTTTACTTTTATGTTTATTGGTTGCGGTAGTTTGCCTACGAGCAATAAAAAAATTAAACGATTTTGTCGTAGCCAGCTCCTAGCCTGCTGGGTGCAGGTGGCGACCGATATAACGAAAGTGTTCTATTTTGGCGCGTGTTACTCACCTCCACTCTATTTACTTTGCGAACAGATGCCTGTTCCTGCCATTGACCTTGTCTCGAGTGCTTTTACGCAAAAAAAAAAAAACTGCTGCGAATATCAATTAAGATTAGAGACTGGTCTGCGTTTTCTATATCCTAATTACTTCTGTACACAATTGAACAATGTTCTATTGGCACACATTTCTTATGATGACTTTTTGCTGGTGACCTTTTTGCGTAACTGTTTAAACAGATTGTTTCTTCTTACCCACTTTGTACCTAACAAACTAGTAAGTTTCTATCTGATTGGACAATATCTGCATAATATGTCGTTAGTGAAATGTCTTGTATTAGTTTAATACATCGTTTCGTCTTTGTGTAGAAATTGTATCTATTTATTCAATTAGAAATCGATTTTATTAATCATTCTCAAGTTATAAGATTAAGATTGCGTATGTCTTTATAACTTCTTACTTGCATTACATCTAAAGGAAGATGAGATTTGTTTGTGTTTGTTCAATATAGGTTATTCAATCGAAATAAAGTATGTAATTGTTTCTATCTTTGGTATTTGCTTCTATCCAATACCTACTTACATATTTAATCAATGTTAATGTATAATTTATGTAAGCAATATTGAAATTATGATTCGATTACAGTGTAAATTACTTATCGATTACGCATAAAGTAATCATACCCAGGGATTTAAACTATGTACCATCAAAGGTTACCGTGCTTAAATTCAATTTAATACAGGTATTGTAAAAAATCTTTTGTATTTTTAAAACATAATCAATCATAATTAGGAATGATGTATATAATTGTATTCTACCATATTTATGTCTGAATGCCAACATAATTTGGCAGGCCAAGATAATTTTGATCAATCCAATTTAACTCACGTTATATAAAATCGGTTATGTCATTTTTTTGTGTAGTACTTTAGCTTCATGCAGAAACTATGGACCAATAATGATCATGTTTTGTGTAGTACTTTAGCTTCACGCAGAAACTATGGACCAATAATGATCATGTTTTGTGTAGTACTTTAGCTTCACGCAGAAACTATAGACCTATAATGATCATGTTTTGTGTAGTACTTTAGCTTCACGCAGAAACTATGGACCAATAATGCTCATGTTTTGAGTGAGCTATAAAATAGCAATCAAATAACATATAATGAATAATTTCTATTACGGCTGTTAAGTTTATTAAAATTTTCTAAAGATTTATATATTTAGATTTTCCATTAGAGATAAACGCTGTATATTTTACTTATACATATATACTTATAATAATAACGCGGCGCCCGGCTTCCCCCGTGGATGATAGGGGCTGGATTATACACTAAAACATTCCTCGGGTAACTCTATATGTGGGTGAAAACCGCATCCGTTCTGAGAAATTCAATCACATACAGACATATACTTTTTGAAAAAATATCAAAGAAAATCTTTATATAGCTGCAGACATTATTGACAACTGCCCCGTAAGACGTTTTTCTGTCATAAATTATCAAAGAAAATCTTTATATAGCCGCAGACATTCTGCCCCGTAAGACGTTTTTCTGTCATAAATTATCAAAGAAAATCTTTATATAGCCGCAGACATTATTGACAACTGCCCCGTAAGACGTTTTTCTGTCATAAATCATCAAAGAAAATCTTTATATAGCCGCAGACATTATTGACAACTGCCCCGTAAGACGTTTTTCTGTCATAAATTTAATTTGTTGTTACGTGTAATACTTACGAGGATGACTTTAAAATTTATAAGTTTTGTACTTTTGTATACAATGATTTCTGCCATATTTTTTTTAATAATCCGCGCGAAGCCGGGACGGCCTGCTAGTACTACAATAAACGTGGTGTAACCGCAAGGCTATGCAGATGAGCGCACAAGGAGGCCAATCTCACTCCAATCGGCCACCGGAAACTCACAAACCACAAGAAACGCGGCCGCATTGTTGCCACTTTATGCCATTATTAAGTGAGCGAGACGTACCACTCCAGTTGTGCCGGCCTTTCAACAGCAATGTAGTATAGAACTACCTGCTAAAGCTTACAAAATATTAAGTTGGGTATTCCCGATGCACGGTATAAATGAAAACATTCGCTTCCGTTTGTTTGTAGTTGTCAGAGGCGCGTTATTAACGGAGTATATCCTCTGCCCACCGCGCACCGATGTGTAGCAGATAAACACTTCCGCCGCGCCTATCCAGTCCAGATTGACTGATGAGGCCACGTACATCCAGCCAGATATATTTATTTAGAGACTTTCCAAACCAACGAGGTTTTAGGTTCCATATGTAATTTTTTAAGGTTCTGTACCCTGTACTGTAGGGTAGAAAATGGAGCCTTATTACTAATACCGCTGTCCGTCTGTCCCCAGGCTGTAAGGCGAATTTGCGTACTTCCCGATTTTGATAGGCATTTAGAAATTTGACATTGAACCTGGCACTTCTAAATATGCTTAAGAGCAAGAAAGCAAGCGTAAGAGTGTAGGTACTCTGGGTAGAGGTACCTAGGTAGTAGTGGTACCTCGGTATTAGAGAATATCTACAAGTCTTACTGATTAACAAAGTTGCACATCTGCATTCTTTCTAGGGTTCGAAGAGGCCAACGTTACGGTATAGTCGAAATTTGTAAAAAAAATATAATTATAATTTAAATTATAATAAATATTTGTACTTTATATAGTGTTGTGACGTCAAGAATATAACATCCCACAATTCTTTGGACCTCTTTTAATAAAAATGGCAATATTTCGATCATCCATTACATGGAAAAACGTTAATGAATAAACTAGCTGTCCGCCACGGTGACACCCGTGAGCACAGATCGGATTGATTGCTGCATTAGGAAATTATATACTAAAACCTTTCCCGGGAATTGATTTAGCCATGGGTCAAAACCGCATGAAAATCCGTTCAGTAGATTGTGAGGAAATTGATCACATATAAACAGACATCATCTTTGTTTTATAGTAAACTATCGATCCACCCCGTTTTCGCCCTTAAATAGTAGGGGCATATTCTGCACTAAAACCTTCCTCAGGAATCGCTCTACTCTCATGGACACTACCCAACGAACGGTTTTTCTCGATATTGTAATGTGAAATATTCTTACCTACAAGGTGCGTCGTGCAGGCTGCAGATGTCCTGCCTGGTGACGAGTATGGCGACGTCGTGGTGGTGCGGGTCCTGATCATTGTCCGGGTTGAGGCGGTGCTGCCAGCGGCAGAACGACGACAGCGTCTCGTCCGCGTTCCGAGTGACGTCCAGTTCCGGCGCCGAGCTCATCTCCTCGACGATGCTAATTTTGACGACAACCACTTTGATGTAGTTGCCGATTGACGGGTCCATGTATAGTGTTGAAACCTAGACAATAAAATGGATAAGGAATCGAATAAACCTCTGGCTTTATTATATCACAGTAATCGGAGCCATTAGGTTGCCATCGACTCCCATGAACATCCGCATTTCATATGCGGATGTTCATGGGAGTCGATGCGTTGGATCGCGCGGGGTGAAGAATCTTCTCCCTAGAGATTTGTCCCCAATGACAGACCTGAGAGAACGATCGGCCTTTGAATTATTTCCGATGGCAAATATATATATATATTGTGTACCGAACATGTTTTGTCTGCGTATTCTAAACTACTCAGACCAAATTTTCCAAATTTCCACATCCCATGGCCATGGGACCACTGGTTAGTGACAAACCACATTAAAGAACGAATGATTGCGTGTGATTGAGACACGCATGTAATTTTAACAACAAGCCTGACTTTTAGATTATTTTATGACTCGTTTATTTTCGATTTGAATCGGACTCATACTAGTCATTAATTGCAGCGTGAAGATGTAAGTGACAGGCTTACACGCGTGACGCGGTGTGTGTTTGCATCGTGTTCTATGTGTTTACCACCCACAACCGAACCACAGTGTGCGTGGTTCGGTCCATGCCACTTTGCACGTAAATATCAGAGGCCGGATTGCTGCCTAAGCGAATATTACAATGAAACCTTCTTCGGGAATCGCTTTACACATGGATGTAAACCACATAATATCTGTTCAGTAGATTTGGATAAAATAAACAGCTTTTGGGGACTTTGTATATTCATACAACTCATTTCACTGAGGCCCGAATGATTTTTTCGTTACTCGCATTTATGTTATGGTGATGGTAGCGCGTTCAATTAAACAAACAAACTCTTCGGTTTTTAAATTACTGGCAGACCCACGCGGTTCCATCAACGTACTCCGATCAAAAAAACGCTTTCATAGGGGTCTAATTTGGGTAATATTCTGTCCTAGTGCACACTCACGTGATGCATGACTACATGAATTTGTGAATGACCCCAATGGAAAATTTGAAACTTCTTGTTGTTTTATTTTGGTTTCTGGTTCTTGTGGTTTCTGAGATTTCGTGACATGTGAGTGTTGAGTGAGAGCTTTCACTTTTATAGATATAGATAATACTAGTCAGTATAGATATTTGATTGGATATCGTAAAGGGCTTACCATGTTCATGATGGTGAGTAGATATGTCTCTAGCTTGTGCGTGCTGTGGAAATCCGTCATGGACTTGTCGGCTACCAACAGAACCTCGACATGTCGCGGCTTGCTCACGGAGCGCGTCGGGCGCCGTCCGTTTGCTTCTTGCCATTTATTGGTTTGATGATTTCGCTACAAAAAAAAATAAACTTATCAAATTTATTACATCTCTAGCAACACAATCAATCACTAAAGAATTAATATTAACATAAAATATAATTTTGATGATAATGTTATCATTGATTTGTCTGAATTCACTTATTTATCACGATGGATAATCAGGTTTCTCTTTTAGTGTATTTTTCCGTCCCACGAAACTGTTACAAGTTTTTCGGAGCGTACAACTAGTTTGTACAACTCTAAAGTATGTTTTTATTGGAATAAATGGACTTTTATATATTATTAAACAGTATTTCTGGATAAAAGTTGTTCCAATAACTTACCTTATAAAGAATTGACTTGTCCTCTTCCGTTTCGTAACTTTCAGAATTTTTTGTTTTCCATTGGTATGGAGGTTGTTTCGTCGCGCAGTTCTTTGATCGCCTGCGTCTTCGTCGTCTCTCATTGCTTCGTCGTGATGACTTATCACTCTTCCTTCTGTTCTGCTTTCTTTGTTTCGTTGCTGGACGTGGTTTTCCTTCTAATGAGGTACCACTTTCCCTAGATGCACTTTTAGAAGCTGATTGCACTCTTCTTTGTTCCATTCTAAGCCTCGTTTGGTTTCGTCTATAAGTAGCTGGATCTCTTCTCATTGCTTCTAATCGTCTATGTCGTTCTTCTAGGAATGCACGTCTTCGTTTGTCTTCCAACTGTGTTCGTCTTAAATTATGAGTTCTATTTGATTTATTGTTCATGTTAACTGGTCTATTCTTATTTATACTTATTGGTTTATAGGAATTTGTTCTGCTATCAATCTCCCTCTTCCTCCTATGGAATGCCTCAACCTTATCAACGGCTGGTCTCCTAAATATAACATGTGGTCGACCTTTGAAATTATCGGTGGGTTCTTGATTTGAAGGTTCTATCCAGTATTCACCATTTTCCGTAAGCAACAGTCCAGCCTGTAACAAACAAAGAACCTAAATATCTGTAAAGACTAAACATCCATTAAGTTGAAGCTCGAACATACTTCACATAATAACGAGATTGAGTAAATAGTGGAATAAATAGTAGCCATCAAGTGATAAAAACAATCTGTTACGTACATGTTGAAACACTTTTTGCAATCAAAGTACTTTTTCAATAGAATTAGAAATTGCGAAATATCCACACATCTGAAGGGCTATTGAGATGACAGACGTACAGTTTCTAAGCGAAGCACGGTCATTCGAACCGGTCAGCAGTGGGTCAACAGACTTGCCAGCACAAGATTAATCGAATGATAAAGGAGCCGCCGCAGTTTGCGTAAAAGTTAATAGAAACTATTACGTCTGGACAGCTCGTGCCAGATTGAGGATCGCTCATGATCGCTGAATGATTTATATTTGATAAGAAATGGATGGAAAACATGTTACGTTCAATGCAATAAAACGCTCATTGAATTTATTATTAGATAGAACTTAGTACGTCTAGCTAGTTCTATCTCTGATCATAATCAGAGGCTAAATAAAAAAGTAGTAGGTGGTAATAGTAGGTTATTCCTTTCCAAGTTTATTTAATTTATTAACATTTTATGTAATTCGAAGCAAAATTTTGCGAAATTAGAAATTAATAAAATCTAATGGAGCTTAAAATGGTTTTTTTCACCGAGTCACAGTTGAACCTACACACTTGTAGCACGTTAAAATATACATATATACGTACGTATGTATACTATCGATTATTTATCTATTTTTGAGTACCCTTTTTAAGTCGTCCCCGCCGACTTCAACGATATCTCGCGTCATCATGAAACCACGACAAATCTTTGTTAATTGATTGTTAATAAAGCGCGAGCCGAGCGGAGACCACCTACATGTAATTAATGATTTCATTTCAGGTTCATTATAATAAGTGTTAGCGATTAATTAGTGGTTAAAAGGAAGGGGACTGTGCGTTATGTCTGGCAAAAAACATCGGCTTATACCGTCATTATGTATAAAAAAGATTACCAGTAGGTATGTATATAGGGATTTAATAATAATCAGACTCTAGGGGCAAAGACCCGTGCTTAGCCCGTGGAACGTAGCATAGCTTACGTGCGGGGGCCGTCAACTCGTCACGTATCTTGAGGGTTAACGTCCAAACACGTGGCACCAGGAATTGCCAATTCTTTTTTTTTTTTAAAGATAAGTTCTCACTCGCTTCGCTGGACTAATTTAATGAACTAAATATTTAGTACATTTTCTATGAAAATATTTTTTTTTAAATATGTGGTTCAGACGTATTGGGATTGCTGTTTTGATGTCAATGATTTTAGTGCTCTAACTCTGTTTGCACGTGACAGGTTCAGATAGCTTTAGGGCTCGGGATAAATAGGTGACTGGTTTTGCGAAGTCTATGAGCGTCGGTGATCGTTCGCTACTATGTGCAAAATATGAGGTCGCAAAAAAAGTATATTTGATATTTTATTTATAACATAGGCCCGGATGTTAAACCACATGTTTAATGGTTGCGTAGATGCATTGTCCTCTTTTATCCCACCCTCCCCTCATGAGCCACCGGCAATAACAAGGTGCATGAAACGCGACAGCACAGCCTTTTTTAAGTCAATATCATTGGAACGTGAGGTACTTCCCCAGTCGTGCTAGCGCAATACATGGCGCTACCTATTACTAGGAGTGTATGTAATGTATGATGGATTATTCGCCTTTGTGGCGCGTTTAACCCATCACGAAAAGATGTTGATAATTAACTCATATTAAAGTTCATTCATCATGTTAGTTGTGGCATTTGAATGAGTGATGTTCTCTTATCATGGTTTATCTTCGAGTCGAGGGACGGACAAGGCGAGTCGACGGCCTTGTCTGGGTGAAGGCTGTTGGTAAAAGGTGATTTACATCATTACGATTTCTTTGGAAGTATTTGAATGATGATATTTACATATTTTTTTTCTTAATCGTTTTTGTTCCTCACTAATCGGAACGATTTATTAAATCTAGCTCTAAGCAGCGAGATGTGGAATTGTAGCAGAGAGGCCTCTGCGCAGCAGTAGGACTCACCAGGCTATTATTAACAATAATAATAATTTTGATTTATAATCTCTAGTATTGAGGGTTCAAATATTGCATTACAATGCAATATTATAATAATATAATGTATCATTATTATGAGCCTACATCTTCTCAGGCCGCGTTGGATACCAAGCGGCCCTTACAGCCTTACATGGATCCTTTAATTCGGATTATAATTGTGACGTGTGATGACAATTTAGAAGATAATGTAGATGAACGACATTGTCGAGAAATTATAGGAGCATCCATATTATTAAGTCTAAGTCCCCATCCGCACGAGGTATTTTTTTGCGCGTGTTAGTAAAGCCAATCATCTTTTTACGGAGCTTTTTACATCGTCGTGTGAACAGATATGTGTGAGGCCATATGTTCCATTTGACACGCAATAAGACGCTCTCTTACGAATGAGGCCTGGGACAATTTTCAGAAAAAATAATATTTGATTACAGCAGCTTTAAATATTTTGTAACTCCCGCTCTGGTGCTCGTTGGGGTTTTCTATTGTAACTCATCAAGCTGATCAGGCAACCAGGCTCGTTTATCGCAGCAATAAGACGATTCTGTCTGATAATAAAAGGCGTTTGCCTATAATCAAATGATCATATTAGATTATTGAAAATATAATAATGATGAAACACTCGATCAAATATTTCGGTGTAGCATTGACATCTGGTCATTACCAGTCAGTACAAGGAATTAACATATTTCGTCGAATACACGTTCGCACTGAAGTGTCGATGATTGTAGAGGCGTAATAAATATTTGATATGTGCTGAGGGGAAGTGATGAGTGTGAGTGACGTGGCTGCCTCGTGCACAGCATATGTCTACGTCTAGTGGCCGGTTGAGTTGACCTACTGAGTACGATAATAATAACTATAGACGAACTCCGTGCAGTAGCCGGTCCGGGATGGATGCGAGTAGCAGGAGATCGGTCAGCTTGGCGTTCACTGAAAGAGGCCTATATCCCGCAGTGAGCAGCAGCAGACCGATAAGGACTGATAATGATGGACTTATCAGTACGTTGTGCACTACCGTAAGTGGAATGT
>JAFELO010000002.1:94795-107395 GCA_017140195.1 Eumaeus atala | reverse complement strand
TTTTAATTATAAAATGGCTATTTATTAATTTGTATGTCCTGTGATTGTTTTAATTTAACATTGAACCAAATATGTACCGCTATGAGTAGAATTTATATTCCAGAGCATTCCTTCATTCACTATCATAATCTTTATATTTTACCCATAGCTGTTAAGTAATTAAATTAAACCTTAAAATACGTTATTTTGTCCTTAAATGTATTATATGTTTTAGTCTTTTTTTGTGAGATAGGGAGCAAACGAGCAAATGGATAGTGACAACCCCCACACATAGACTCCGGCATGACTAGTTTCTGTTGTTAAACAAATTGTCCCCTTATTTACAACCGTTGAACATGATTATAAAACTTTTAGTATGACTCGGTTACCGCACCTTTTCTTAAACTAATCACATAAAATGGTAAGCATATACTAATAATATATATTGACACTAAAACAATACATAAATCATTTGAAACAGCCAATTCTTAATACTTTATGTAAATTAGCTGCGAAACGCACGCTCGATGAAAATCCTGTCTGAGACATTTGAATCGTCTTTTGTTATAACCTGTTATAGTCCATCAAGTGTCAAACGTTGAAATGAAATTGAAAAAAGCCCCAGAATTACAGTGAAATATTCATAGGGTAGGACACAGTTCTATCAAAATCGGTTCAGCCGTTCTAGAGATTATATCGCCCGAACAGAATTATAGACGATCTAACAGGAATCATAAGAATAGTCGTTTGGGTATTAGTAAAAATAACACTGCACTTTGTAAAGCCTAGTATTTTGAACGTAAAAAGAAGTCGAACATAATATACGATATGAAAATCTAACTGACAAGACGGTGATTAAAAAATACCAAGACACACAGTCCGGTTCTAATAGCCGTTTATAACATGTGCTCTTCCATGGTCAAATGCTGTGCTGCAGGTGACTGTAGACAGCTTAGTGACCCGGTTAAGAAATAGGAAAGGGGAGGATATCGAGGGCAATCATGCGCCTGCGGAGGAGTTCTGCCTTACGAGCGGAACCTAGCACAAGGAGAGGCAGCGGATGTCGTTCGAATCGAGTTCCCGCAGTTCCATGGTGCCGATGCATGACTATCGCAGGGGTTTTAGTGGGTAAAAATCCCACATAACCCAGTTGCTAGTTCCCAAGCGATGGGTATCTTTCGAAGATGTCCCCTGCGTAAATATATATACATATATATACATATATATATATATAATATCGCGTAAGTTTAGTTTGCAATAAAATATCTTGACGTCCAAACACGGATGCTTTAGAATGACCGTTCAGTATGCCATCGTGTATCTTGTATTTTTATGAACCAATAAGACATTAACGTGAGGCTATTTTAGGGCTTCTACTTCTATATGAAATCCTATTTCTTGTGCCACTGTTATATTGTTTCACTAATATAATGTTAGTTCCATGCTCATTTACTCCGTTAAGATAAAAAATGTTTAAACAAATAACATGGTGCCATGATATGATCAGGATAATGACTTAGGAAGTCATTACATAGCTTTTTGCTCCTTAAAGAGTTTAAAATTGAATTAAATTAAAAAAACGTATTTTATGTTTCATCTGCGGCCTGTTTGGTAAAGTAAAATAAAAAAACATGGTGCTTAAATAATTATAGTGTTGCCATATAAGTATATCGTTAATTAGGATTTCGCAATGACCTTGCGAGCACATATAGTTACGTAGAAGCCATAATTTTGTATTATACTTGTAAATTGTCTAGTTTTCGGTTTAAATAAATGATGAACCGAAATTATCATTTTCATAATGAAAATGGCAGGTGCTTTTAGCTTATTAGCTCTTTTTGGTGTTGAACATCGTTTCATGATAAAAATTGTCATCACCGTTGAAAATAGATTTTATATTCTCCTTGATTTATTAAGCATAAACTATTTTTATAGTGTACTTAAAGTTTATCTGATTATATTACACATATGTTCTACGGTCATAGATTTGCTTTGGTGACCTGCATCTAAGCTCCACTTTTTACACAACAGTTGAATACAACGTATTTATGAGCTATGTAAAAAAAGTTAATCTGGAAATCACGACGAAAGGTAGGGATTTGTACTGAAATATCACAATTAACCCATTTTGAGTATTCTCAAGTATAGTTTTACATAATAAAAATTTAAGTATAGTTATATTAAAACATTGAAATAATTATCATGAAAATAGGTAATTTAGCGTTATCCTACCAATGTGTATAGTTTGGGTAGGTTGTTATAAGAGCCTCAGTGGTCTAGTCGTTAGCGCTTTATACTCGGGCGGCCCAGGTTCTAACCCCACCATGTACAATTGCGTTTATGAGTTTTTCCTAACTTGTGTACATTTTCTGAGTGCTCTTACAGTGAAGGAAAATATCGCGAGGCAACCCGGGTTCGTGAATTCGACCTAGCCTAGTAATGGGCCTGGATTAACTTCTGTGTAGCCGAGGTCATTGACAATCGCTCTGTATAAAAACTGGCGCCCTCATTAATCCCCTAGACGGGTAGCTGACCCCGATCATCTGCCATAGACACGGGATAAGGCTAGGAGGAGGAAGTTAGTGTTGCATTATTATAACACTCGCTCTAGTTCAATTTTGGTTGTAATTCGTGATTTGTATTCCTTTCTTTCTTTGCCCTAATCAATTTAAGGTGTTCACCGTTATAAGCAGTTACCCGCTAATACCTTCACGTATTACATAATCACATAGAAACTTAACCTTATACCTGCATGTCCCCCAAACTACTACCGACTACCGGATATATGAAACAAAACCTAAAAAGTGCTTGTCTATTTGTGACCGATTTTATCAAAATCTACTGAAAGGGTTTGCAAGCCGTTTTCACTTAAGGATAAAGCGATTGCCGAGGGAGGCTAGTGTATAATTTGTAACGGAAGCATTCCAGCAAGTGTTATTCATAGGCGAGGTCGGGGCGGATCGCTAGTTGTATACAAGTTGTCGTTATTTTGCAACTCAAACACAAAATGTAATGTCATGTCATTATTTTATAATCTAAACTGCTTTGCGGTAATGCCACGGGGCCAGAGGTAATTATTAGCATGCGATCTTACTTCTATGCGAAATAATTGCAAATTAATATGATATTGAAATTACAACACGACTTCACCTTTGGCAATCTTTGTCCCGTGAGAGAGAAAATAATACAACTCGTTCTATAAATACAGACACTTTATGGATTCTAATCCATGGGTGGCCCTTAGGGCCATCCATGAGACAGAATTATTACTATCAAAACGTGTAAAAATGAAATTGAACAATAATGTTACTAGTTGTATTACACGAAAAGTGTACATTTCAGCCACCAGTTGGCGTGACCGGCGAGACACACTACGGTCGCTATAAATCGTTCTGTATGATGCTACGAAATATTTATCCCAGACATAACAAATTGCATTTGCAATTAATTAACTGTGCCTTAGTGTGACCTCATGCTTTAAGACTTCATTTGACAGTTGACCCTTCTGTACAGGGTACAGACCCTTTTACGTACAGACGTAAAGTAAAAAAAAAAACGTAAAGAGACAAACATTGTTGGGCATTTCTTTCAGCATTAGGTTCCTACAAAATCATTATCAGCCCTTATCGGTCCACTGCTGGACATGAGCTTCCTTCAATGAAGGCTAAGACGATCGATCTCCTGCTACTCGCATCCATCCCGGATCGTCTATTGCACGGTGATCGTCTTCCCACCTGGTGAACGGTCGACCAACACTTGGTTTTCCTAAACGCGGCCTCAACTCCTGAAATTTAATGGCCCATCTGCCATCTGTTCCTCTGAGTGCGTGACCAGCCCATTGCCACTTCAGCGAGCCTATTCGTCGCGTGATATCGGATACTTTAGTTCCCTGCCTTATGACTTCGTTACGAACGGTGCTCTACAAAAATACAAGTTACGCGATTTCACACTGTACTAATCAGTTGGTCACTGAAACATCTATGTTTGTATTGAAACATATTTTTTTGCAAAGTCGTCTTTTACGCGCGCGATTTTATCTTGTTTCTACATTGTGCGTATCTTTTATTCGGAGGGTTTTGAGACGCTGACTGTAAAATCTACGGTGTTATAATAGAAGCTGTAAGATATATCTGGGATATTTAATAATTATACGATTTGTTCCATTATTGACATCAATCTGCCAATGTGAAGAATTTTATTCAATTTGTAAAGACTGGCAAGGCGCCTTGAGCTGAGGATGTCCGTTGGTTGGCGTCAGTAAGATAGAGATAATATGGATAGAGTAGGGTAGCCAGCCTCAAACGCGGCCGTCTAAGTCGAAGCAGACTGCAAATGTCGTTTATTCTTTTTCCATAAATTCATAAGACTAACAAGGATAGTAATGTATTATCATCTTCCTTCTCTATCAACCAAGACGGCCACTGCCTATGGCAACCTTTCTCTATATACATTATCACTCTTAGTCCTTAATATAGAAGTATATACTTACAAGTCCGTCGCAAGCTGATATGGCGATGGTGGACTTGGGCTGTCCCCGGACAGAGCCGGTGTAGTGACAGGCCGTGGCCGCCGCGTGCGGCCGCTCCCGCGTGCGTCCGCGCGCTCGGTGCCGCTCCACTATCAGCGCTGGTGTGATGAAACTCACGGAAGGCCTGCACAAAAGAGCTACAATTCAGACTGTTTTTCGGACCCAAACTCATGCTGTGGAAACCGACAGCAGCCAAATACAACATCAGCAGATTAACATGAGTGCTCGTTGGGCGACTAGACCAGGTCTGCAAGCGCTATGCTGAGGTCCGTAAGATCCCATTTGATAGCATGAGGAATACAAGAGCTACACATCTTTATGAACTACGCTTGTGCAGATGTTTGCGCCCTACGGTTGTGACAATAGGCGCTGACTATTCCTTTGCCGACTTTACAATAAAAATAATAGTAATATGTATATTTTATGTACACATCTATCTCATCTTTAAAGAAATACATTAGTAGTACATAGTTCGAACTTATATACTACTAGCATATAACAATAGCACACAATTTATTGATTTACAAAAATATAAAAATTCGGCCTCGTTAGACGTTACTATGAAAACAAATTAAATTTGTGACGGCACAATTTCTTTCGGGACAGCGAGTTGTCGGTTTCTGCAGCTATATAGGAATTTACAATTTTTTTCACACCTTTTTTCGTAGAAGTTTTCATAACCATTTTAGAATATAATATATAGCCTATGTTCATCACACACATAGTAGTTTCGGAGCATATTTAATGCAAACAAACAAACAATCAAATGTTTCCTTTTTATAATATTATTATAGGAATAATTAATAATGACTTAAGTCCTAAAGTACTAATTTCAAATAATCTAACGCTTCAGACTAAAAAATATAAAAGTAAACATATAACATTTTAAACACAAAACAATAGTATTAAGAATCATGAAATTAAATAAATATATAAAGTTTATCACTACCATGCTTTACCAGTTTTAACTAACACAATTCTTATATTAATATATTAATAAAATATAAAAAAAAAACTAAAATATTCAATGAAGAACAACTTTTAAGTGGCAATACCATAGATGGTATATTGTTTGGTGGCACGTAATTTATTAATTTATATTTAAATGTTGAACCACTCTTGTTTTCAACGTGTCAAATAATTGCGAGATCTAAAACAAGTTAGAACCGATAGAATATTTTAAAATATATCCTGGTATTTTATTATTTATAGCGAAGCGAAAGATCTTAGCTCTCAACGCTTATGCAATATCGGAATATAGGGTATATTCCGACATTGACACCATTTGAACAAAGATCAGGGCTACCGTCATAACCGAAGTGACTAAAATGTAATAGAATGGATCCAACCATCAACATTTTGACAGGTCTAAGTTTTCAAATAAGTCAACGCTAGAAAGATTGATGCATGCGTTCTATCGTTCAATTTAGTTTTTTTTGACAATACGCAGAGGCGTTGACGACCTCCAGTCCTACCACATATTTTTTCCGTGTACACCAGCTATCCATATGTGTTGAGATCAAAGACCGCAGAAGAGATATGTGTACCGGGAATTACCAAGTGGGTAGAGACTAGATTCAGAGGCTAGTGTAAGATTGTAGCACGAGCCAACACAACAGAGTTGTGTACCTCCGACGCGAGGATAAAATACCACAGGTGACAGCGTGAAATGAATTTTAGAAATAACTTTCAGGGCGATATATAAAATTATTAGCCATCTTGCTTTCAAGCCTTGTTCTATCGATTGAATGATCCATTAATAAATCTGATAAAACCATTCCAAAATAAATAGTTTGGATTAATAACATAGAACGTGTATATTTCAGTAGGTGATTGTGGAATTTAATTATCTATCTTTTAGAATCCATTGCTCTTCTCTCCACTATTACTGTAGGACGTATTTTTTTAATTTCTAACACGAATATCGTTCGATTATTATTTCATAACATATGCAAACAAACTACTTAGTGAAAACGCCATCAGATACTCGGGACCATCGAAATAATATAGATTATAGACACAAAAGAGAAGCCAACCTAAAACGCGGCCGACTAAATTGAAACGGACTCTGTCTCTTTTTTTTTTTCATTTCTCTCTGCGTAATGCGCATGTGATAATAGATAAATAAAGAAAGTATGCATTACTTCTGTGATGTTAATGAATATGGAAGGAAGACTCCTTCTCTATTTACCAAAACAGCCAGTCCGGTGGCTGATCCTCTATCAATATTATCTCTATACTCGCCACTCGCTGGGTGTTCTCACCCGCCGCAAGGTTGGGCGCTCGCAAAACGCCGAACAATAGTAGTTCGTGCTTACTCATATGGGGACAATGGAGCAATCGAAGCCATTTGGAGATTACCAGCACCTCTCAACATATTCAGTTGTGTTGCTCTTTCCGCATCTCCTCAAATGTGCTAACGGCTACTCACAAACCCCTCAAAACGCGACAAAGTAACTATCACTGGCGATATGAGCGAGATGTACCGCGTCGCTCGTGCCCGCCCAATTTGACTTCAATGCAGCATTACATCTTACTAATTATACTGATATTGGCATTAACTTAAGAACAACTTTAGCATCACATTACTAGTGAAATTAGTAGTCCATAAACACAATTAAATATGTTTAGTAGAAGCATATTTTCATGCTGTTTCACGTTCACCGTTGCCTAGAACGATCCCGGAGGTAGGTTTTATTGCCCCTGTTATTCACGGACGAAACCGGTGAGAACCGCTTATACTTTTTGTAAAACAAAGTCCCCAAGAGCTCTCTGTCTGTACATGGCGGATTTTTTCAAAATCTACTAAACAAATTTCCATGCGGTTTTCACCCATGGATAGAACGATTCCCGAGGAAGGTTTTAAGGTTTATTTTTTCGCGGGCGAAGCCAACGCGGCTAATATAAACAAAGGAATCTGTATTCAAGGTCGGAATATATTGTTTAGGTAGATGAATAGGCTGGAGTCGATTATGTATTTATAGTTTACGCTGGTCCGGAGTTGGTCCCACTTTATATGCGGACTGCAAGTTTCGTGGCTGGCGATTAAGTTCCAAATTCCAAAAGTATGGAAAAAAACCGAATACTTATTTTTTTTACTTTATTGTACCTACTACCTGCGTAAATTTTAGTAGCTGACTTGTTTCGCCAGCTCTTCTCAGATCAGGAGCTGGTTGAATCGTTGGTTAGGGCTAGAGTTGATATAATTAAGGTATATAAGCATACGGCTATAAAAATGCATCACATACGCATTAGAAAATTACCCGTCGTATAAACATCGATGTATCTTTCCAAAATTGTCATTTTTCGTACTACACGACGGCAAAAAAAATCTACGCGCCTTGGGCGAGCCCTATGTCTAGCAGTGGACTAACGTTGGCTGATGAAAGGAGAGAGAGAGAGAGAGAGAGATATTAACTTACAATAATAACAATTTGTTATATTAAAGTGCCATGTAAGTAATCTTAAGCCACATCCACACACGAGCGACTAATAGAATGGAGATGAATAGCCGTTGCACAATGTGCTCGTATTCGTCTAGTATTGATCACGTATATATATACAGGACCTTTTCTGATCATCTAATTGTTTGGATATTTGTATTCTTTAATACATTTACTAACAACCATCCAAGCACGTATGTGAGAGAGCACGAACAAGTATTGTCCGGCGGTTTGCGAGCGTCCATCCTTACGTCTCTTCGAGTGGACACTCGGAGAGTTCCGAGCGTAGTAGAGATACTAAATATTGAGAAGGGATGCCAAGAGGCCGTCTTGGCATCCCTTCTCTGAGGTCTGAAGTTGAATAGAGAAGGAAGATGAGAATACATTTGTGTATCTAATCTCGCATACTCACAGCGCTGAGATGAATGAAAAAAGAGAGACAGAGTGTGATAACCATTTCTGTACTTCCACTTAGACCGCGTTTTCGGCTGGCTTCCTTTCTCTATCTGTATTATCTCGATGGTATCTGATCGCGGCTTTACAAAGTTGTTTGCAATATTCGCGGTCAGTTGAGCCTTGGGTACGATGAGTCGTGTATGGACAAGCAAACACTTGGAGTGATCAAACAGATAAGTCTCAGTACTTGTACTACAGCAATTAGTGGTCGTCAACACAAATCAGTGCCGGCTTCTGCGACTTCTGATCGATCGTTTATTGTTTTTGCAATTTCAAGTGTTATATCAACTCTATATGAATCTAGGGTTTATTCAGTACAATAATATCAAAAATAAATATAATTACCACATAGAAAAGTATATTCTTCATCTACACGTATTACAAAAAAAAAAAAAAAAATCGGTATTGTCTGTTTGTGTGTGATCGATTATCTTAAAATCTGCTTAACGGATTTTATACGATTTTCGCTCAAAAAATAGGGTGATTTTTTGGTTGGGGTGGGATTATAGTGTATAATTAGTTAAAGTTCCAATCCAGGTCGTGTTAATTATAAAATCAGAAACTACTCCTGAGGTTCCGTTCGCACGAGAGTTTTTGGTCGAGTGTTAAAAAAATTGTAATGGAACATATTGGTGCTCATACATCTGTTCACACGATGGCACATTTTACATAATAGCTTAATTTTAATACGTGGTTAAAAGCTCTCGTGTGAGCGGGGCATAAGCGAACTACTAGCAAGGTAGGAAGTGTCCGGCTAAACAATAGTAGTTTTTGACCCCTATTAAATACTGCTGTTGTTTAACTGGAGAGTCTCCCTAGGCTTCCTCGGCTAAATTTATGTTGTGGAGGTGGGCCCACTTAACCCCTCGTTCACACGAGCGAAAAAAACGACATGTTATAAGGGCCATTCATCGTAGGCTAATTATCTGTTCACATGACAAGAGAAGTTCTGTTGTGCAAAATGCAAAACCTTCATCCTATTGTCTTTTTCGCGATGTTTTTGAACTTAGATATTACATAAATTTAAATACATATATGATTGTGCCTTATTATACGCATTTCATCAACGCTAAATTAAAAATATATAAGGATTAAAGATGTCTGTATCTATGTCTTTAAACAATATGTCATGAAACATAATCGCGATCTTTTTATAATTAGAATGTTAAAACGTAATAAATATGTATATGAAGTAATTAGAATTGTTATGTAAATTATTTTGAGCCTAACGACTTGGCACAAATAGCCTGTCTGGCGCAGGCGCGTTGTGTCGAGTGTTGCCATTGCGAAAATTTATTATCGATGGCGCTAATTTTACCGCCATCGGTTTTATAACCATTATCAAATTGCGATATTTCTAAATTTGAAGCATACGTGATACGTACTGGTGAATATATTAAATTGTAAATGTATGTAACATGTACGTTCAGCGGTCTAATGTGTTTCGGACTTCGGGAAAACCATGTACCAACGAGTTTTACTAAGTTATGTACATGTTCTGAGTGCTTCTACGGTGGAAGAGAACATCGTGACGACACCCGTATTCGTGTATTCGAATTCGACCTGACATGGTACTATCCTCGGCTTCATTTCTGGGTTGCAGAACTGAATAAAGGGCTGAATTTTTAAAAATCCTTTCTTAGTTGAGCGCACATCTAGAAACCCCTGTAAAAAAACCTAGTTCTTGGTACAGCAGTATCAGCTGTGTATTGATATATAAGTCAGTCAGGTTTGCTGGCTTTTATATATAAATAATATAGATATATAATTACGTTAAAGATCCAGCCACACAGCATCCAAATCAGGTAATATGTTTTCGTACGAGGCCATGATGTATTGCTGCTGAATTGGGCTGGCACAACCGTGGAGGTATCGTTTGCTTACATTCCGAAAGTGACAGCTATCCTGTCGCGTTTCATGTGGATGGTAAGTAACCTATTGCCCATTGGATGGGACGAGGATGGAACAACAATCGGCATTGCATCAATAAGGCAGATGTCTATAGGCGTCCGCAGTAATTTAAAGGCTTTTTTTCACGTTTGAATCCCATACTATAAAAAAAAAACAGGCAGCAGGCTTGCCTGATTTATGTTATGACTCCATTTGCTGAATATCATCTTAACACTGTTCTACACTATTGGACGTGTTAAATATGGCCTATAGGGTCAAGTCTCAACCAATAACATGTAAATCACATTCAAGAGGCGCCTTGCGTCTATGGATCGCATCTAACATTGACCTTTCGATGCATGCATAATAAATGCTTGACTTAATATTAAATTCCTATGATGTTTGATCAAATGGGCATTCGAAAGCGGATGTTGTGCATGGAATTCTTGCAAATTTTATAGCGCAAAACTTGGTACCTTTATCTTATGATAAGAAAAAAATTACTACAAATGTATTCTTTTGTAATTTATGAAGTTTAAACATCCTAATGTCCTACTTACTTCGATTCGAGTCAGGCACCTAACTTAGTTTATATAAATGATGGATTCAACCAAGAGCTTCCGAACGATTTTGGTTTAAATTTGGCCATTTTGTTGAAGGTTAATTTTAAATTTGGGTGGGATTTAACGTGGGTGATTCTGCGGCGATCAGCTAGTTCGTTTATAAAAATAAATAATGGCCTCTTCGTGGCCCACTTTCGGACACGATTATTTTTATAGAGACTAGACAAATTGCACGGGACATATCATATTATACAAGTGTGCTCCATGTACCCTCATCTCCTATTACGATGGAATGGCAGCCCAACACGACCGGACACAAATCTGGTTTCAGGACTGACGGCTTAGAGTGCTCTCCGAGGTACGGGGGTGTCCGAGGCGCCACGAGGTTATTATAAATTGAAAAATCCCAATAACACTTTGGTCCGACCTGGGACTCGAACTCGACTGTGGTTGAACATGCTAACCACTAGACCACGAGGCAGACATATAAATAAACACGAGCGAAGACCGTACGGCGACTTTCAATCTGTCGAGTTTTTGTCGGTGTCATTAAAAATGCATGAGGCTTGTGATGTGGTTAACATCATGTAGATTTTCGAGGCCATTCAGCGCGTCTTTAAACCTCTTTTGAGATATTAAAACGTCCTTAAAATCCTTTTAACCAACACTTCCATAAACACATGATAAATAACAAAAAATAAGGTAAAATGTATTAACAACACGGTAATGCAATCATTTTATATAAATAATCGACTACTATAATGTTACATACGTTTTGTTATGTTTAACATTTTTATGAGTTTCATAATTTAATATTTTGCCCCGCGATTTAATCTTTTTCAACATGTTATTCCAGATCGGAATCTATATATGTGTAGAATTTCACCAGAATTCGTTCAGTATTTTTTACATGAAAGAATATGAAACATACATCAACAATTCGCATTTAAAATGTTATTAGGAATTATTTGCTGTTTTACATTGTAATATGCGCTTTATGTAGGCGTCAAGGTCCTTAAATTAACAAACTTCAATTAAACAAACAACAAGTTGGTTTTAATCATTTAACTTATGCCGAAATCATTGAATGATTAGAAGGGTCAACATAAATAATTAAAGTATGGTTTCAACTCTATTGTTTTGTAATTATGCTGTTTGTAATTACAAATAAAGTTTTTATGTGTGTAATTTTTAGATTTCCATAGTCAAGTGAAAAATGGAACTCTTATATGTCCGTCTGTCCATCTGACTGTATATCATAGATAACAACATTTATGAGTTATTTTTACAGTTCGAGATATAACTTATGGAATAAATTTATAACAATAAAATCTATATTATAAAATGGCTTAGACATTAAGTGTTGCTTAGATAATTTGTGTTACTCCTCCTTGAGCTTAACCTTATTATAATATTCAAATCTAAGGTCCAGCGATTGTTTGATAAAACTTAAAAATCTACCACCGTATTGCCTAGTGAAGCCTGAGCTTAAAATTTGATGGAAAAAGAAAAGATCCCTCACAGAGCACCAAATTAAGTGGCCTATTTAACACAAAAAGATTTTTCTATTTGGGCCAGTAGTTCCTAAGATTGGCGGCGACCGAGAGACGACTAGTCGACGAGAATTTTGACGACCGGCTGGCTCAGTTGGTAACGTGGCTATTAGTCCGCGTTACACCAGAGGTCGCGAATTTGAATCCCGCCTAGGTCATGGATGTTTATAAATGTATTTCCACAATAA
>JAFELO010000002.1:62136-94744 GCA_017140195.1 Eumaeus atala | reverse complement strand
TATCCGTTGTCCTAGTACCTGTAACACAAGTACTTACGGTACTTAGCACAGGACTAGGCTAACATGGTGTGATAATTCCACAGATATTATTATTATATTATATTATTAGCGCGTTCAAACAAACAGAGAAACTCGTCAGCTTTGTATTATTAGTATAGATTATCTGCCGGACTATCGAATTCTGAGAGCCAATTTAAAGTCATTATCAGGAAGCTCAATTTATAATCAAGGACCTTATACTTATCATCTCCATTTATTTCAATTGGGCCAAATGGCCGGATATCGGGGTTCGAAAACGGCCAGCTGTCACTAAATTCACTAATTATGTAATTGGAGGTTCAGATGATACGTGTGCACGTTATCGCGTTACTAAACGATGCATCAAAGAAGGCCCGCGCAAATTTCGCCTGCAATTCCGCGAAGTCGCTATCACTGGTGGGACAAATGCCAGGCGCTACTAAGAAGCTCGCCTGCACTTTGTTTTTAAACAATTATCCATCCTGATGACTGAATCTGTCAGTTCGTTATCTCAGTGGGTTATGTTAAAGTTTTAATTAAGTGATTGCTTTCAGGGATGTTGGATTAAATTATGAGTTTCAAACGCATCAGTTAATTTATATCGCCCCATGATTTCACCCACGTAATTGTAACAAATTGTCAACTCTTATTTTACTACCGTAGGCATCAAATTTATGAAAACCCTTTCCTTTGCTCGAATTTTTAGCTTGATGGCTCTGCGTTGATCAGACAGCCAGTGAGATATGACATTATGACAGTGAGATAGGTCGTTCTTAGACAGTAAGTGACATGTGACATTATGACAGTGAGATAGGTCGTTCTTAGACAGTAAGTGACATATGACATTATGACCGTGAGATAGGCAATTCATTTAGTTTAGTCGTACGCAAGAAGATTAGAATTAAGAACAAGTTAAAAATTATTCACTAGTAAATGTGTACGCTTTCTAATATCTAGCTATAATACATTCACTTAATTATATTTTTAATTATGTTACTTCAGTGATCAATTTACAATTTGTTATAACTCGTAACACATATCAAAACTATAATATAGAAAAACAAGTATAATATTTAGCGAGCCAGTAGACCCTGTCATCTTTTTAGAATTATATGTTAATGAAATTCTGTGCTATTGTTTACATTACTCATGTTTCGACTAGAAGTTGTATTTTGTTATGATATAGTTATTGATCAAACGGTGCACAAACACGGTACACCTGATTTCTGTGTCATTTTAGAGTAGGTACAATCCATAAACGGTTTTCTATAATATTCAATTTCCTGTTGTTCCACTTGTTACGAATCAACTGAGACAAACGCCTATATTTAAAGAATTTCAGTGAGATTGACTTGAGTGAGATTACCAAGGAATGCCCATTATGGTGACTCGTTGACCGTAAACCAAATACAGAAGAGGTCAGCCTGTGGGTAATAATGATTTCAAGTGCATTCTATTACGACTTATGCCACTTCTCAATTAGGGCAATTCGATTCAGCCGCAGTCTTTCTACGATCGGCTTAAAAGGTGTTGGAAAACATGATTTGATTTATCGAATTGGAATTAAATACATTATGTATGTCACTAGCGACGCGTACCGACTTCGTCCATCAGTACACTGTAACCCTTACAAATACCTATATAAACTTTCTTTGGGAATCTCTCTATTCATGGGTGTAAACCGCATGCAAATCGGTTCAGTTGATTTTGAAAAAAAAAAGAACTTAACGATCGCATAGCGACAGACAGCTTTTGAGGACTCTGTTTTATAATATGTAAGTATAGATACCCACAACCCAGTACGGTCTTCTTGATTATTTTTAAACTATGAACCAAGTATAAATAAATAATGCAATACTTCTAGACTACTAGTTTCTTATAGTATATGGGGCAGATGAACAATCGGAGACTACTGGTATATATCTACACTCAGAGACATAAATATACTGGTATATACATTATTGTCATGTAGACGCGTTGCACTCCTTTCCTCTTTCTCTCCAATGGGTCACCGGTAATTCGCATACCGCACGAAACGCGACAACATAGCTATGGCTTTACGCAGGTGTCATGTGAGTGGAAGATATTCCCCGCCACACCTGCCTACTTATCGTGTAATGCAGCATTATTGCACTACCGCTTACAAAATATTAGGTAGGAAATGCTGCGCGCTTTAGACTACCTGAATGTATAAATACAATTACTACTTGAATTCAACATTACAACTAATTATTATTAATTGCGGTTTGTTTCTGTAAACCAATACATACCTAGTCTTTCCATTAATATTGTAACAAAGAAAAAATATTTTTTAATTGCAAAGTACATTTATTACTTTTACAGTGTGTTAGTCTAATGCACAAATATAAAACCATTAAAAACATAAAAAGTTTATTAGAAGAGGTTCCATTCCATTTCCATTAGCTGCAATATAAAGTCCTTCAAACGCTGAGGCCAGTTATTAATATATACGTATCCTTTCATGGGGAAATTCTTCACTGGCAATCGTATGGATTGTTTAGGGACTCCAAATTATCATGGTGTTTAGAGCAAGCTGTACTCTCTAAAACTGACTATAAACCATAATCCTGCTGATTAAGATCGGGACTGGACGACGGCCAGTGTTCAGTTCTGATGAAGCCTGGGACGTTCGCTTCCAACCAAGATTGTATGGACCGAGCCTTAGGAACCGGCGCCTAGTCTTGCTGGAATGTATGGTCCATACTTGGTTATTGAATATGGTGTTTCAAGCGGCTTAACTATCTTCCCAAGAATGGTATCTTGATGCCGATGTTTTGAAACCTTTTTCACAAAATTATGTCTCAGTCGCTCCTGCATAGCTAACACCCCACCAAACTATCAAAGAAGTCGGCTAACTCCCACGTCATACTCTGTCGGCTAATTGGGAAACTTCCTTAGAGCTTTGTACATAAATACGGCCATTTGGTTCTCTCTATCATAAACAGAGGAAGTCTCATTGTACCTATTAATAGCCTGGCATACACACATTTCACTGACACCAAGTGTATTGAGAGTTTTAAAAATTGCACTTGGATCCATGCCTACTTTGTGTAATGCAATCACAGCGACTCTGTTCTCTTTATCGCCCAACTCCATTTTATATCACAAAATATTGTACAATTGGCGTCAAAATGAGAAAACACTTCTTAATAAAAATTAAATTCTATAAAGATTCTAAATTTATGTAATATTTTTTTTATGCTTAATTGTAATAGTATTTATGGCCAGACTGAGTATATTATAATCTGTTGAAATAAAACTATTTTAATAATCTTATTTTGCCTATTATAAACTAGTTCAATAAAGTTACAATTTACCTTTAAAAAACTAGCTCTATAATAACTATAAGCCATATTTATTTTTATTAGTAAGATAATATTTTATGTCACTTGTAAAATTATGATGAAGAATTAGTAGTAATCATGTGCTTTAAAAATGTGACCCAGTTGTAAAAGGCGACTCATTCATTTTGTCGACTGTACTTGTAAGAGGTTCTTGAAGGCTGTCAGTTTGCATTTATAATATTAAACCGCAATTTTAATCGTGTACAGATAAGAGTATTTTCATTTATAACATTATTCACTGCAAGAATGTTGTGCAGGGCCGGATTAGGAATTCATTATATCTGACTTTAGATAACGAGCTTTTAGTTATTTGTGAAATTGTGCAACTACAGTTTAGATTTAAATTGTTTTCGCTTGTTAGCTAGTTGATATTTAATGGTGGGAATTTATAAGTAGTCAATTAAAACATAAACATTTATCTGACTGATGTAAACTGATTTAAACTATTGAACTTCAATAGATTGATACTCGATCTTAATTATAAAAGAAATTAAATAAAAAAGAACATAAACATAAACATTGTCACTTACGTGTAATTTTATGAGTGAGCACTTCGCGTGTTGTAGTGTGTCGTATCGTTTTATGTCATTAAGATAAGTAAATGCTATGGCATATTATATTAAAATGTGGCTCCCTGCACGTGTTTTCCATACTATTTTGCACAAAAATTTCAGAATTATCCATTCGCACTATTCTCTGAAAAAGGGATGGATCTTTTTTATTCACGTTTAATATATAAATACAGTGTGAAGATACGTTGACTATGACACGATTCTGAGGTGAAAATTCTTTGAAATTGTGGTTAGAAACTAGAAACAGAGTGCGTCCAGGACAAAATGACTGATACAGTAGTAATGTTCGTCTCTTTCTCTCGTATATGTTTCTCTAAACTTACCGTGTGTGCATTGCAACTATACGCAATTTTAGGGTTTCGTAACTTAAAAGGTTAGGCCTTAGTTTTCGTGCGATCCCATAGGTAATATGCACTGTATCTTTTGGTTATATTGAAAAGTATGATTGTTTCAAGGATTTGAGAGAAGTATTCTCTTGTTAAAGTATAGCTAGATCACGCATTTCCGAAAAAAAAAGCATTGACAGATGTACAAACGGACAGACGGAAGGACATACAAACATTTATACTATACTTGCAACTTCCGTTTGTATGGTATCCTCTGTGTGCTGGACACGCACTTGGCCGGGTTTTTTTTTCATATGCTGAGTGAATCGGACGGGATATATCCCATCCGATTCACTCAGCGCAAAAACTTTCTTTATATTAGAGCCAAGTGGACTGCAGACAGAACTGGAAACTGTTTTAGCGTTTCAGGACGCTGACGCGAGTTCTAGGATTTCAGTTCACCCAGAAAGTGCTCAACGCATCTAAAAAGTTATCACTTAAGCAAATATATTATTAAAATAAAATAACACCAAGAAAGTAAAATGCTAATTAATCGGCGGTGCTACCATGTAAGAAGTGTCTTGAGCGTCAAATTCCATAAAATCTATTTACCTATAAAAACTGTCATGCATTAGTATGCAGGACAGTTTACTTTTGTTCATAGTCATAAATTACCTTGTCGTGTAGCAAAATGCCTTACAAAATAATATCAACGATTATTACTTAAAATTCATCGAAATTTTAGGTCAGTGTTTTTGACATTTAGGTACTCTACACATACCTATACATCCTAACCTAACCTATATATCCTCTCCAAAAGATTTTTCTACAATTACTATGTATCCGTACATAGGTATTGCGCAAAATCCTTGAATCTTTGTTATATGGCATGCAACAGGAGCACCAAAGCCGGCAATAATTCAGCTACCGGCCCGTATCTAAAAAGAATATTGCGCAACGTAAAAATATTCCTAAAATAATAAGTCGTAAATTTGAATGTACGCCCAAGACCGGCGGTTAAAGAGTGATAAGTTCGGATGTAAAAATGTACGAAAATAGTACTGGCGATTTATTACGGAGCTCGTGTAAAGTGTGTTCGGTGTGTTAGGCGCCTGGCCAGAGGCTTGTAATGCGCGTAACAAGTACAGTCTGACGCAGAAACATGTAACTAATATTTCATTAAATAATCAAAGTAAAAATTGGTTTTATTTATTTTTAATACGGATGTGGAATAATGTATCTCGATCAGATTGATCGGGTAGTTTTCAAAGGTGTCGGGAGTCTTCCGCACAAAAGAGACAACAAGGCAAGTGAGTAAGGACCGTGAATTATCGCTCTCTGGCTAAGGAATAAGGCTCACGGCAGATTCCTTAATTCTGCATGTATTTAGTAATTAATTGGCGGAAGATAGCTATAAAAGGCATTTGGTAGTGTAAGCGCAGTAGTACTTGCCTGTTTGTGCAAGTAAAACTAAAACTAACACTGTTTGGTAAAACTGGTATAAGGATTACGGACGTGACAGAGTTGTGTACAAATACAAAGACAATTCTAAGCTGCGGATGGTTGTGCTTACTTAATGCTAATAATTATTTTGATGTCACGATGCACATCTGATGAGAAATGTAATATATCACAGGTGTGGAAAATGTTAAAGATCAATGGCAGATGCAGAGTATCAATAACGATACGTAAACTAAATATTATGTTTTCTTTTAAGTTCATTTCATCATGAGGATATGCCACTTAAAAAGATCCTAACACTAGCTCCATTTAAAAAAAATATAGCATAAGGGGGCAAACGAACAATCGGAGTCTTTTGATGACTACCGACACCCATGGACATTCGCATGATTGTTACGCAGATGAGTTGCCCTCCTGACATCGGTATCAAGTGGGCGAGAGATACTTCCCCGGTCGTGCCGGCACCATACACCGCACTACCTCCTCCTGTGCAGCATGGCACTACCTCTTCCTAAAATCCATTTCCTACACGTTGATCATATAAGGGGCTCTTTACATTTTACAATCTGATAGTTTATATGTTTCGCTTTAAAAACTTTATTTTAATGGAGTTATATCATACTGCGTTGACGTACTGTTAACTCCCAACAAGTTGCATGCACTATGGTCACCTTAGTAATAAAATAAAATATGATACTCACAATTTACCTCGGAAAATGTAATATCAAAAGTAAGAAGGTTTTCTTCTAATATGATTATGTTGGTTTTTCCCTTTCCAAATAGTCATACATATTCCCCCAAATCTATTGTAACTATCAAACACATGCTTAGAACAAATTAATCATTTTAACATTTGTTGTAATTAAAAAGCAAAAGCCCTACAAAACACTACCCTTAAGCATCACAGGACATAAAACACATGCAGTTTGACAATGTCCCGCATGTCGGCATTATCAATTCCATATCGCGTTAACGACGGACGGATTTATAAAGATTTATGTATGTATTTCTTAGAAACCGCCTGTCTGTACAGTGTTTAGCGAACGACCGTCTCGAGGTCACACCGCTGAAACTTATTTCAATCTGTCCATGTCATGTTGTTGTGGTCCTTTTCATCTCTCCTCTTTATACTTTTTAATATTACGGACGTTGGTTACTTTATTGTGATTAATTGTTTTAATGTACCTATTATAATCGTTCAGTATTTTTTATAAGAGACTTTAATCTTAGCTGTTTCTTGTCTCTTTTACTGTCATTTATGAATTATTATTATTTCATTTATGAATGTACGAGTATTCATCGTTCGGAATCAACTGCTTGGTATCTACACTTTTAATCTTACGCAGTTTGTTATCTATTTTTTAATGCGATTCATTTATGTGTTTATCAATCGTTGTCCTTTGCAATTAAGTAAATGAAATGAATGAAATGAAATGAAATGCCCTCCATTTTTTCCAAGTAGGTTATTATCTATTTCATCAATGAGATTCTTTTGAACTATAATTTTGATCTTATGTAGGCTGTTGCCTAGGCTTCGTGTGGTTTGTTAGGCAATTACTTACTTTTATTACGATTAGTTTAAGTATATAATAGAATTTACTCGTAATCTTTAAGACCTGTACACTCTTGAATTTTATTTTGACTAATGTTTATATTAAAAATTCGTTTGTGCATCATCAGAATCATAGTATATGTCGTCTTCATCATATAACATTTATCATAATTATTAATTTTCATCTCGTTCACTGAGCTTGAAAATCGATGTTGCCTACTTTGTTCTGTTGCGATTTATTTATGACTATCATAAACACTATAATAGCGTATACACCGATTTTTATCATAGGTTTGATGCGGACATGTGAATTTTATGTCAAGACAGACGAGGTTTTCTATCCATAGGCTCCAACATCTCTTCCTTCTTCTATGCCAACAACATTGCTGCTGTAAACATTGCTTATCGTGCAATAGATATCTTGACACATATCACAGGTTCAATTTAAAATATCATATTCCGCTCGATAGATAGTAACTGTGTATGAAAAAAATAAATGATATCGGTGATAGCAGGCAAGTTCAAATACGCGGGAAGGTCGAGTTGTGATAGGTGCAAAAAAACTGTGTCAAAACTGATTCAGTCGGGCGTCGCGCCTGCGCCAGTCAGCGCCAGGCAGTCGAGGACGGGCTTGCGCTCACGTTATAATTTACGATAAGATATCTTATACGCTCCTCACTTTTTGTACATCTTTTTACGTTACGGATGTTATAAAAAGGAAGAGTTTATCTCTCTGCCTGGCTATCTAGAATTTATGAATACTAATAATATACAGCTGAAGAGTTTGTTTGTTATTTGAACGCGCTAATCTCAGGCACTACTGGCCAAAATTCAAAAAATATTTTTGTGTTGAATTTTCCATATAGGCGAAAGGCTATAGGCTATACACCATGATGCTACGACCAGCAGGTGATACGCGGGTGAAACCGCGGGGTTTCATAATATAAAAATAATCTAGATTTATCAAGATGGTAGTTACGTATAGTAGATATAATAAAAGCGAATTAAGTATTTGTTGGTTATCAGTTCCTTAGTTTAAGTTAACTTACTAACTACTATGAATATATTAAGATTCTTTTCGATATGACCAATGGATGATGTCAAATAGCAATCTGGACCGCCGACTGAGTGGAGTATTTTTAGAAAATAATAACTAGTAGGTAATGTCTGACCAAATCCACGAGTATATTATATTCACAAAATCTAGAACCTACACTAATAAACACTGCCTCGACTGTTGTGAGGCTGTGATGTTGTAACTATGTATAAGGTAATCTACTGGCTCGTTTACAAATTTTATACTTTACTAGCGATTCGCCACAACTTCGCTCGTGAGTAGCAGATGCGTCGGGTCGTTAAATACCCTAACCAATTATATACTAAAATGTTCCTCACTGAATCAGAGCGATCCATGAGTGAAGACCGCATGAAAATCCATTAGTATATTTCGAGAAAGTCGATCGCAAATAGACAAACTTATAAAGATTTATTTTTTTCACTCCTTATCCTTTTAAGAATTGCACTTAATTAAAGGAAAAAACATAGTGTAAATGGGGTTTTCGCTTTTTATGTGTGTCGACGTAGCAGATAATGAGAAATCTTAACAGATAACATGTATTTGAACTGCGATAGTCACGGTCAGGGCTCTCTTTTCGTCTACGTAAACACTTATCTCCGGGAGATAGGCGTCGAGTGGCGTGATACTTCACTGGCCCATTTATCATAATTTATCGGCTGCGAAAGATATTATTTGGCGACTGTGCGGCTGGCGATCTGCATTTGCAAAAAAATATTACGTTCCCTCGTAGAGAATATCCATAACATCAACTTAGCAACAAATATTTTATACTGGTTCTACCGACTGGCACTCATCGCCATCATTACCATCATCAGCCGGAAGAAGTCCACAGCTAGACATAGCCCCCCCCCTCATTTCTTCATTATCTTCACACTTTAACAACAAATAGCTAAAAAATTTAATCAAGAAACGTTATTAAAATTCAAGAAATGTGTTTTTTTATACATCGTACGGAGCCCATCATACGCGAGTCCGGCTACCGCTTGTTATAAAAATAGGTTTAATAGTTAAATGCTATGTCTCACCTTAGATCCAGTCTAAGGTCCCGTCCATCAACGGTGATGTTGTAGTGCAGCGAGTGCGGCTGGCGATGCTCCGTCGCGTGCAGGTGTCGCCGCGCGCGCGGGTGCCCGTGCTCGTGCGCGTGGTCTAGCTGGTGAGACACGAGGGCACCAGCGCGCGTCACCTTCACCGGCGTCACCACCTGTACCTTCGACGCGTCCAGGTCTCTGTGTGAATACAATCCTGGAACAAATTGTTTTTCGTTAGTGGACAGCTGCTAAGCAGGGCTGAACTTAAACATCGTAAATAAGTAGAAAAAGAAGAAATGATTTATAAAATTGTTTTAGATAAAATATACAGGCCACAATATGATGTTACAATAAAACTAATTTTACTGGTTTTATCGCGGTTTATTTAATTATTTTACAGAATCCTGGTGATACAAACTATCAAAAGTACCTATAATTTAAATTAAAGGTATTTTTAATAATTTAAGTAACTATAATTATAATAAAAGTATAAGAAATTATAATTCTTCGGTAACTTTTAATAATTTGTGACATCAGGATATCTGTCATCTCCACCCGTGAGCATGATTGCTGTAAAGTTTCAGGAATATCGGGACTAGTTAAATAATTAAATAAGTCGCGTTAAAATCCATAATAGTAGTTTTAGTGTAATGAGTAACATTCGCGTAAACTTAAGACTATCAATCAATACAATACAATCATTATTAATTATTATTTATTATTCTGAACAAGGACATGCGTGTCCTCCCGTGCGAAAAATGTTTACATGTCACGTAACATTTTTTTATTCTACTTTAACATCAGTTTTCAACATTTTCATATGCGTAGATTATTATTAGTTACAATCAAATATTTTATTACCAGTTGTTTTTATGTTACCTACATTTGTTTAGATGCCAATAATTCAGATACATTAACAGTCATTTTTTGTTAACTTATGACATGTAATAGACAATTTATTTTAATAGTGTGTTAAAATAGATCACAATATCTTGAATTGAGTACGTATCAAAACCCAAAATTCTAACTTGAAAATAAAATGAAATTTTAGGAAGGGGTAGTACCATGCTGCATAGGAGGAGGTAGTGCCATGCATAGTGCTTGACACTACATCTTCCTATTCCGCCATAAAGTGACATCTTCAGTGTTTTCGTGCGGTTTGTGAGTAGCCGGTGTCCCACTGGGGGCATATTAATTATGTGAATGTTCATGGGTGTCGGTAGTCGTAAGAGGACACCGACTCCTCGTTTGCGGGGGGCAATTCTATAAAAAAAATTTAACAAAATTCTTAATATTATAATAGTTATATAATATAAAATTAAGGTAATATATTGCATAGGTTCTTTGCACACAACAATCCGCTACTTGCCAATATGCACTTTTAACTTCAAATGACACAAAAACCTAGTAGCTCCAGCGGCATTTTATGTGTTCTATACATTTTTTTATATAGTATATAGCGACATATAGTATAACGGCGCCCGTAGGCATCCGCATCATTATCATCCAGATACTTTGCGCCCCTGACGTGAGTCTCTCGCGTAGACTACAATGTGGAGATATCTATATATGATCATGGATGTTACAAATGAAATGCTTTATTTTGATTTCGCGGGAAAATGCATTTACGCACTGCAATCGGCCCTGGGTGGGATACAATTGGTCGCGGATGGACTGAGTACAAACTGAAAGCTACGAGGTGTAGCCTACACTACAATTCTCTACATCTGCCCGCAACAGAGCACCAACCGCACAAGAGCAAAAAAAAAATCACGCACAAACACAAACAGCAAATTACCTTTTTTATAGACAAGTGCGTGTTGTCAAAACAATGTCAAGAGTGTTTAGATGACGGAGCTTTCCTGGAAAGACGGAAACTATCAAGAACGGCTGCGTCGACCGCGCAAATGTTGCTGATGAGGGGCAAAACACCTCTGCGCTGCTTGGCTCGTGTTTATTAATGATGACCCAAGCAATCACGTAACGTCGGTAACACGAAACCGTTAGGCAGTTCTGCTCGATTTTTGACGATCTTATCGATTGATTTAATCAAAAATGTCTGGTTTAAGTATAGAACCCTATTCGAACTACTTCGACAAGCCAAAGTTATATTGGCTGGTAATACTTCGCCATTGAGTGAAGGCTCCGTTTGAAAAGACAAATTATTGGTCGGCCATAGACTAACTTTGAAAAGTATGAGAACATATAAACCCATAGCCGAAGCCATTTATATGTATGTACCAAACACTGAATACAATTCACAATCCTGTCCACCGACCGTCAGTCATATCCGAGGACATTTCGTGAAGCTGTTAAATAAGAATGCATAGAACTTTCAATCGGGAGGATGGCATCAGGTTATATGCGTCATGGCACCCAGTGACAAAAAAAAATTAAGGCCCGGGATTATAGTCGTTTCATGTTGCGAACACTGTGAGTTATTGTAAACGAAATCGAGTGGATTGTGAGCGAAAATCGAAAGAAATAAGGGTGGATGCACATACTGGTCCTTTGCAATGATGGTAGTGTTCGCGTCAGCCTAAAATCGTAGCAGCTGGCGTCACTGCACGTAAGTTGGCTCGTGATCACGGCTAGTGTAACCCAGCCGAAACGACGAGAAGTATTTCGTTGTTAGTACGTTTTATTAAGTATTTATTTATTGTTTAAGACCCTTAAAGTAACTATGAAATGGTGAGAATATCATATCTACTGTAGCAGGCGATCGGCGGTCGTGTCTACATGGGTTGGTAGTAGGTACAATTATTTATACAAGTAATTTTGTTTTAATATTTAACTCATCATTCGAAGTAATCAAGTCATATTTCAATCCACGTTAAAATCCTATTTTTAAATGTCGATTTTGTTTTTCACTCAGTTCTCCTCAAGGAAATCTTAAAATTCACGAAACACGACATCACAGCCGCCGTGTCATATAAATGTTTGTATTAAACTGTATACGGATGCGAGTAATATGTATATACCTTATGAGATACGCGAAGTGCTGATATAAACACCAGCTCGTTTGATCTTCATATAAAACAAGATATGAATCTACGAAACTACTCAAACTTTTATGTCTTTCTTATTTTTAACTCCATCTTGACTTCGAAATACTTTTTATAGTGTAAGGGGTCAAACGGTTTGAACCTTCTGATGACTATTATCCATAAACATCCACATAATTGTCCTGCAGGTGTATTACCCGTTTTCTTCTTCAAAGGGAACTCTCAAGCTGCGTGAAATCTGGCGGCATAACTTTGACCATGATAGTAATAGTTAGACTAGCTGTTACAAACACTACCATATCGGGATGCATCCCTCTCATCTGCGGGAGAGAGGTGGGGGGGCTTGATCACCGTTACAGTACACCGTAACACCGTAGTGTAGTGTACCTCCCCGGCTCGTGCCCGCCTAATTCCGCTGCTATGCTGCATGGTACTACCTCTTAAAATGAATTATAGTGACGAATGAATAAGGAATGGTGGGTCCATCCTGCCGTATATCAGAATCGTTACTCCAAAAACCTGCGTCCTTCATAACGTGTAATCCCTAATAATCGTGTAGCGACACCTGATCTTCGACTAGATGGGATGATTTGCCACGACGACCGGTTTGAATGAATTTAGCCGTCGCATAGGATCACTGATAGTACAAACCCATTTACAGTATAGCCAGCACCCAATAAAAATAATACATATAATTTCTTTTTATCCATTTTCAAGTTTAAATGAACGTTGTTTCGATTTTGGAGATACTAGAATTTCTATATTAACCTCTATTTTATATTATTAACTGTTATTGATTAGTCCAGTTTAAGCAGAGAATATAAAATCTGAATTTGGTATATAATGTTAATAACATTCATCAAGTAGATTATACGCGATTTTTAGGAATTATAATTGATAAGAAATTGAATTTTCATATTCGAAATCTAAGAAGAGAATCAGTAGTTCAACTTATGCCCTGCATAAACTGGCCATATCAGCGAATATAAACACATTCATTACTGCATATTACGGTACGGTTGAAACTAGTCTAAGATATGGTATTATTTTCTGGGGAAATTCTATGGATAAAGAATTCATATTTAAAATTCAAAAAAGATGCATGAGAGCCATGTTCAGATTTAAAATTTCAGATAGTTGTAAACCCTTATTCGAAAAGTACAAAATTCTAACGCTTCCATCTTTGAATTTACTTGAAATATCATCGTTTGTAAAAAATAATATCCACCGCTATCCTGGAATATCGGACTATGTAACAAGAAACAGGAGTAATGATAGACACCCTGTAAGACACAATTAATGTCCAAAAGTATATATGGGTCCCAAGATTTATAATAAATTGCCAAAGAGTCTGAAGGCGCTTGTTGGAAACCTGTTTAAAATAAAACTCAAAAAGTTATTAGCTGAAAAGTGTTACTATATGATTATGACAAGTACTAACTTATTTTATTTTAATGTAGTAGGTGGATCTCAATTTTAAATTATATTTGTTTTTTGACTTTAAATTGAACATGTTATCTATTATTTTGTGACAATTTCTGACATGATTATTGTATTAGATGTATCTTAAAATGAAATTGTTCAATGTGATTTATTCATTTGCACATAAGCGATAGTACATGTTGCTACTTATATTAAAATTCTCACACCAAAATGTACACAAGTTAATGCAAATAAGATATTTTTATATTTAAATTATTTATTTGCTGTTTTTCGAGGTGGATATATCCCATTTTAATTTTACTAAGACTGTAAAGCTAGCATCTAGTCGTGCGAATGTTTTAAAGCGTTGGCAGTCACTTAGCTAAAAATACAACCGCTCGTTTGATCGCCTAAATCGCCAATGATACACACAAATTTACGGATTCCGCCCTGTAACTCAAGAAATGGCTCTTGCCGTATCTGATCTTATTAAATACATTATAATACTCACATTATGTAAATTAACTATGTGTAGAACAATATTGTTTTATTTGTGGTCACGGATGGCAAATAATTGAGGAAATATAATATAGTCGTACATCATTACACTGAATGAGTAGCAAAGAGGTTATCGGCAGCCTATAACATGTGTACCTGGCCATAAAACCGACAATACATTAAGATAAGAATGTCAGATAAAAGCAGAGCAGTTTGGAAAGAAAAATAGGTCTGCACTATGTACGAGGTAATATTTTTATATGTTATAATTAGGTAGATAAAAATTGTGATTATGCCGACTGGTTTTTAGTAGTGCGTGCGTGGGTCTAGATTGTTTAAAGATATACGCAGACTATGGACAACACTGATTTTTTTATCCCTTAATCTATTATTTAATTCAACTGCTTGCAAGAAATAGATAATATTGATAGATAAGTGATGCCATAGGCAATTATGTTGTGATGAGTGGTAGATTTTTTGATTGCTCTATGCTGACTGAAGTGTCCAGTGCAGCTTGATCGGTAACTATAAGACATGTCGAAAGAGTGGTAGAGAATGAGCCACATCTGCTATCTCTTTCGACTTAGACGGCCACGTTTTATGCTGGCTTCCCCTTCTCTATCCTTATTGTGTTTATGTTCCGCGATCAGCTTATGGGCTTATTGCCAACATTTTAATGAAACTGCCCTGGGCGATGTAATTATTTTAAGCATTTTGTTACACCTCACAATGTGGTAGGTATACTCACACCTACTATATTACCTAAAGAAAGTTGTATTCTCGATATTGTCTGGGACCACTGGACGCCAAGTAAGTAGTAGCGTATATATAAATTATTATCCATAGTAATATTATATTAAGTCTGTCTGTCCGTTACGCTTTTAGCAAAAATATTAAGTAAATATTGTATTAAGTCGCTACGTACTTTACGCTTTTGGCTAAACCACTGGACCGCTTAAATGAAATTTGGTAAGCATATAGTTAAATACCCGAGTTCAAACATGTAGCCTAATGTTTGAACTGGGGCATTTAATTATTTTTCTTTCTTCAAAATCAACACCCAGAGGGCTAATATAGGGGTGGGTAAAAGTTTGTGTGATAATATAACTATTCTATGCTGACAAAGTCTCAGGTACACAGCTGGCGTTAAAACATAACAAATACTAGTATATATTATAATTAACTAGCGATCCGCCCCAGATTCGTCCTTGAATAACGTGAGACTAACTGTACACAAAAACATTTCGAGGGAATTGTTCTAGCCATAGTCTGAGTGAAAACCTCATGAAAAACCATTCTGTATGTTTTGAGAAAATCGATCACATCGAGACGGAGAGCTTTTGGAGACTTCCTTTTATAATAAGTATAAATATGAATGACTATATTAATAAACATTTTTGATTACTAAAAAGAAAAAGAAAATGAAAGAAAAACATGAACTTCTGTGTTCGAATATATCACGTTATTGTTGTTAATTATGCTAACGTAGTTGATAAGAGCAAGGTCGCTTTAACTTGTTTGTTGCCTTATATTTTTGTATCTCATTAAACAATCTCCAAAAACATATGATAAATACGTTATTGTATCTGGGAGTAGAGCATCATTATCAACATTATGTTCATCGTCATCAGTCGGACGACGTCCACTGCTGGACTTAGGCCTCCCTCATTGCGCCATGACAAGGCCGCGAGCCACTTGCATCCAGCGGCTTCCCGGCACATTAACTAAGTCGTCAGTCCACCAGGTAGGAGGCCACTCAGCCTTCCAGTGCGAGGCCTCCATCGAGAAGCTTTCTTCCCCAACAGTTATCAGTTCTGCGTATTGGAATATATGCCTGTGTCAAAAACGTTTCATGAAATTATTTTAATTTCTAAATGTTATTAGGATGCTTTCTTGATTGGTCGGTTGATCAGCTATGACATATTTTTCGATTTTATTATTATATTCTTATTGTAGGAGAGGCCGTCCCACACTCCATCATTCGGTGTGGGGCCGCCACTCGAGAAAATTTCTTCCCCAACGGTTAACGTTCCTGCGAACGACGTGGGCTATTCATTGCCTTTTCAGCTTGCTGATTCTCTGAATTGTGTAGGTTACCCTGGTTCTCTTGCGGATTTCTGAATTTCGGACCATATCTCGCAAGCTCTTTAATCATTGTCATTACTAGTGCCAATAGTGTCTAGGCAAATTAATAAGCTAGTGACAACGCTGCTTTAAATTTCTCATTTTGAGGATTTTTGGAGGTGTTTTAATTTTTTCTCTGGTCTAGAGATAAAAGTAGGTTCTTCTATCTGATATATTGTAAACTTATTTAGTATAACGACTGACGGTTTAACATGACGCATATTTCAACGATTTTACTACTTCAACGGTTGTGGGTAAGAATCCCGTCTAGGTCTTGAATGTTTATATGTATAAACACATAAGCAGTCATGACCAGTACCAGTGTACGTCTCATAAGCTGTCACAGGTGCCCAGGTACAATTATTCTCTATTACATAGGGCACCCGCCCCTGTGGGCGACATGCAAGCCGACAGAGCACCGACCTCGACGCGTGTAGGTGGACATTTATAAACCCACACATACACAAACGTATGCACATTTTTACACACTAAGACAATGCGAATTATTTTTACTATTTTCAACGAAGTAGGTTTTTAGTTTTTACTACATATTTTGCAGGCATCGGGTGCACGCCCTCTGCTCCAGTGCAAACCTACAGGCGTGTGTTCAATGTGGTATTTCGTCAGTTCTGAGACTCGAGATTGCCGGTTGCTGAGATGAGAATTAGAGCAATTCGTCAATTTTAGCTGAAGGTACGACCGCACGCACACGACAACCCGTCACCATTTGTGTGGTTCGAAAACAGCTGGTGACGCATTGGCGGAAAGGAGAGAAGGAGAACAACACATTAGCATAATCTTTTTTACATTTGCATAATCTTTTTTTTACAGTATAGGGGGGCAAAAGAACAATCCAGCCTTTTGCCGAAGTGTTGCTCTCCTTTCCTCTTCCAATGGGTGTTTGTGGTGGATATATGTCGATGTCTGTGGGTGTCGGCAGTCAACCGTACGTTACGTTACCCCTTATACTAAAAAAAAGTCAGCATTACCCCTGACTGTGCGCTGTTTAAGGAAAGCACCCGACTGCACTTTACGCGATAAAAAAGTTACATTAAATGTTATTACACATAAAATATGAGACAGCGTTTTTCGTTCTTACAACATTTTAATATCACAAGCAAACACATCTTCATTATTAGTTACGATATATTTACATTACGTTTCGTTAAGAAAACCTGTTTCATGTATATTTTATAAGTTATCATGTTAGTGCATATCACAGTAGATAAGTGCAGCTAAATTGCTGCGTTGACTTCACTGAACATATCACAGAACATGATATATACTTGCGTAATACTATTGCATAATGAGTGAGCAGCGACCGGCTACATTCGCGATGGAAATACTCGGAATAGGCATAGGACATACTCGCCCCAATGCCGGCCTAGGCCCCTAGATTTAATACGTGGATGTATTCTCCTGCGTCAAGAAAAAAAAGCACAGAACGCATTGAGTCCGATTGAATGTTCACTAAATCAAACGCCTGCTTTTGCACTTTTCTCTGTTATCGGCTTTTTGTAGCATAGGAGCGTTTGACCCATGCGATGGTAAGTGATTATACGCCCACATACATCCGCAACACCCAGGTACGTTGCCGGCCTTTTAGAGATAAGTGCATTGCTAGTCCATGCTTATAATAAAATTAAGTCCCCAAAAGCAATCTGCAGAAGATCGATTTTCTCAAAATTTTCTAAAAGGATTTTCATGCGGTTGCCACCCGTGGATAGAGGATTAAAAATTTTCTCAGAAATCGCGATATCTACTTGTACAATAGCATGAGAATCCGTTCAGTTGATCTTGAGAAAATCGAACATTTACAGACAGAGAGCGCATTTGGAAACTTAGTTTTATACGAGTACTATGTATATATTTAGGGCCTACAACGTCCACTGCTGGACATCGGCCTCTCCCATAGATCACCATAGGTCAGTACAAAATTATAAAATAAAAGAAAGCACTTACACAATAAATCAAAGAGAAAAAGCTGAGAGCGTAATATTCTCATTAACATATAGAAATTACAGCTTTACACGGCTGACGTGCAAAAGTAAACTTTTATATGGAAAATTAAGAAGTTACTACGCGAGAAAGGCCAATTTTGTGTATCACGATAAAGTACGTTACATCATCGTTAATAGTACATAATCGGAGTAAGCAAACAGGTATTATGAGATGTGATAAGAGAAAATGTTACAAAGACACTTTTATAAAGGAGACGACGCGATACTATTTATATTGTGACACCATATGTTATCTGCACCATGATCATTATCAGCCCATATCGGTCCACTGCTGGACATAGGCCTCTTTCAATGACCGCCGTGATCACCTGCTAGTCGCATCCATACCGGACCAGCTACGGCACGGAGATCGTCTTCCCCCCGGTGAACGGTCGACCAACACTTCGTCTTCTTTCACGCGGGTTCCACTCCAGGTTCTGGAGTGTTGTGACAATTATGTTTTGAAATTTAAATATGGGTTAAAAAGTATATCTGTCATCTTTGACTGTAAGGCTTAATGTTCTCTGTGTTGTAGAAATGTCACTCCTTTTTCTCTTCGGCGTGGCTTGGTCGACTGATTCATTTAACGCTGACGCTGTCTGCCTTCAGCAAACCATAGTTAATTAGTTTTATCTTTTCCGCCGTGAACTAAACGTAAAATAATTAAATAAAAATTATATTTCATAAAAAAGGAGCTCTACTCCTTTCTTCATTTTTATAATTATGCTACTAATATCTATAATCCTTCCCAGCTTCACCCGTGAAATTCAAGGCCCGGATAGTTACTTAAACAAATTATACATTAAAATCATCATCGGGAACCGCTCTGGTATTGGTAAAAACTGTATAGAAATCTGTTCCGTACATTTTGAGATATGTATAATTCTGTATTAAGTAAGCTAATATCATGCCATCATCTTCTAATTCTCAGTCCTTATCGGTCCACTGCTGGACATAGTCTCTCTCAATGAACGCAAGCACGACCGATATTGTAACCAAATTACTAGACCGGGAGGTACCTCTAGATCACATGTACCGCCGCAAAATAACAGCCCCATTTTGCGCTGTTTTACCTTGCTGTTTGTGAGATTCCATTGGCCCATTGGAGAGGTGGATTGAAGGGTATATCTGCATAGTAGTTATGCGGATGTTTAGGGGCGTGGGCATGCATCAAAATGCTCCACCTACTCGTCCTCACATTATATTAAAAAAAACTCTACGGGTATAAATTTAAAACACTTTATTCATGTCTATTTCTAAGTAATTAAATGAATGAAGAGTAGTGAAAACTTTTAATGAAACAAAAAAGAATTCGATAATCGCGCCAATATTGAAAACAAACTTCACTAAATAATCAGCAAGGAAAGGCATGCGGGCGATAGTGTGAGAAATTTATTGTTATATACTCAATACTACAGATTAAAATACACAAAATAGCGTAAGAATGCTACGATAAATCGTCACGAGTCTGTAACAGTTTCTTTTCAATAAAAATAATCTTACTTATTTATAAAGCGAAATCCTCAAAAAGCTGTCCGAGATTGATTTTCTTAAAATTTACTAAACGGATTTTCATGTGGTTTTCACTCTTGAATAAAGCGATTCCCGTGGAACGCTTTAGTGTATAATTTGTTAAGGTAGCAACCCGGCCCGTCCGGCTAGTTCATATATAATTTCATGGAAATATAATCATGTTGTTTACCAGCGACCTCATCAGCGCAGAATTGTTACTTTATTCATTTTCATACATCTTTGTCTTGGGTCTTTAATCATATAATTATTAAATCTAAAGCATATTAAATAAAGAAAATGGCGTTTTGTACTTCTCCTCCAAATAAAATATAAGAGTGCCAAATTTATTGCACCTCCGTCCGCGAAATTTACGTAAAAAGGGGTACAAAATTTTTGCTACACGTATCAACATAATCAAGAGCTTCGATGTCTGAGTGGTCACTAGTTCAGACACAACTAATTCCGTAACATAAAAACCGACCTAGTTTTACAAGCGTCTAACGAAAAAAATATTAGTAATCTGTGATCCTCGTGTGACAGTTCTTACGTCGCACGCCACGTCACGGAGCGAGATTCGCGCCTTTTCTGCACAAAGCAGATAAGATTTGTTCCACACATATTGACAATACAGATAATAGATAACGGTAGATAACAGTGTCAGATCGTTACACTTTACTATTACAACAAAATTTGGCAATTTTATTCGTAATTGTGATAAAACTTTTTTTAAATAAAATTAAGATGTTACCGCCGTAAAGTGATAGGAATCATGCCGCGTTTCGCGCGGGTGTGTGCTTTGTAATGGCCCATGGAGGGGGGAGATGGAAGTCTCTGTGTGCATGTTTGCAGGCATCGGTAGGCAGCAATAGGCTCGGACTGCCAGTTTCACTCATATTATTAAAAAACATAGTAAAATTGTTATAGTTATATTACATTGTGTATAGTTGTAATTTTACCATTTTTTACGCCCGCATGTAAATGTAAGCTTGTCCACTATTTTTTTTTAAATATTAAACCGACATGTTCGTGCCTTGCGTTGGTACGTAAATACACTACATATGTACATATGTATACTGTTATAGACTTAATATGAAGAATAATTATGTTTGTATGATTTATTCTACACTAGCGGTCCGCCGACCGTGAATAACGGAGGCCGAATCACACACTGAAACTTGTCTCGATAATCGCTTTATATATTGGTGCAAATCGCGTAAAATCCGCTCAATAGATTTTGAGAAAGAAAGATCACAAACAGACAGACAGCTTTTGGGGACTCGTTGTATATATAAGAAGATAAGACGGTGAAATACTTGTGGCTCTAGGCTCTGTAACACCATTAGAAGTGTTTCAAAACATGTGAATGTTCATTAAGGGCGGCCTTGCGAAACGAACAGGTACAGAATAACATAATTCGTATTACTTGACGCACACGACGTGGACACTAAGTAGGTACAGCCACTTACACGTAATTTTGCTATCTAAAAACAATTATAGAGCCGAAGAGTTTGTTTGTTTGTTTGAACGCGCTAATCCCAGGAACAGGTTTGAAAAAAAAATGTGTCCACTGACGGAGGAAGGTTACATATACCATGAAGCTACGTCTAACAGTATCGGAGTCTGGCAGCTAAATCGCGGGTCATGCTAATGTGTATAGCGCAAATCCATTCTAAGGAGGTTTTTGTTTGACGCCAATGTGTGACACCTATCAGGTAAGCACAATGAACATATGATGTGAGAATTAAATTATTGAATACGAAATTTGTAGGGAAATTTCACAATTTCCCTACAAATTTCGAATAGCATTATTAAATATATGTTTACACAATAAAACGAATTTTACGCACTTTAAAGTGATTCCTTTAATTATTTTACTATTTTACAAGCCCGACGTTTCAGTAGTGCGTAATTGCGTAATTGGTTAAAAAAAGTAAGTTTATTGCAGATGAACAACATTCAAGTAACTTAAACTTAAGACATCAATATAAATATATATGTAAAACATCTTCATCATTATCAGCCCTTAGCGGTCCACTGCTGGAAACTATGGTAATATTTAAATATTTGCTCCTTAAATCCTCCGCCATGAATGACCTTCAGGAAAGTACTGCTTATGCAGTCCTTGTAATCTCAATGGCTAATATACCTATATTTAGTTGTTAATAAAGGAAAGTGTAAAGTAAATTGTATGGTAAAGGGAACGTTGGTGCTCCTTTGCAGCCGAATTTGGACGGCACGATGGGAGAGTAACCCTCGCTCACACGATACCGCCTCAAAGTGACTATTCTAGGAAGGAGGCTCCGATGAGAAAGTAGAAAGAGGTCACGTCGGTATACATAAGTCGGAAATTTATAAGCGTTCACATACAGGAGAATAAAAGAAAATGTACATTCACATATCATACTCTGAGATATATATAGACAAACCCCTAAGACTGGTTGGTTTTTTATCAAGTAAAAAAAAGTGTGGAGAACACAAACAAGAAGTCATGTGAAGGATTAAACAATAATTAGCTTCCGTTCATATAAACCTTTTGCCATTCTTTTTTTATTTTCCTAGTTTTGTATACGTTATGTATATTATATAAACGACTTTATTGCGAAATCCATAGTCGTATATTTATATGTTACTCAGTCATGGGGCATTACCGTTTATATATAAAAAGAACCATCGAATTCGATTCACAATTGGCAAAGGAATCGCGTGCGTGTACGTAAAAATGCAGCGGAACCGATAATCTTATTTTGAAGGCGACCGAATTAAATTTAAAGCAAGAAACAAAAAAGATGAGACGGGAATTCGAAAAAGGTTTGTTTTTCTTTAATCGACACATGAACAAAAATAATCCTTCAAAGTAAGCTCATGTCACTTGTGGATCCGGACACGCGTCTCCTTATCTACGTCTCAAACGGGACGACACAATATACAAAACGACTTCATTTGATCAGCCATTGCGTTTGCGACTTTACTAAAGGTTTTAATTGATCTTATCCTTTACTTTAATTGCTTACGGTAAATATTATTCACGGAATTCATTATGCCAATCGTATTTGTTATCGACATTATTTAAATATAAAAGCAATTAGTTATTTCTTTACATTCAGTTGACAATTGACTCTTAGATATTTATATACATACTCAGTTCCATTTTTTAGGTTATAAATTCAATTATTAAAAAATCGAAACACTTTTCAACTTTCTATATAACACGTATAAAGAAAGTTTTTAAATAATATGCCAAAATTGTACCAAAATATCAAATGATTTATAGTATACTTACCTATAAATTATTATTATATTATAATTATTTAATTAATCATATAATAATAACAGATAATTTTCATTATTAATTAAAACCGTATGGCTTCGGAAGCATAGCCAGTAAATATTAGTCCACTAAAAAAATATAATACTCATAACTTACCGGTATGTACAAAGTTTCTTATGCTATCCTGGACATTCTCCTCTATGTCGCTCGTCAACTCCACTCTCACCGGCAAATGTTTGCCGTTGCACCGCATCACCATCATTTGAAATAACAGAAGTTTAAATATTGACCACAGCACATCCATTTTTCTCTCAACTCGGCAGACACTAGCACACATTGTATTTCTAATGCTGCCTCCTCGGAACTCAGCAAACCCACGGGCACATCACTACCGGTTTACACAACTCATAGGGCGGTGCTTCGTAAACACTAAAAGGTTTTGTGTTTATAATTCGATATTGCTATGCTGGGCCACCTCTCTAATGTGTGCATTATAATGGACCTGAAAAAATGGAAAATAAAATCTTAATAAAACGTATCAATTAAAATCCATAATCTATCCAATATTATTCCTTACGTTCTTGGCTGGAAACGTAAAGATTAAATACATTTACACAATAGAATACTATTTCATTCACTAACACAAGGGTCTGTTCGCGAAATTATTCGCACAGCGATATGCTGCCGACTCAAGTTGCTATCACTAAATGGTACCATGTGTTACATAATTTTTCGTTCTTAGGTAGATAATTTTATCGCTTGCTGTGCCAACTCATATAAGTATATTTACATGCAAACATGTTTACACGGTGACGAGTTAATGAATAAGCCTTATTAACGGTTCACAGTTTTCAAAATGGAAATTACTACAGAATACAATAAAAGCATAAATCAAAGATAATGAGGAGGCATTAATTTTATGCGTACAAAAAAATTGCGGGGCCCTTTGGTATCTGTAGATGGTAAAGATTCCGATGGACTACCACCATAACGGGTGTGATTGACAGACGCGCATGTTTCACCATAAACAAACGTTTACAGAAGTTCTGTATAATTTATGGGTTAACGTGGGATTTCATTTCAATAAATGTTCAAAAGAAAAAGTTACAAAATATAAAATTTACATGTTTAAAATATATTTTAGGGTTACGCATATGTTTTTAAAAGAACGCGTCTATCGCCTTTATGTTTTGTTCTTTATAAATAGTACCCATTAATATTCTTAAATGTTTATTAACTAGCAACAACCTGCTATCCTATTTATGAATAACCCATATTAATTCCCAAGCTTCATAAATTAATATTTTTATTAATAGGACAGTAGTTCCTTAGTTGAGCGCGATAAACCAACAAAACAAACAGCATTGTAGTTTCTAATATTACTGTAGATTTCGCAGCTATAATAATATACTCTGTACTTATTTCAAATTGCCACTCGATCTTTCATGTAAGTCATATTGCTCTATCAGTGTGAATTGTGGTCCTCAGCTGTTTCTCTCTTCCAAGATATCGAGTGCGCGATCTCCAACACACATTAGGCTGATTTTAGCCATCAGCGCTGACGGTGCGCGTGCCGTCGGCGTGAGACTAAAATCAGCCTTATATTAAACTCAATTTTACGAGGAACATCCTCAAATATCTTACTAACCATTTAATTTGAACTACAATCATAACTAACGTATGTTATGTTTTCCCTACTCGTATCGATACAAAGACATGATGTAAACCGTTTGAAATACACAAGTTTGAAACAAGACGTTAAACCAGAATTATTTTTAAACAAACTATGAGTCATTCTTTAAATAGAAAGGGAGTCTGGCATCACGGGAACCATTCTCTACAAAAAACATAGAATGCGTTCTAAAAAAAGTTAATAAGTGCCAAGGGAGTGCACGTGCCGGGCGACAGTTTCGGCGCCGGCCAACGTGGCTCCTTCCATGTTCGCTTTTGTTTTGTTTCAACATTTGATGCTTAGGCGCACGCATGGCGCCATGACAGATTGTTAAATTTTATGTTTGTTAAGATTTTATGGGTTTCCTCGTAATTAGTTTTATGAGTGGCCGTGGATTGTTTCCCATCACATGCTATCGGATTTGGGACGCATTGTTAAATCCTCAGCTGGATAATGTACAGTCATAAAATTCCGAGCGTGAATTTCATCGTGTTTTTTCAATAGAGAGTCATGTAGGTACAATAACGAATAAATATTGTTGGATGAAAGGTAATTGTAAATTCTAAATGGAATGATAGATTCAACAGCATAACATTTCAACATTCGTTTAGTAAATGTCTACAGTCAATTGTTTTATACGTATATATACACGCTTTCTTTTATTATCTACTAGCGGTTCGCTCCAGCTTCGCCCGTGAATAACACCCACCGGATTGCTACATTAACTGTATACTGTATACTAAATTATACACTAAAACCTTAGACGGAAATTGCTCTATCTATTGGTGAAAACCGCATTAAAATCCGTTAATTAGATTTTGAGGAAATCGACGATTATTTTTTAATGTGTATAGATAAAAAATCTATATATGTGCTCGCGTGATGTTTATCACAAGGGTTCACTTATTTCAAATTCATTAATTTTTTCAGTATAAAAAGTGTCTTTTGCGTCATTGCAGGCCCTAATCCCTATATCATGTAAAACTTATTCGTTCTCGTTCCATAATTATTGTAAAAAAAAAAAACTATTTTCCAATATACCCCATTAGGGAACTGACGTGAAGATCAGTTGTTGTTGTTACAATCATAATTGTCTTTCCATATATACGTTTACGTTTCTGCTTTTGGACAAGTATCAATTAACACACCTTACGCCTCATTAGATAAATCAGATTGACATAAATCGCTACTGAAACGTGTTTTGCAATTAAAATAACATTTAAAGACATAGTAGGATGTTATCGATATTAAATCCAGTCGATTGACCATTTAGAACAAATTTGAATCGATTTTGTTGTAAATTTAAAAGATAATATGCAACACCTACGCTCAGTTATATATAGATTTTGTTGTCGTTAGAGTTAAACAATATATAAATACAATTTGTCGATGAACCATTTAGAAAAATAATGTACTGTTTACTTGACCAGTATAGAATAAAAACCCTTTTCTATTTGTGATTATCTGTGTAACTTGGGTGTTTTATAAACAGTCTCATATCAACCAGTGGCTATTTACATCTATACCGAACACATATGATAGTGCCTTCAAATTGGTTGCTATAGTATTGCGTTTCGCGCGGTTTGTGAGTAGTTGGTTGTCCATTGGAGGGAAGGAGAACAGGAGGGCAACGCATGAGTACCTTTCCGATAGTGCCGGGCCAATTAAACTGCAATCGATCATGATACTGCCTTTTACTAGAATCAGTTTGAATGAGTGTAGATAATTGCAATTTGGGCGGTCTGTAATACATACACAAATACGTAGGATTTAATATAATAGTGCTAAATAGACGACACAAATGCACTGCGTATTCCCTCCATCTCCTAATCTAATGTTAGCATATAATTATACATTACATTCAATCGCTTATTACATACCAATACGACATACACCGCTCGTATCGGTCGAGCGATGAAATCTTACATATAGTGACACAGTTATAACATATGACTGACAGAATGTCAAACTCACACACGGCTTACGGAAACGAGCCCGGGTTTGAATCCGTAAGTCGAGAGCGTAGATTGATAGAAATGAAATAACGCGACTTTAGAGAGCTATAATAATAAATAAATTAAGAATACAGCTTTTGCCGATTTGTAGCGCAAATCGACCCCCTCCGTCGGAGGGGGGGGGGCGAGGAGGCCGGCCTCCTCAGATAAGCCAAACACTAAACGAGCTCAATTATCCTTATCCACGACACCGCAACTTAAACGGCATCGTGCGCGCGTCTTCCCACTAGAGTGGGGAGGGGGGCCGCTTCCCCCTTTTCGATCCCAAAAATAATCACTATAGGGTACGCCCACAATCAACCCGGTTTATCTCTTCCCATCTGCGGGAAAAGAGGGTGGTCTGTCCCCCTATCGTCTCCCTAAACCTAAAGACAAAAAAGTCTTCGTAGTCAGTCGAGCTGTTGAGGCTGCACTAGCGCCGCCAACCAGTATTAGGTCCCTCCGAAAAAAAAAAAAAAATCATTTATTACATTGTTATTTACTTTTAAAGCACTTAGCAATGAATAGCTAACTACATATTTACAACGTTTGTACTATACTTTCGATTCTAACTTGACAAACGAATTTTAAATGGTATTCAAGTTTTCATTGTAATGTCACAAACACTTGTAAGTCTAAGCTTAAGACCGTAAGCGCCGCCTTATCTCCAACACCGCTTTTTCTAACATAATAATCTTCTAGCGGATCACCAAATTAATATTTATATTCCTATGAAAAAAAAAACGAAAGACGTAGAAGAAAGTTATTAAATGATTGTATAATATTAGTTGTAACTTGTGAATAAGTATGATATTTACCTACATATTCCTAGGAGCTTGCGGATGTTCTAGAACAAGGTGAATCCTTATAGGATGGCTCGGACGAGATAAATACAAGTATAATTAACAAGATAACATATAACATCGTCAAACCTAATTATACATTAGGCTTGTGTTTCTAGGTAACACGTAGTATCGATATGTTCACATAATCTCGGTGACCCGAATCACGTCTAGACTAATAATGACGTATAACCTTCCGCACACAGACACCTCCCCCCCTCCTACATCCCCCGGCCACCATACAAATGATAAGATAGATAGCCATAAGGTCACGCTATGGATTAATGCTTTCACTGTCTATATCGAACTCAAGTGTTATCAATATTGGAAAGGATATTAAATTCTAAGTGCTTATAGTTGAACAATTAACCTTAGAATTGATATGGTAGAGTGTGTTTGTTTTATGGTATCTATATATGCATCGGACCTATTGCGGCAATGGTAACATTGCTCCATAATTGTGCATGTTGCGCCAGAGATCGCGGGTTCAAATCCCGCCCAGGTCATCAATGTTTATCTATGTATTTATTATATATGTTTTTACTATAAAAACCTTAAATATAAACAATTTTATACATTCTGATCCGGACATCTGATTTCTCTCCGGTCCTGCTGGATTACCATCCCGTCGGAATCGGAGGAGGGAATAGAGAGTGTACTTGTGTGTGCGCAAACACTCGTGCACAACATACCAGATGGCGCTTCTTATGCTTAAGTGATGATCGTGGTACTCGAAATTCGGCTCCGCCGACATTGTTGCTATACTAGTAAAACAAGTTCAGTAAAATCTATCATACATTTAGGAGAGTTACAGGATTTTGCGATGGTCTCGCTTAAACTGCCCAGCTAATCGGACTAAAATCATACATTTAGACTTATAAATACCTGACACTAGAATATAGACAACAGCAGGCAACGAATTATCCTGATTCCTGCACCGCTATGAGCAAGTAAACGTCTCTAAAAACTAAAAGAATTCTCTGTCTTATCCATTACGTACTAGTAAAGATGTTATTGTTTCTTTTTCTTATTTCTAGGAGATAGTTCTGGCGAGACTTTTATTTCATTTTATATACGATCTCCATACCAGTAGAGTCTCACGCTCGACGTAGTTGGCCTCATCTTGTGCCCATAAGGCGACGTTAGTTTTTGTGCAGTCTGTTCTTGAGACATGTGCAATATCTATACTTGTTGTAAAGCAAAATCACCAAAAGCTATTTGTCTGTATGTGATATCTACTACCAATAAACGAATTTTCGTACGTTGCACCCTTGAATGAAGAGATATAGGAGGAAGGTTCTTGTGTATAATTTGGGGCAAGGATTTGTGATTAAAAGTATAGATTCAATTAGTATATTTAAATAATGAAAAATATATTAAAATTGATGTTAAAATGTGTACAGTGATATTCAGCGATGAATTGAAATTATGAGAATAAGTAATTATAGATCACTGGCAGGTTTGAGGGAAATTTTGTGTGTTTAGGCTTTTCATGTGTGTAAAGTATCCACACAGACTAGTTTCTCGCGTATCAACAAGACAAACCACCTTAATCTGATAAAGTGAGGTTAGGTGTAACGTAATATAAGATGATAGCTTCGAGTTTTTATTTAAGACACGTTTGACAACAGATTTTTTTATATCCTACTGACGCCCATAGACATCCGATAATTACTATGCATTGTTCTCCTCTCCTTCTTCCCTCCAATGGGACACCGGTTACGCACAACTCACAGGCATCCCTATAACAATGTTGATTCTGGTAGTATTACGGCTGTAGTGTAGCATTGCACAATCTCGTACTAAGATATATTTATAGTATACGGGAGTATACTTTTACATGAGCGTAATGGTTCTGGAGGGTAACACCGTCCTCTCCTGCACTAACAACAAGTTGATTTAGTGGATACAACTAGTGTGAGACCCATTTGTGATGAAACGGATATTGGTATCGGTTGAGCTTAATATAGTATTATAATTAAATACCAATGACATCTATATAGTGACGTGTATTGAAAGAGGCCTATGTCCAACAGTAAACTGGGACAAGGGCTGCTAATGTTGATGATGATGATATTTACAATACTTTTAATCCGTGGAGTATAACGTTTCGTCGCTTACGTCTTTTGCGCATCTTTCACTTCAGAATCGTGTTCTTAAGGAGTAAACTCCAGTCGAATGTCGGAGCTGACGCAGAGTTTTGTTACGTTAATTTTGCACATTCAGTGAGAAATAATGTACATTTTATGTTAGTGTTAACAATAAAACATTAGATTTCCTTCTTATTTCTTTAATTTATTGTGGAATAAATAAAACCGTGAAAATCCACGTCTTTGAGTTATGCGTTATGACATATATCCAGTTAACGTTTCAATTAAGCCGCGAACTCTAAAATTATCCTTACGGCTGTTTGAAATAGACAATAGCCCCGTCTGCTGCAGTCGGGTAAATGCAATATCGCGTCACATAACAATGTATGAGCTGGGCGTGTTATTGGTAGCACGCAGGGGCAATATTTACAGTGCAGTCGCCGAACTCTATACTTAGAACAAGGACTCCACGCCGCCGGAACATCCGTCACTCCTCCGCCATTGTTCCACATCTGTACGGGCTGCAACTGTTTCATTACCTTTTGTTTTCTAATGCTCATTTAACATGTAGACCGGCTGGCTCAGTTGGTAACGTGGCGGTTAGTCCGCGTGTTACGCCAGAGCTCTCGGGTTGGAATCCCGCCTAGGTCATAGATATGTATTGTATGTATTCCTACAATGAAAGTCATATTATATATAATTTACAAAACTTACAAAAAAATATTAAATATATTTCCGTTGTCTAGTACCTGTAACACAACTTTTTTCGGTACTTAGCACAAGGCTAGGCTAACGCGGTGCGATAAGTCCACAGATATTATTATTATTATATGCGCACACCATTTGCGGATTTTGAATTCAGAAAAAATCTATTCGTTAGAAAGAGTTATATTCTATTAGAGATCCGTCCCGGATCCTCCCGTCAATAACAATTATAACCTAAAAACTTCTTCAGAAATAGCTCTATCTATTGCTGAAAACGCCATGAAAATTTGTTTAGTAGATTTTAAGAAAACCGATATTAAACAGATAGACAGCGTTTGGGCACTTTGTTTCATAATACCTATATGTATAGATGAGTAAATCAGCACATTACTGAATAATGTTAACGCCAAAGTAAAGAAAGCGCAAAAATAAGTTACACTTGAACTCAGTACTGTAGTATGTTAGTACCCAGCATGCGTTACACCCGAAGTGTGCCGCCACGACCGGGTTAGAACCTCTTACTCACCAGATACCACCGTAAAGTGATAGCTATGCTGTTGCATTTTATGGTGTTTGTGAGTGGCTAGTGACCCCTCGGAAGGGATGAGGGAAGTGGGGTAACGTATGTAATTATTCTATTACGCTGATGATGACAATAATTTCGCATCTTCCTCGAGTCCTAGAGACCTCTCTGAATATTCAAAAAATCCCTAGATTTCTTTGGGTAATAATAGATTTTCATACTAGAATAACCGTGAATTGAGATTATGAAAGTGTACGAGAGCCTTTCAGTTGTTTGCATAAGATAAACAGTTTGTAATAAAGACATAAGATTATCTAGTTGCCAGGCCAATATTCGTCGAAATTTTGATGATCGCAATCATATAGACCAAAGAGTGGAGCAGAAATATATTTACGATCGTCTGCAACATTACCATTTCGTAAAATTATCTTTTGCCAAAATGCATGTTTGTAGGTTCTTATCTTTCGGAGGCAAACGAGAAATCGGAGCATTATGATGACTACCGAGCCCATGAACATTCGCATGATTGTTATGCAGATGCGTTGCCCGCCTACCATCCCCCCAATGGGCCACCGGTTACACACAGACCGCAGGAAACCCGCCAGCGGCGCTGTCACCTTACACCATCGAATGAGCAAGAGGTACTTCCCCGGTCGTGCCGGCCCAATTCCGTTGCATAGGAGGATGTAGTGTCATGCACCACGCATTGCACTACCTCCTCCTATCCAGCATTGCACTACCTCTTCTCAAACTACTTCTTATTGTTTAGTACAACTGCGTATTATCAGTAATTAGTTTACACGATTAGTATTATTAGCTCCGTGTGCCTTGAGTGGTGAGCGTATTACTGCAGACGTGAAGTTCCTGGGCTTGAGTTGAGAGGATCAAACAAGAAATGTTACTGAAAAATGTAACATCAAAAATAATCCCGGAGTCTGGAAGTCAGCGGTGTTACACCCGCGTGCCGTCGGTCTTGCGCCTGTTTCCTCTGCGTTCGTGTCGCATTACCAACCGAATAGCAACTACTAATCCAACCGAATAGTAAATCAGTTGTGTCTGTGCGAATACCTGTGCACTATAATATGTCCCACGCAGACATATATATATATATATATATATATATATATATATAGGGACGACCGTTCTAGTTGAAATTCGGCTACGATTGCATGGTTAGTCTAATTGATCCTCGTAGTATATAATAAATTTAGATCAAAAGAAATAAAAAGAAATCAACACTTGCATATTATTGTATTGAATTGCTCACTAGCACCAAAACAGCCGAGACAATTTTGCTGCAATATGCGTATTCATTTATTTCTCATTCATATTAATAATATCAAAACTAACATAAAGAACATAATATGATATTCTTTTTTAGGTTAGGTTTTAGGTGACGGTGTGGTTTGGTAGTAATTGAATGAACACATTTATTTTTTAAACCCGACGCAAGAAAGGGGTCGTTAAAGTTTGACGTATGTGTATGTGGGTGTGTCTGTCTGTGGCATATAAAAATAACTGTCGATGGCTTTAAAATTCAATAATATATA
>JAFELO010000002.1:26469-47642 GCA_017140195.1 Eumaeus atala | reverse complement strand
GTTAGTCCGCGCGTTATGGGGGGGTCGTGGGATCGAATCCCGCCTAGGTCATGGATGTTTATATATGTATCATATGTATTTATATAATAAAAATCTTAAATATATAAAATTTCTTAAATTTATAAGCATATTAAATATATTTCTGTTGTCTAACACAAGTCCTTATGGTACTCACCACAGGACAGACGTGGTGTAATAAGTCACACAGATATTATTATTATTATTATTATATTATATATATATTATAGGTGTTCTCTTTGTGTCAATTATAGAAACAAAATGTGGGACATTTTTTTATATTATCTCCTATTTTCTACATTAGACAAACAAGAAATCAGAGCCTTTTATGGCGCTCCTCCCCCCCCCAATGGGCCACCGGCTACTCGCAAACCGCACGAAAAGAGACACTGAAGATGTCACTTTACGCCGCTATCATGTGAGCGAGAGGTACCTCCCAGGTCATGCCAGCCCTAGTCCCATGCTATGGAATATGGCCCTTACTAAATCTTTAAATCTCGTGGAGTTGTGGGTGTTTTATCACAGTAGTGTTTCGTCACAGAAAGAGAAAATCCAAACAATGTGTAGGCTGTGAGCTATTAAACTTAACTGTACTATTGTACATTGGCAAAACGGTAATACTTAACAAGCTATTGTCCCCGGCATGGTTTGTGCTGGTTGTGTGAAAATCTACTTTCGTTGATATGCGCTAGACACCAACCACTATAAAATGCTTTTTTTCTTTCACTGACCTGTACACATTCGTTCTGTATACGAGTAATATTAGTTCTATTAGTGCCCTGCTATATAGTAACCGGATTTTGACAGCACTACCACGTGCACATGACACCGCTACAAACTGTCAGCTATGATGTCGCGTTTCGAGCACTTTGTAAGGAAGGAGACATGGATTACATCGCATCTGGTAGTCATCAAAAGGTTACGATGGTGTGCATGCCCCCTTACATTTTAAGAAAAATCAATTGATATATTCCTTGAACTGAGATTAACACTTTTCTCGACTTAGTACATAAGTAATTATTAGAATAACAGTTACTGTGTATGTGTGTCCTATCTGTACCGCAGTAATAAATTGTATAGCGGCATTGGCAGCCATGTTGATGTTTAGAAAATATTCTCTATAAATGTAAGACTAGCTATTCGGAGCAAACCTTAAAAATATGGTAAATGCGAAAGTTAGTAAGTAAACACGTTGATTGGCGCTGGCATTCAAAGCACTCAGCCAGCGACGATCTCTCTGACTGCTTCCAATTTGATGTGTTTATGCTCGCCCTTTTCAATTATCATACATTTAATTTGTTTATACGAATACGCTATATAATCATTCAATATCAATGGTATTTTAGTAACGCAATGTGTTATCGAAATAATTATGCCTGGTTTTGTATGATACTACATGGTTTTCTCACACTAGCTTCGTCAATGCTATTCAATTATCGATACGGAAAATAATTTATCATACAAATGTCACCAAATGACAACATGGAACAATACCGAAAATCATCCCAAACATAAAAAAAACACTCCTTTGCACGGAAAAGCGCATAAATTACTCACCAGTCATAGTGACGAGTTCAGTGATTTCCGTGGGTACTAAATACATACTTTTTTTTTTCATAAAAGAAACATACAGGATCTTTAAAATATAATAAATCTAGTGTGCAACGTGTGTTCGAGAAAAATTGGGGCAGCCACGAGATTTTATTTTTAAATCAATGTAGCGTGTTCTATTTTTACGCTGTATCTTATTACTTTGCGTGCAAGTTCAGGGAAACTGGCAAGGAAGTTTTATTGAACCGCGATATTTGAGACACGGCCGATGGACGGTACACTAACCTAGCCGGTGTATTTAGTGGTGCCAGAAATTTAATGGTACATCTATACAAGTAATAAAACAAACGTCTTAATGGCTATCTGTCGGTATGTGATCAATAAAATTTATTGATCAGAATTTCATGCGCTTTTCATACATGTATAAAGCAATCTCCAAGGAAGCTTTTATTCTTTAAATTCTTAAGGTAACAATCGCACCCCTGTTATTACGGGCGAATTCGGGGCTCTGTTTCCTCAAAAGTCAGGACGTATTGTATGTAAGTCTGCTGCATTGGTTTCCTAAAATATTATATCTACGATTTTATACTGGATTGTCATTCTAAAACGACATTGATTATACATACATGTACTTTTTACAGAGTCAGACTTCTTTTTTTACATGATTTTAAGTTATATTTACATAGCCCAATCTAATAGAGGGAAGTGCACAATTTAATAAAATTAGTACAATTTAGTACAGAACCCTTCATGCTCGATTTGAGACGTGCATTAGAGCTGTTCTTTTTTCTTTTGTCTAATGTTACTATAATATCTGACATCCTGTGTTTCTGTTGTGTCGAAAGTCATCAGGTGTTCAAAAACCGGTACATACATATTTTTTATGAATAATTCATCGTGATTAAAAAGCAAATTTGTACCACAGACTTTGTATTTCAAAGGACCGCCGCGAGAACGTGACTATTTATGTGTCAAAAATACCACAGAGAAGTACATTTTATTTCAAGATTAATTTAAAAAAACCTTGGCGCGTGTTTAACATGGGTCGAATATACACTAAAACCTACCTAGGGAACCGCTCTATCCATGCTCTATCTACACACAGAAATATTAAGATAGAGAAAGGATGTTACGGGCAGCTATATTGCGGCTACTGGCCATCTTGGTTGAGTAGAGAAATAAGAAGGAAGATAAGAAAGTACTACTTTCACTTCTTCCTTCTGATATCTATCTTTTTCTATCTTATCTGATATCTCGCATGCGCATTGCAAGAGTGAACCACACTTGCTGTTTCTTTCGATTTAGAGGGTCACGTTGTAAGCTGGCTTCCTTGTCGTAGAGGAGAGAAGCCAGCTTACAACAGGACCCTCTTACAACGTAACCCTATGTGTAAAACGCACAAATATCCATTCTGTAGATTTTGAGGAAAACGATCACATCTATACAGACAGCTTTTGCAGGCTTCGTTTTATATATAAGAAGATTATTTTAAATCATACACATACTATGATTCACTAGCTGACTCCAGTGGTTTCACCCGCATAAAATCTATCCTAGAAAACCTATTCATTTTTTCTGAATAAATAGTACAGACTGTAAGCTATAGCTTACTATCTGTGCCATTTTTCATTCCAAGTCTGTTAAGTAGTTTTGACGTGTTTGCTATTTTCACCAGAATTTGTAGTTATAAACTTTCACATTTACAATATGAATTATATTTTGTCGGTTACAGAATTAGATTTTATTTGTGACGAATTAGGCTGCAAAGATCGTTTCAGTAGAACATGGCGCTATATAAATCAGACGTTTTGATCGACTAGTTATAAGTATAGTGGCCAGTACATATTTTAGGTCAGAGTTGAATGTTCCCACTAAAATTATTTTATATGCTCTCGATTCGAAAACGGAACACAAATGTCGTTTCGATATGGAACTAAATAAGAACCATATGTTTTACGTACGGACGTACAACCAGCTGGATTGCAAATAACCAAACGAGAACAAACAGCTTTAGGAATTGGTACGAAAACATTTTTTTTTTGTCGCATAACTTTTTATATAATTATGTATATTTCACTACATTTCACTTTTCAGTAATGGATCTTCAATATATTTTATCACATATAATCTTGGTATTGTGCTCCATCATCCCCCCTCCCCTTCCGATGACAGTATCAGCTAACTAACCGGACCCACCTGGCTCTAATGAAGAACCTCTTATATCTTAGTTTTTTTAGACTTTCTTAGTTTGCATACAGAAAAAATAATGTATACTTCCTCTAGTGACAGAGCTGTCCTAATTTAACTTTATAAGTAGAAAATATTAATGAAATATTAAGCATAAGCGTCGCCTTAGTAATTAAACAAGACTATCGCATGCATGTCCGAGTCTGGTGTACTAAACACAGGTGTTTTAAAACTAATCTATATATGCATATCTGTCATTTACCACATACTTAAATGGCATGCCAGATGAACGGGCTTTAAATGTTAACTTCCTTTTATTAAATCTATACAAATATGTATATATTATATAATATATTATAAAACAAAGTCCAGACAGTTGTTGGACAGAGCGATTCTCGCGGAAGGTTTTGTATGGTTTGCCAAGGTAGCAAACCAGCCCGTGTTATTCAAGGGCGAAAACGGGGCGTTCCGCCTGTATTTGTAAATCTTAAGGCACAGCGTGATAGCGTTCCGCCTGTATTTTGTAAATCTTAAGGCACAGCGTGATAGCGTTCCGCCTGTATTTGTAAATCTTAAGGCACAGCGTGATAGCGTTCCGCCTGTATTTGTAAATCTTAAGGCACAGCGTGATAGCGTTCCACCTGTATTTGTAAATCTTAAGGCACAGCGTGATAGCGTTCCGCCTGTATTTGTAAATCTTAAGGCACAGCGTGATAGCGTTCCGCCTGTATTTGTAAATCTTAAGGCACAGCGTGATAGCATTTTTTTAATGAGCAGGCTGATCAACTAGGAAATGAACTACGAACAGAAAGGCAGCGTAATGCAATCACCGCTAAATTGAATTCAATTTAATTTTTAAACAAGTAATTTACCAGTTAATTTGGTTTCTTTATTAATTGTCGGTAAAATTGAAAAGGTTTTACAAGTTTTTAATTAGTTTTATCGCTCAGCATTCGAATGAAGAAGTGAAAAGGTGCGAAAACGTATTATGCATAAATTTGCACAATTAAAATAATTAAAAGAGCTTCGCCGTTTTTTTTTTAAACAAATACACCATAGTGGCTGCGACACAAATAAAATTCTCGAAATAATCATTCAAATGTATCCTTAAACACAAAACAAAGACCGGCTTTTGCTTTGTAAACACAAGTACTTGTCTAAAACATAGATAGATACCTATGTTTTAGACCAGTTTTTTATATATTAGTTCCTATTCCTATTTTCTACATTGCATACTAAGATTTTCTTCTTCGTCCTAGGTTATCCCGTTTCTATATCGGATGATATCAGGGTCGGCTGCCTGATCTAGGGGATTCGTCGAGGATACCAGTTTTTTATTAGAGCGACTGCAATCTGACCTCTGCAACACAGACCCCCCAGACCCAATGCTAGGGGCTACGGGTCGAATTCAATTGCGCGAATCCGGGTTTCCTGACGCTATATTCCTGCACCATAATATCTCTCAGAAAGTGTACACAAGTAAGAAAATTTAGTTAATACATGGCGGGTTCGAACTCCTATCACCCGAGTGGAAGTCCGAGAGCGCTAACCACTAAACCACTGAGGCTTTTATGTACATTATTTACTATAAATATTTTAATTAACAGATACAAGTAGTATGTAGTAATATAAACCGATGAATATTATAAATAAATAGTTCATAATGAGTCGCGTTATTAGCTATACTAGACACTAATTTACTATTTCTTTTACTATGTAGACTGTAGCTTATTCGACGAAGATAAACGTATGTACACACACGTTTAGGATTGATAAGAAATGAATACGACAATAGCACGCGAGTCGTAACACCACGGGCGTGTCAAAGGGGTGGCCAACCATGACGGCACAGCTAGCTCTTCCAACCCCCAGGATAATGCAAGGCTCACTTTAAATGCCGCGCGTGAGCTGGCCCCCCTCGTAAAGATACATCCTTGCCATCTGTGGGAAAGGAGGGTGTTATTCTCCCCGTATTGACCACAATCTCACCTAGACCGTCGCCCGACGTGTCTTATAACCGATGAAGCTGCACTGGACCCTTCCGTGTCAAGTGAATGTTTAGGGAAGTTTGTTATGTTGCATCTAAAGACTATCCCCCCTTTCAACCCTTTAGGAGGGGTGAATTAACAAAAATCCTTGCTTAGTACCTACTTACGTTACATATGAGACCTGCTTTCAAATTTTTAAGAATCTAGATTACCGAAGTGGTTTGGATGTTGCCTAGCGGTCAGTCTCTATTGGCATATTTAGAAGAAGAGGATGGACTCAAGGAATTCCAATTGCACTTTATCACATCCAGGGTCTAAAGATTACCGTCGTCCATAAACATCCAGATAACATGGAGATACATCGTCCGCACTTGGCATTCTCCCAATGAACCATTGTAGACACTTACGTGACAGCAACGCTATCACTTCACTATGAATTATTGGGTTAATCTTACTTGTCTGATTTACCTTCATAACATTAACATGGTAACACTAGAATATGTCTTAACGGTCACCCATCCAGATGCCGTCCTAATCAGACTTAGTTACCACGGCTGCACCGCTAGGGCATAACAACGTTCCTAAATACGAGTCTTATAATGTAAACAATAAGGTACAATATAAGACGGTGCGAAGGCTGTTCGGTGCACTGTACAAGATCATGAACACAGGTTCGACGACCGCTCTTATCTCCACTTGGCGTTCTGTACCAAACTATTGTCTTACGATATTTATATTATATTACGCGAGACATCGGAAATTGTTACTATAATTAATAATATTAACCTTTAAGACTTTATCCTGGGCTGAATGCGGCGTAAATATCAACGGCGATTACCTCTCACATCTTTGTTTCGCCGACGCTATCGTTGTGTTGTCCGAATCGTTGGAGAGCTTGCATGAAATGTTGCACAAACTAAATGAGTCCTCCCGACGCATTGGCCCTAGGTTGAACTTGGACAAGACATGGGTCATGTTCAACGAACACGTTCTCCCTAGGCCGGTCAACGTCGATGGTGCTATTCTCGAAATTATAGACGAATACGTCTACCTCGTGCAACTGCAGCTAGGTAGATATAACTTCGAGAGGGAAGCCGATAGAAAGATTCATTTGGGTTGGGCAGCATTCCAGAAGCTTCGTCACATTCTCACGTCGCCTATACCGCAGACCTTGAAGACAAAAGTCTTCGACCAATGCTGCCCTCTGATGATCTGTGGGGCCGAAACATGGACTCTTAATTTAGGACTGATCCGCAAGTTTACGGTAGCTTAACTAGCTATTGAACATGCTATATTGGGTGGTTCTCTGTCTGGTTATCACGCGATGAATAAGCTCGCTGAAGTGGCAATGGGCTGGTCCTACAATCATAAAAACAGATGGCAGATGGGTCAGTAAGATTCTGGAGTGGAGGCCGCGTTTGTGGAACCGGAGCAGGAGTTCGGTCGTCTTAGCGTTCATCGAAAGCGGCCTATGTCCAGCAGTGGACTGATAAGGGTGGATAATGATGAATGTTAGTCGACCCCGTCCCTGCTATGGCTTATAATCGAAATAAAATATTTCCCACAATTTAAATTGGCCCAAATTACACACGCATGTCAAATTTCGTCAAAATCGGCTTTTTAGTTTCACTGTCATCGCGGACAATTCGCGCGGTTCGTTTGTAACTTACGAGTAAATAATTTAGTTTGTAAGTTAAACTAAAAGACTATTGGATCGATCAGGTTCTTTTACGGTTAGAATCACCCCTGTTGCCTAGGCTATCTTGTATGTTATTAACGTATGCCGATGCCCCAGAGATTATAGGATGATAGCTACACATAATAATCGGCTATGGACTCACTTTAAAAAGCCCCCAGCCGTAAATGTGCAGAAAAATAAATAGAAGAAGAAAAATACTTAATTTTTATGGGCAAATGATTACAATCAGCCAATTTGACCCTGAAATTTCATTTATATAAATAAGGTTTCACAAGTTTCGAAATTCTAAGAAATCTAGAGTTACTATTATTACTATTACTGTAACTCTTGATTTCTTAGTAATTACAATTTAGGAAGAGAGATAGAGATTTACCTCTACATACTCATCATATTTTTCGCTGCCTAACGCCTCTAGAGAAGTTATAACTTTAATAACTCTGCTACACTAGGGTTTTTATAAGAGGTAGTGCCATGCATGGTGCATGACACTTCATCCTCCTATGCAACGCAATTGGGCGGGCACGACCGGGGAATTACCTCTCGCTCACTCGATACCGGCGTAAAGTGACAGCGTCGCTGTCGCGTTTCCTGCGGTTTGTGAGTAGACGGTGGACCATTGGGGGGGGGGATAGTAGAAGAGCTACGCATCTGCTTAGCAATCATTTACTAGGTCACGATTGTAGCAATTTTCATAAAGATATAGAAAGGCATGGTGACCATGTATAGGATAAATTAAAGTTCATAATATACAGAGGATTTTGTTATTTTAAGGATTATTTAGACTAACGTGCCTCAACGGTATTTATACCATTGAAGACTTATATTTTGAAAATCTAGATTTTATAGAACACCAATGTTGCAAATAATATGCCAATTGCCATGATGTAATCGTGCGGTGTTTTCTCAGCCGATCAATGTTAGTTGATGATAATAAAGACAAATTATGATAAATTTAACACCCAGTATTACGATTCTTAATATGATCATGATGAAATAGCCACAGTTGTGAAGCAATGTCGAATATACATGAATATATTATTTGAATAATTGAGGATATCTGTATAGTACCTTAGGTCCTCAATCTTCTCCTGAGAGAGATCCTCATTCTGAGGAATGTAGACTTCCCTGTAATACATATTTCCTTTACAGAAGCAGCAAATCTATTTTCAATCATAGATTTGCTTTAAAAATAATCATTTACTAATTTTAATAACTTCTAATATTTTTTAGTTAGTTGTAATTAAAAGTAAATTATTTTATTAGCTTTGCTTATCACATAATCCGCCTTTAGCAGAAAAATTTTGAACCTACAAAGGAAAAAGAAAATTGAAATGTCCAGATTCTATTAGCTAAAATATTTCAACAACAGCAAACAAGGCTAATCCTTTATGATCGACACATCGTCAGTGATTCAGTGACGTAGAAAATCAAAATTTCTATTGTTCTGTTTATTAACACCAATAATTTAATAACGAGAAAATTATTATCCTGGTGCGAAACCACGTCTGTTGTTAGTGAAACAATTTGTTAAATGGATCTAGTTGCGACGGTATATCTATGTCGAGAGTGTCAAGCCATGTTGCAATAGTGTGCGTCAAAAACTGTTCACGGTATCGTATGACCTTCGCGGGGCCACGGATTCGCGTTTGGCCGAGTTCACGGCGAGGGCTACTTTTATTGCCCGTCTATTACCCATTTCGTTGACGTAAGCCAGTAGCTTTTACCGCTATATCCGTATATGCTACAAATATATATCAATGTTATATACTTTTATTATATTTAAATCGTTTCAGTTTTGATGTGAACGAGTGGTGAACCCAATGGAACAATCTGAAGATTTTTACTATTAAAGTTGCCGATCGAAATTTACTATAATTTATTTGGAGTCATTCTGTAAATTATATTTCACAGAGTGTAAAAAAAAAAGTGCAAACTTTATTTATATGCTATAGCAAGTATCATTATGCTATAGCAGATTAGAATGTAAATTGTATCCAAAGATATATTAGCTCTGTGGTGGTATCCTGTCTTTTTCTGCCGCTGCAGTTACGATTATATCCTACCATTTGTTGTAGTGACCACAGTGTGGACGTCACGAAAATTTAAATGTCTGTCGGTTGTTATTTTGGCAGCTAAATAAAATATAGAGAACATCTAAAGCTTAAACTTATATATTTCTACACGATTCATTGAAATGAAAATCTGTAAGCATATTCTATATAAATACATGTAAAAGAAAGCAGTCAATTATTTCTACGTATGCGTAATCTTAATAATACTATAAACCAGCGATCCGTCCTGGTTTCACCCGTGAAAAATATGGTACAAATTATACACTAACCTTCCTCGGGAACCGTACTGTCCATATGTGAAAACCACATGAAAATCCGTTCTGTATTTTCTGAGAAAATTGATCACGTACAGACATACAGCTTTTGGGGACTTTACTTTATGAAGAGCATAAATGCATAAATTTGCATGAACGTTTTTTTTATTTCATTCACGCCAAAACTACAAAACGAATTTTGATAAAACTTGGTAATGTGGTAACGAAAGTACTAGAGTAACACAAGCTATAGAAATACTAACTCTTGCACGTGGTTTTGTCTAAGCTACTGCTTGTCTGTCAGTCAGTCAATGTTAGCGTTTTATATGCATACATACGTAAGTTATCCCTGAACCAATATATTTTTCTGCTGCTTCGTCTGCGTTCCCATCCTACTGTTTATTGTAGTGACCACAGAGTAAACGTTACGAAAGTCTTAAGTGTCCGTCGGTGGGCGTTGTTTGACACTAATATTAGTTGCGCGTTTAAAATTATACAATTGATGTTCGCGAGTGGGTTTTTATACGACCCGATTACATTGTTGTTTTAATGAAATGTATGTATTTATGTTTTGAAATTCTATGCAGATAAGTCGATCTCTTTCGCACAATTTCCCCTGCAGGTTAATCCATCTTGTAAACCGTATAAACGTACAGCAAAAGCACAAATATCTCATCTTCTTGACTGTGTCTGCCCAATTCCGCGGAATGCAGCTTTGGCTGTTCCATATATCTTCTTTCTACTTTATTATCGGTTATGTAGTAAAAGCCTTACTATGTGTTCTTTTTTGTCTGTAGCATTAGGGTGCGAACGAGTAATCGGAGCCCTTTGACGACTACCGACACCCATGGACATTGCATGGTTGCTACGCAGATGCGTTGCCCTCCTATCATCACTCAATGGGCCACCGGCTACTCACAAACCACACGAAACGTGACAGCGACGCTGTCACTTTACGGCGGTATCAAGTGAGCGAGAGGTACCTCCCCGGTCGTGTCTGTCCCTATTCCGTTACATAGGAGGATGTAGTGTCATGCACCATGCAAGGCACTACCTCCTCTTATACAGCAAGGCACTACCTCCTCTTATACAGCAAGGCACTACCTCTTCCTTAATACTTTGCTTACTTTTAATATACGATTACACGAACAGGCGAGCGATTAGTCCACAATACAGACGCGGGCATAAAAATCCCACTAATATTGTAAATGCGAAAGCATGTGTGTATGTTAGTCTTGCACGCAAAGACTAATCAATGGATTTGGTTGCAATTTAGCACATTTAAAGATTATCTAGAATAACAAAAAATGGTTTTTGTACTGCAAAAAAATATTTTTTCCCTTTGGATAGATACGGGCTTTCCCTTTGGATACGACTGCGAGACAGCGCTAGTTCGGTTTTATTGCCATATAATGAAATGAGGAAGGACAATTGTAGCTGCTATCCAAAAAACTATTGTCAAATATAATTAAGACTAACAACCCAGAATTTATGTAACGAAAATTAATAATGGCTTCTTGATTGAAACGAATGACTTCAGTATTTGAAAAGCCAACAGTTGGCAGTGGCACAGTAACCCAATAGCTTGAGTTAGCTCAATTAAACAATTAAAACATTTATTTTGGATATCAATTTGGTTTATTGTGTCGTATTCATCATATGTGGAAAAGAGAACGCTAATAATAACGGAAAACATTTTGGTTACAAAACACTAACCAAGACTCTAAAGTAAATAATCTCTGGAGGAGACCTATGCCCAGCAGTGGACGTCTTTTGGCTGCCGGCGATGTTAAAGGTATCGTTGTCGGTCCTCCTAATACTCAGATTATTCGTTTTCTCCGTATACAATAAAAAACTACTACTACTAACTAGTACGTCTAGTAATTGTGTAAAATTCGCCAAAGTTTGCGCGAACCGACTTCCGACCTAACGTAATGACCTAATAATAACCTAATAACCTAACCTAACGTAATAACAATAAAAAAAATTTAACCGCGACAAAAAAAATCTATTTCTTTTAAGTCTAATTTTTTTATAATTTTCTAATATTATCCATCCATGACTTGCTGTCACTCCATCCGTCTACGTTTATCGGTGGCGCCCAAAAGTATGAACTTTTCTTCTATTATCTTCAAAAGGTTACGGCATTATCAATATAACATGTAACAACATGAAAGCGTTATCGATGTCTAATTCATCCATTAAACGTGTTAATTTATTACTAAAATACTGTTAATTTTCGTTATCAGTTTTTTTTTATCACCGGAATAAATAAATTTCGTGGGTGCCAATATATATCATTTGAGATCGCAGTTGTGAAAGCCCGCTTAAGATATCAAATAATGTTTACATTGTTCAAATATAATGTATCACGTCTATGCTAATATAATAAAGCTGAGTAGATTTATAGCTTGTATATTTAAACGCACTAACCTCTGGATCTGCCAGTCTGATTTAAACTGCTTAAAGTTTTCGCCGCGTCCAACTCTACTGTGGAACCAGCTGCCGCACTCGGTATTTCCGAAATTACTTAAGTAGTTTACTTGGTTACTATTCAAGAAAACAGCATACCTATTCTTTAAGGGCCGGCACTTCGTTTGCAAGACGCCTAGCCTTGCAAATGGCCATTGGTAGTGACTATCAACTTGCTCATTTGCTCCCCATCTCTTAAAAATAGTACTGTTTTACTACTAACTACTAACAGCTATATTTTTTTGCCGAGTGACCTTGAAAGTTTTTTTACGATTGGACTGATCAAAAAACAGTTAAATAATTTACATTTTGTGTAAATCAATCAAATTAGCTAGACAGATTTTTAAAATATACTTTTTTTTTTTAATTTAGAGGTGTTTTATTTGAAATATGAGGGATATTTGAAATAAAACGTGCCCTGGAGAGACGGAAAAAGGAGGGTATTTAAATGACATTTGCATTTACAATTATGCGGATGTCTGTGAGCGTCGGTAGTCGTCAAAAGGCTCCGTCCGAATTGCTCGTTTGCTGGTATATAAAAAAAACCTAAACTTTATCTTGAAAATCAAACGACTTTTGCTCTGAAACGCTGTCGACTGCCACAAACTAAATCAAAACCCGTATTTATTTATACATTTTTTGGATTCACGGGACCTCAAAGTGTGTAGATCTATCTATGGTTTAGAAAAACGAGAAAGCGAGAAGAGTTTAATATCTATAAGGGAAGTTATAGGGATGGTCTGCAGATGGGCCGGTTTTTTCCATCTCGGCTTGGCTAAACTACTGGAGGGAATTATCAACATTTACACTTGATATATTTCTTATCCAACGCACGCCAAGATTGCTTCTGCTTACCCCTATTAGGGAACTGACGTGAAGATATGTTGCTGTGTTGTTGTTGTTGCCAAGAATGCCGATCTTACTAGGATACATTTCTGACGGCCTATGGCCCGGAGCGTCCATGCACCAGGTCCATAGTTGATCACTTCGTCTGTATCAACATCACCTCCACTTTGAAGAGACATTCGCCCCCACTACTTGCCACAGATATTTAATAGTGACGTAAAAATCTATGCACGTGATACGTACTACTCCACAAACTCTGAGACGAATGAACGCATTGCAAAAGCAGTCATGCCTAGTCAGGTCTCACATTCATCGTATCATTTGACACAGCTACTAGGCTTATCAAGGCCGGCACTATCTCACTACCATATATAGCATCTAGTATTCTTGTACGCATGGAATTAGACCTTTAGACTTATCAATTACAACCTGTGACTTCTACGAACAGGTTCACAATTAGCCGCTAAATATTTATATTTCCCTTGATGGTCCATGGAACATATTTGCAAGCTTTGTATCAATAAAAAACAAACGAGCGAATCGATAATGATGAACCAACTTAGGCCACTACCGATTAAAATGTCTTTTGTATTTTAGGCGCCTACTAATTTCTTAATTAAAGATTTTTGACGTAAGGGATATTAAGTCTTTTGTTTCTTAAGTATATCTATAAACGTTTACTTTCTCAAATTCCTTTTTGCCTTTCACAAAAATAAATGTCCCATCTCATGTCTAAGAGGAACCAAGGTCCAAGAAAAAAATGACACCACGGAAACCTTCAGCTATTTTTAGCTACAAAATTAATTTTAAATTTAGGTAAGTATTACTATACACGTTTAAATACTTCTAACGCGCTTGGAAATAAAATCTATAATTAGACGGTAAGCTGGAAAGTATTATTTTAATTATTAAGTGTAAGTGTCACAAATTTTGTAAACTGTAAAAAAGGTACAGGTTTTCAGTAATTCCTAAGGACTCTGTAGTCCATGTTTCGTGCCATTTTTTATGCATAGGAAATGTAACAGCAATAAAGGAACTATGAGAATAAATTATTAAAAATAAATATGAAACATAAAGCATTCAGGTATTAATTTTGTTCCTTTAATAGACTCAGAAAAGTGGATAACTTAGATTTCATCTAAAGTTTCTTGCAGATAAAATCTCATAGCACATAGAACTATAATACCAACAACAACACATCTTCATGCCAGTTCCTATGTGTCCTACTTCCTCAACATTGATATAGTAAGTATCAAGTGCTTTTAAAATGTATGTGCCAACAGAGTAATTCACGTCTCGTAAGTTATACGATTTTAGCCGAGCGTTCCACTAAAGAGTGACAAAATCGTAAATTAGCACGTATGAAACATAAGTCATTCACCCAACGTAAATTTTCTAAGCGAGTGGAAATTGAAAATACTCAGCGCTAAAACAATAAAAGTCAAGTGCTTAGTACTTTGCATATACGACTATTTTTGAATTTTAAATAATGTTATTTTACGTTTTTAAATACAGAAGTACATTTACAATAATTTCATCATTATTTTGCCTTTTACTAACAATATCATATGTTAATTCTACTAAGAATTAATACTTTTCCCGACATTGACTATATTAGTAAAATGTACTTGTATCAATGCAAATTTATAAAATATTCAAATATTCAAACCGCATTTAGCACAATAACCTTAACTTCTAAAACTAGGTTATACGTCTTCGACTATTTGACTGAGAAAGTTCATTATTGCCGTATCATCGCAACTCACCTGATTGTCTAACTGCTATGGTCTAATGGGGGGATACCAGTAGATATATCAAATTATTATAAAACTTGATTTCAATAAGATTACCCAAGGGTCGGTTCGAAATTATGTGTGGTAGCGAGTAAATTTTTAACGAAACAGAAATCGTCAAAAAACGGAAACTTCACTGTCAGGGTAGCAACATTTTCATATCAAGCTCAAATGTCAATTGGAAATGCATTGACAATGATTCAAAGATCGAACCTGGAGTGTGTGCTTCAGACTCTACCATTATGCTATGCATGCTATACAATTTTTTCTTGCACACAATACAATTCTTTGGGGCCTACTTTAGGTGAGCCTTAATGAAGCGTATTTTAATGATACAATTAATAATTGATAATCAAATATTAATATTCGACGTAGGTTTGTACAGCTGGCAACTGTTACTAGGGCACGCTTATAATACCCCAAGCAGTTAATGGAGGTAGGTGCCTAAACTCGGTTACCTACACAATATCTTTCTACTAACAAACTGTACCTACTGATTAAGTATTCTTACTTCGCTAATGAAAAGCTAGGCTCATACGTTAGTTATTATGAAGAACAGCTCTACATAGACTATAACAAATTTACAAGGGGGTATTAAATTTAGAAAATTTGCACAAGAAGATATCGACTACACCTAGTCATAATAGATGGCCACAAATAGCTTACGTCTGCAATCATATTTGAACTTGATATTTTAATTTGATTGAATCCAATAAAAACATAATAGATTTCATAAAACAATTTTTAAAAGAAGATTTGCATTAATGATTTCGTCAAGCGTTGTATGTAATATTAATTGTGTACTTACTGCTATCAAAAGTCCATATTTCTTCGTGTCCGTCGAGATACGTAGACATGATGAGACAGTCCTTTGGCGGTAAAAAGTGAAATTTCACGCGACGCTACAGCCGCTAATTTATGCACAGTGAAAAACGTGGATCAGCCGATACAGACGTACTCGAGCTAACTATATATAAGCACGTGTTTGATAATACGAAATTCGATGCTTTGATAACAATTTTTTGCAATCTGTTTATATGACTTGTGTTAAATGTTTTTAATTTATAGCAGACGAAACTAAAAATAAATCGTAAGTGCGATCGGTGACTCGGGTGCGACGACGTGAGAGAGACAGCTCGGAGAGTGGAGCGCTCGGCGCGGCGACTTGCGGACCACTGAGCGCAAACTCACTCAACTCAGTACGATAATGCGCCCGCGCAGCCGTTGCCTACGCTCTTCGATTCTTCCAATTTTAATATTTGATACGCAAGGCGTACGCTTTTCCGATTTCAATAAATCAAAACGGCATTGCCCGGCCGTATATTTTTTATTCGGAAGAAGAAGACTAGTACTTTATAGTAAAAAATCGTGGAATTGTTTTAGGGAACCACAAAAATTACGTCAACCTCATATATCGAGCACGATGTATTGTGGTTTCGAATAATTATTAAATAATGAAATTATTTTTTCTCCTTTTTCTCAGATTCGTGTATGAAGAAATGACTAATTATGTTCTCCAAAGTTAATAAAACAAACAAAGACTGTCTAACTTGTGGATCCGGTGTAGACATTCTTTAATGGCAAGAAAAACGTAAATATTCGTTTTAGCCCAACAGTCGAGAATCGACATCTTAGAACTCAATAAGGTTTAATATAATAGTTAACAGTATTGGGATTTAAGATTTTTAATTTAAACTTAACAGTAACTAATGGAATTTAATATTTTTAATTTAGACTAACAATTAACTAAGACAAAATAAACAAGAACAATTACATCTTAATCATAGTTACTAAATATGGATCATTCTACTACAATGCTTCATCTCTGGAAAGAGCCCACATTATAAAGCAGTTGACCTGGCCATAAGCATAATCACCATCTTGATGATGATAATAAATATATATATATATATATATATATATATATATATATATAAGTATACACAATTGCAATTTGACTGCAATTCAAACAAATTGAAGAAGAATTCAATTTCAAGAACGTCTGCAACGTGATAAGGATTTACTTTGATATTATTTTCACAACCTCGGTTACATTACTGAAGTTTCATAATTATTAAAACGTTTTAGACAATGTTATATCATCAATCAATGTCTATGATAATCAGAATAGGTTTAGGGTTTCAATGGTGAAATATTGCTTCAAATCGTTTCAATAGTTTCGGAGCCAATGCAAACAAACGATATATTTCCTTTTTATAATATTAATATTGATATAGAAAAAGAAGCTTTGTTTTTGTCTCATCATAAGTAACCCAAATTTCTGTATGTAAAACTGTGTGACGCAGCTTACTAAACAGAATTATGTAATCTCATACTAAATTGTAATTTTTTTTTTATAGTCATAGATCAATTAACAATTCATTTTGTAAGATGAGATGCCATTTATGCACATCATTCGAACCAGGCTGCCACAAGCGAGAAAGTGATTCTCGCTTCCGTACCACATGCGGCTCAAGCCATTTGCAAGGGTTCAGATGCACAAAGGAAATAAGATTGGATAGAGAATGTCTTCCGTCGGACTAGATTTTGCGACATCCCCGACATGGTACAAGCCTTGCCTTGGCGGTGGAGCTTAGAAGCCCTGGGTCAACCCTAACACCTTGGGCGAAGCCAATTGAACTGACGGGGCTGCTCTTTGTACCCCTCTTATAAGAAAAGGGGGACTAAAAAGCAGGAGGAGTATTCGCTCTTGGTACCCCTCTTATAAGAAAAGGGACTTAAGAGCAGGATTAGGAGGCGTTCTTGGTACCCCTCTTTAAGAAGAGACGATTAAAAAGCAAGATGAGGAGGCGTCAGTCACTTAAGGGACTGACTAGCCATCAAGGTACCGTGATGATTTGCTGTTCCGGGATACTTCATGAAGGCGGCACTAATGGCACTCGCGGTGGTTTTTGTGGCTATTCGGCACTATAGTGTGCCGAGACCCCACACACCACTAGATCCCACCCAGTATTACGCGCCACTCACATTCATCCTCACGAATAAAAATTCTGGTGTAATTCAAAAGCCTTTTAAACGAAAAACTTTTTACTTACTAATAAAATTAGGCTGGCGAGTTTATTTGTTTGTCTGAAACCGATGATCTAAGTAACTACTATCACCATGGTGCTGTGACCAATCGGACCGCAGCTACAATCGGACCGCAGCTACGTGGGTAAAACCACAGGTTGACGCTAGTTACTTCATAAAATTAGATCAAGTATTTTTTTGCGTATTGTGCGCACTGCGATAACTCGACCATTTTATTTGAACCGAAAATTAATTATCGCAGCTACGACGCTGTACGAAATTATTTATACCGAGTCGGTAAGTAAATCCAATTTTGAACACTCGTATGTAGACGAGGCCTTCCCTGAAAGTTAACATTTCTCTAGTCTACATTTGCGACAGAATTAACAAGACTACATCATCACCATCATCATTATTTTCAGCACTTATCGTTTCACTGCTGGACATAAGCCTCCTTCGATGAACGCTAATACGACCGATCTCCTGATTCACGCATCCATCCCGGACCGGCTAATTCACGAAAAATCTGTGTATCTGTTCACACACTGCCTGTTACGCTCTCTGTGTCCGACCGACGATTGCTCCTCAACATGTTACTAAAGTGGAAGGAGCGCAAGGGAGGTAAACGATATTAGTGCGGTTAAGCTCTACGCCTAGCTTACGCTTACGAGTTTTAGTTATTACAATTATACTTAAATATTTTTCGAACTTTTTTTTGTTTCTTGACGAGTGACCTGAAATAAAATGTCCTATCTAAACTTATTTTTGTAAGAGCTCGCCCTATTGTTACACTACATTACAGCTGAATCGAGACAGGCGGAGGATTTGCGATCTCTGTCATAGTGTAGCGCCATTTTTATAGGGGTATTTTATATTATTACATGTATAGTACAGGAGGACAAGCGTGTGATTGGAGCTATTTCACTGCTACTAACGTAAAATACATAATTGTTTCATGAAGCTTTGCCCTCTTTTCCTCCACCACTCCATTGGGACACCGGCTAATCACGAACCTCACGAAACGCGACAGCACACCTGCCACTACGGCCGTATCATGTGACGGAAGTGTAACTCTCCGGGCGCGCCGGCCCAATACTGGCCGTAAAGGAACATGGTACATCTCTTACCACTCTTTGCGTAGCCTCGTTACAAAAACTGACTCGCCTCTAATAAAGATTTAACACGTACCAATCCAATTCATGGCAAGGCATCAGGCATCCACTGGTAGAACTAGTCGTTATTGCGGTAGTTGATAACTGATAAGACTTCCGGACAAATACGTCTACTAATGAGAAATAAAGTGGCGATGATAGTTTACATGCCTGCCATAAATATTGCCATAAATGTTATAACAAAGAAAAAAAAAAATTTTAAATGCAAATCACATTTAGTACTTTCACAGTTTTAGTTTAATACAAAAATATAAAAAAAGTTATTCGAAGTCGTCTCCAAGGGCTGCAGTACAGTTATTTATACGTTGAGGCCAGTTATCAATAGAAGCATACACTCGTTTCATGAGGAAATTCTTCACTACCAATCGTAATCATTGTTTTAAGGACTCTAAATTATCATGGCGTTTAGAGCAAGCTGTACTATCTAAAACTGATCATATACTATAATCCAGCGGATTAAGGTCGGGACTAGACGACGGCTAATCTTCAGCTCTGATGAAGTCCGAGGTGTTCACTACCAACCAAGACTGCTTTGACCGAGCTTTATGACGCGGCGCCGAGTCTTGCTGGAAGGATCATACTTGATTATTGAACATCGTTTTATTAAAAGGCACCTTCTCAAGAATGGAATTTTGATACACTTGTACCGACGTTTTGATACCTTTCTCAATAAATATTGCACAGTCACTTCCTCATATCTAACACCCCACCAAACCAACACTGAAGTCGGATAATGCCCGCATTGTACTCTGTCACAGTCATTTTGTTTGTTAAAATGTTGGTCAATTGTAAAAACTTTCACACCCGTAAATTTTTTTTTCTGTGACCTCCCTTTGCGTACCGCTTCAGTATTTGTTTCGGTTTTACCGTCCTATTCATCTTAAATTTGTCAGTTAAGGATGGCCAATGCGTCTCTTGTAGGTTGCAAGTCCTAAGTCATGTCTTAAAACCTGTGACATGGCTCTAAGTGTTATTTTCATTTCCCAAGATAAATTCTTTTGCTTTCGGACAGGATGTCCTCGAATTCTTTCTCTTAGTGCTGCTACCGCCTCTTGCATACGAACACTACGTGGACGGCCAGACCTATCTCTGACACAAACAGACGAAGTCTCATTGTATCAGTTAATAGCCATAATAATAAGAAACATTTGACTAATACCAAGTGTATGGAGAGTTGTAAAATTGCTTTTGACTCCATACCGACATTGTGTCATGCAATCACAGCGATTCTGTTGTCTTTGTCACCACAATCCATATTAATATCGCAAAATATTGTACAATGTATTGGCGCCTAAATGTGAAAACACAATGGACAATCGTAAAAAAAATTCGTATAAAAATCAGATTCCAAATTCAAATGTAATATTTTTTTTTATTGTAACAGTATTTATGGTCAGGAAAGTGTATAATGTCTTTAGCTGCTTAGCGGCGGAATCCAACAGACATAAGGTACACTTTTCTACAAGTACTGTGACGTATAGTTACGCCTAAAATTCGATCATGCAGTTTGTGAATGTCGTATCCAATCAAGACACCAGGCTTATATCGGTGCCTAACAGGGACACTCTATCCACCTAAAACCTCCCAACTACCTGCGTATCATTTGGTGCTCCTTTGCCTAGATTTGCAAGAAGCAGTGACATGCTGCATTAAAGCTGAATAACGAAAATGGCTGTAATAAGACCTGTGTGTATTTATGATGATACTTTTTTTGTGGCACACTAATTTATAACTACTATTAGACACTCACACTTTTTTTCTACACCCACCCCGTCTTTCGATATATTCTTTAGGCACACTGCGTGACACAAAGGCTATAAAATAGCCCTGGTAAGACCTATCGTTTTTAACATTTTACGTTATCCTGGTTACTTCTTACTGAAAAAGATCGCCGAATCTATAGTAGAATTTATCTAAGTAATTAGCTAATTAGCAGTGCCGTTCACACTCTGGCCCAGTTGCGCGCAGAGGCGCTATGAGAGTGTATGATGCTATTAACTAGAAGGTCGGCCCGCAGACGGTGATGTCACCAATCAGATCGGCGCACATCGACACCACGCTAGGATTAGGGCCCCAATTATAGGTAGTGGT
>JAFELO010000002.1:0-23854 GCA_017140195.1 Eumaeus atala | reverse complement strand
TTATATAAATTATACACAAACAAACAGCCAAATGTAATTTCGTTCTGTAAGTCATGAAGGTTAACAATAATAAAATGCGAGCAGAATAGTAAAAATCTGGTGTCTCGATTTTCGTGGTCTAACGGTACCATAATACTTGCACCAACTTTGGTGCAGTTGGTGAATTGTATCTACATCTGTATTATATAGACATGTAGATACAATTATGAGAATATCGTGTAAAATTACAACATTATTATATATTTGTATGAAATCGTAAATATAAATAATATTTTGGGGGTAAGACCACTGGGTTTGGGCAGGATTAGTTTAAGATAAAATTAACGGATCGAAATGGCCCAACCAAGAGGGTATCAACCACTTAATAAGTGGAAAGGCAAGACGCGTTTCGTGCTCTTTGTGACATTCCGATGGCCAATTGGACGGCGTGGAAGACTCTCTACCACCACGATTGTGTGTCTGTCCTTGTTAAAAACAATACCGACACGGCAACTATAGGATAAAACTGCATATCCGTGACAAGGTCACCTTCTAGATGTATGCCAAATTTCAGCTATTTTCACGGGATTAAAAGCAAACAAGAATACTATCAAATCTATTATAAGTTTTCGTCATACATCACTGTTCGTACGTGTTCGCAGCATTCTGTTAGCATCATCATCATCAGCAGCAACCAGAAGACGTCCACTGCTTTACATAGGCCTTCCCCAAAGAGCGCAACAAGTCACGGACACAGCCAGCTGCTTGCATCCAGCGCCCCCCGTCCTCGCCCCGGTCACCAGGCGGTCGCTACTCGATAATCTTCTGTTAGCTCCACAAGAATTCGTCAACGTCTTTATTTATATTACTGACAATGCCCCACGATTTCACCCTCATAAACTAACTTTGACTTAACTTTTGAGGTTGAATTTCCAAAAATCCTCTATTAGTGCTCCCCTATAATCCAAGGAATATTCATGCCAAACTTTGACTTCTTACGTTAAGTAGTTTCAGCGTTTTTTAATATATTATACTACCCCTATATTTTAGTAGTACTTTTAGTACTTTAGTGTCAGTAAATCAGTCCCTTATTGGTACTTACTATGTAAAGTTTCTGAAACGTCGGGCTACATAAATAATTTAATAAACCGCGATAAAACCCGTAAAAGTAGTTTTATTGTAATGACTAACATTCGCGTAAACTTAAGACAACAATACCTATTATCTATTGAATAGAATGTCCGATTTTAATAATTTAAAAAGTATTTTACAGCTATTGAAACAGTCTTCAATAAAATATTATTAGATAATGGGATGGAGATTAATATAGAAGTATGAATAATATGATTGATTACTCTCGGTACATTTATCAACTTTCAAAATGTAAAAAGGTTATAGTGAGATAATTATTTTAGGTCAATCAACATATGGTGTCGCAGACCCTTTTGTAGGATTATACGCTCTACAATACCGTAAACATTTTTTTGTTCTATAAACAAAAGTTTCCACAGCACACGCGATTACAGATTTTTTATAATTAATTTTTTCACATTATTGTATTTTTTTATGTCACATAGCCTATGTGTCTAAGTAAGGATGCTTGTCACACAGGAGACGAGGAGGCCCTGCCCCCTAGGTCAATATAATAACAGTAACTTGAGCTAATCTTTAATAACTATTGGGATGCATGCTTCACATCTGCGAGAAAGGAGGAGGTCTCACCCCCTATCGAGTACAAACTGCGACTGTCTAGGGGAGTCGCCCGACGTGTCTTATCCGGTGTAACGTAACCGATGTAGCTGCACTGGACACTTCCGTCAGCTTAGAGCACTCGAAAAAAAATTGAAGTACTAATTATTGAATACCAGTACGGTCCAGTACTTTTTTGCTTGAAAACATTACAAACATACAAACAAATTGTTCCTCCTTATAATATTGAGGCTCCCTTCTTCCCCATAAGGACTGCTATCAAGTCATTATGGTACTTAGCACGGGACTAGGCTAACGTAGCATGACAAGTCAAGAGATATTGTTATAATTGTTATTAATATACCTCTATTCCCTCGTTTAGCAATCTCAAGATTGTCATTGTATGTGGTATTTCCTCAAAGTAAGATACGTTGTTGGTTATTCTTGGTAAATCAATACAAAATTAAATAAAACAAAATCAGCCATTTTTTCCACATCTTTTAAGCTTAGTCGAAGCTTAGCGAAGGCACAAGAATTTACACAGCTCCAGTATAAGGATTGCGGTTTACTACCGGTTCAGCTTTCGGGGAATTCACAAGATACTTCAAATGAAATTAAATATCAAGAGGATACAAATTCTTGAAAAAACCGGCCAACTGCGAGACGGTCTCGCCCACAAGGAAACGGCGATAAAATTCGTCTGTTGTAGGTAATAATAAATTTATTCTATTTTTTGGTGTTTTTATAGCAGCACCAGCGTACATTATCTATGAAAACTTCAACAAGCTATCACGGTTCACAAGATACATCCCGGTGACAGGTAAACGGACAGGCGGACAGTCTCTGGATACGTAAATCTAATTTTTTTCCATTTTATGGCCTCCTTCTAACGCAGTCGGGTAAAAATTTGGAAAAAAACGAGACTTTAAAAGAAGTTTTGAAAATAAAACGAGTGACACCATTTGGTTGGCACATCGACTGGACTGCTGATCGCATAGACCGCCATGAATCGCCATTCCGAAAAGAACGTAAGTATCGCCCGACGCGCATGCCGGCGAAAATTCTGGCAGTTCAGTTCTTCAAATACCTATTATGTCAATGCTCGAAAGTTATATGTCAAGTTTTACGTCACAGTGTCAAGTATTACTTCACTATAATGTTCACTTTTGGAAGATACGGTGTAATATCATAATGTCGTTCTCAATTTACGGTATAATAGTACAAGAGGCCGTAATGGATTTTATATGTATTAATAATGATGCACATATTTATGTGTTCCCAACATAGAAATATTTTATATACAGCCCGAACGGCTTGTCCTGACATCGGGAGTGTCACATTAAAATAAATTTTGAGCAATCGGGTTTTATGCTTTTCAATTTTTACATTTGCCTGATTATCATAGCTACACAATGCGCCTAATTTCACAAAAAAAAACTATATTTACAAATTTACAATTATCACTTATTTGGACATCCATTCCTTAGGGACAATTCAGGAAACGGCGAAATAAATACAGTTTAGATTATGTCGGCAAAGTATACCTTAAACACACGTTATTTTACCAAATTGCTTTTTTTAAACAATGAATATAAATGAGATATAAATAAAAAAAGTACATTCAAAGTTATCCTTTTCCCGATTGACTTTCTTTAGAAGATTCTAGATTTTCTTTATCGCTATCCAATTTATTTGAACTGTTGTAAATATCGTTTTGTCAAATCAATTGTTTGCAAATTTTACTATTTATTTAGAGAGTGTGTGTATGATATGTGAATTTCGAACAAAAAAGAGGAAATCAATGTGTGTTTTATAGCCGTTTTCTATCAGCTACTTAATCTTTGTCCGGCACGGAGCCAAATTGTATGATTTACTGGTAACCAGTCGGCGCGAGGCGCCACGCAGCACGCGGCTATCATAAACCGGTGAGTGATAACACTACTAAAACCTTACAACATAATTATTTTATGACAAAATATCCTCTCGCTCCAGATCTGAGGCCCAAATGCACCGTCCTCACATTTTATCGCCCGGATTGTATGTTTCCTACTAATATTTATTATTACGACTAATTGGAACAGGTTGATTTTGAAAAGATTTATTATTGTCTGGACGTTTTCTTTGAGAAAAGATCTCAGGACCACCAGAAATTACTTATTTTCTGAAGTATGATGTACGAAATGTATAGCGTAGAGTGCGGTTAGTATATACTTTGGTCGTATACCCACCTCCTTACATTTTGTAACAGGTAGTGCCATGCTGCATTGGAACCGACAGTCCGGGGAGGTTCATCACGCTTACATTATACCGCCTTAAACGAAACGAATATGCCGTCGTGTTTCGAGTAGTTTGTAGTGAGAATGTAGTGCATCGGAAGTGACGGGGTGATGTAAAGCAACGCATCTTCATATCCGCAAGGCTGCTTTGTTGAGTACCTATATCGGAGGGATCTCGGAGAGCACAATTCTATCTGCCAATTTTGTAGCACTACATATTACACGGCCCAGAACACCCTAGAGTTGTGCCCTGCGTGGTCCCTGCAGTGTCAGGAACCGCAGATCGCGCTCCAAAGGGACGATCTCCCACTAGCGAGTATCGTCCACTCGATGCTTGAGAGTTACGAGTTCTGGATGGCGGTGGTCCCGTTTTGCGAGGCCATGATGTCACGTAAGGAGACAGAGGAATGTATCCGATTAGAAGCGGCGGGCGGGGTTGTGGCAGGATCCTCGCGCTGACACCGACACTCCCTTCACGTTCAGGGCCGGTTGGAAGGCGCACTAAAGCATTTTCCCTGCGTATAAAAAACGCATCTTCATAATAATTCATCGTGTGTACATTAAGGGGCGTTGGTAGTCACCAAATAGCTTCTATTTCTCTTTTGCCCCTATATGCTATAAAAACCTGACTACTGGTTATAGGGTCAAGCTACTAAGGCTAGTATATATAGTATAGGCATACTACATATATGTCCAGTAGAAAATGAGTGACGTGTGGTAGCCCTGGGATCCAGGTCTATTATAAAGACTTCCTGATAATAATATGGCAACGTTATTCAGTCACACGTTGACTATTTCATTAGACGGTTGAAGACCGAAGTGGATGCACTTATACACATATACTAATCAAAGCTGTTGCTCATTAACTTGTTGATAGATATTTTATATCAATTTGTATTTTAATGTCATATGTGTACTGTAGTTGGGTCTCGCAGTTTCATCCGCGTTAAATCTATTCCAAGGAATCATACATTTTTTTTCCGCGACAAAAGTATTTTTATTTGATTCCAGATTGTAATATTTATATTTGTACCAAATTCAAGTTTTTCAGTCATGGAGGAATAACGAACATATATAAGTATATAACAAATGTGGCGTTTATAACATTAGTAAGAAGTTTTATGTGAAATATAAAATAAAATTAATTAAAATTCCTTGATGTGGCACATTAAATAACCCACAGACCGCCAAATTAGGTTTATTTAATTACGAAATTATGCAGTACAAATTACAAACATGCACTCATTCTGTTTTTGACGTTTCTCAACCGTTACTCGTGTGTCGAGCGCACGACGTGATATAAAGGGTATGTTGAGAGCGTTATGCCATACGTCGTGGGTTTGAATCCCACCTAGGTCATGATTTTTTTATCTATATATGTACTTGTATGTATCTATAATAAAAATTATAAATATATAAAATTGCTGACATTTATGAAAAATGGTAAATATATTTCCGTTGTGAACGTGGCTAACGTGGTGTGTTAAGTCCATAGATTATTATTATTCTATGCTCTCGTTACTGTAAAGTTAAAAAAATACCAAAGACAACCATATTTAATACTTTCTAGATTTTATGTACATTTTTAGCTTATTAAGAAAATCAAAACGTTTTTTCGTATATAAAACCAGCCAAGAGTGACTTGGACACGCCTATGAAGGGTTCTGTAAGAGAAAAAAAAAGTTCTTAACCTTCCAAATTTAAAACATTGAACACCTTCGCACATACGGTTGGACAGACGGTAATGATTTTTACTAAGAGGTAGTGGCATGCCACACTACATCCTTGGCAACGGAATTGGGCCGGCAAGACCGGGGAGGTGTCGAGTTTTGTGCGGTCTGTGAATAGCTGGTGGCTCAATAGGGGGAGGTGAAAAGGAGGGCAACGCATCGGTATAACTATGCAGATATTCATGAGTGTGGTAAATGCGGTAGTCGTTGAAAGTCTTCAATTGCTCGTTTGTCCCCCTATACTATAAAAAAATGACGAAATTATAATACTTTCATTTATTGCCACTTTGCTACACAACCCTAGAAACCAGCCGTCACTTATCTGGGCTTTAATGGAACACTGAGGGTTCCCTGCGAACGGGAAGATATCCGTTCACAAAAAAACAACTCATATACATTGACAAAGTTATATTTGCGGGCGCCTGCATACGTTTCGTACGAAATTTCAAGTCGTAGTGTTTTTATTTAATGAAATAATTTTACTTTACCAGTTAATATTTGTTGTTACAGCGGCATGGCGGTATGAAACAGTTCAGGATCTCTTTTTTGTGTACCTCAACTTATGCTGTGGAAGCGAAGAGAAGCCCAATACGGTTTCACTTCAACGGATTGTTATAAGTGCTCGAGATTAGGTTTGCGGTTGAAAGGGGGACCGACCCCCTCTCCTCCTCGCAGGGAGAGACGCATCTCGACATGAAAGTATCTGTAACAGCTAATATTATAATGGCCAGTGGGATCAGGAGGTCACTCCTCCCCGACTCTGACGTCTGGGGCAGCCTGCGCGCGGTAGCCAAAATGACCTCAGCGCCGACGTGACCGTTTGGCTCATAGAGACTATCATGACCCCAGACGGGTGAAAGTGGTTCAGGATGTGGACATACGGATTCTTAGCAATGGGGTTCGTTTTTGCTCTTTGGACACGGACCCCTACAATGTATAAAGCTCTATGTAAGCGACACTGGGGCGGTAAAACGTGGTTATTTTTGGTGTTATTTTTTTATAGTACAGGAGGACAAACGAGAAATTGAAGACTTTCAACGACTACCGACGACGATGAACATTTGAATAATTATTGTACCGATGCGTTGCCCACCTTTCCTCCATCCTTCCACTGTACTCACAAACCACACGAAACGCGACATAGAAGATGTCACTTTACGGCGGTATCATGTGAGTGAGCGGTACCTCCCCGGTCGTGCCGATCCAATTCCTCATCAATACACCATTAACCTATCTCTTACTAAAAGTATTTTCTTGGAAAATAGTTTGTGCAACAAAAGATAAAAGGGCTATGATAGTTTATATGTGAAGAACCTCTTGACTTGGAGGGGCTGCTAAAGTCATACCTGGAGGATAGGGCGGTGTTATTTGAGGTTCAGCGAGGTTCTCTAAGGCGAAGACGAGACGAGTCCGGTGTCCCACAGGGATCGATCCTAGGCCCGGTTCTTTGGGACATCGGCTACGATTGGGTCCTACGAGGTCGCCTTCTCACAGAGATGGGTGTCATTTGTTACGCGGATGATACTCTAGTCACGTCCCGGGCTTTAGATATCGCCTGCACAAGATGGCGTTATGTGACCTGCCATTATGTCTTTGCGGTCATGAAGCTGAAACCCGGGGACCATCTACTGTGGGATTGTGACCTGTACAAAAACGAGCGAAATATCATGTTGCAGGGCATCCAGCGGACGTCAGTGGGCCCATTGTATTACCGGTATTGGTCGCAACGGGACAGAATTTTAGGCAAGTGTGGTCATTTGCGCATACACGGCACGCGAAGAGGGAGGACAGGTAACGACGTAGCTGCATTGAGATAATTAGGATAGACGAAGCCGATGACAACTTCTGTCTTTGTGATTTCCCAGAAACGGGAGAGTGAAATAACGAGAGGGCACTTAAATAATGTGTAGGGAGTCAAGAATTGCACGTTGGGGAACAGAGCCGGTGAGCAAGCCCCGATAAGGATCCGAATCATTGCCACTACGGAAAACGCACAGAAAACCCCTCACTTTCCGCATGACACTGGACATGGGTGCTTTAGTGATTACCTGTGTCGAATCGCTCAGATGGAGCCAGAGCCAGGGTACCACCAATGTGGTTGCGGAGGACTCTGCCCAGCACACACTTGAGGTGTGCACTAGATGGGATGTGCAACTCCACGACCTGGTTCTAGCGTTGGAGACAGTAGACCTATCGCTTTCCAGCGTTGCTACCGCTATTTTGGATAGTGATAAGGCCTGGGGAGCAATGTTCTCCTTCTGTGGAATAGTCATTTCAGAAGGAAGCTGAGGAGCGAAGCAGAGAAAACTACGCAATATTTCTTTAGTTAAGTCGCCGAAGGTCGACAGAGGATCACTGACTCGGACCAGGGACGGGTTGGGCGTCCGTCTCATTGCACGGTCATAAAGTTGGCGGGGGTCGTCAGAGAATTGAGCCGGACGACTTCCCTGTGGCAGTAGTAGTGGCTTGTCTGGGTCCCGTAATAAGGGCCCAGCCTGCCGCCGAGGTGAGCCTGTTGTTAACATATATATTTAAGAAAGCGCATTATAATTGGAACCTCAATATTCCGGCCACAGTAATATGTCGATGTCCCACCATAATATCTGCGGTGTAAGCGGCGGTAAACACTGAAACTGAACTCATAAAACTGCTATTATTGTCGCAGATATTTCTGGTTCGGTCCGCTAGCAGTCGTCCTACATATTTCTCTACTTAATGTTATCATATTAATTAGATATACTATGTTTTATTTTATATGTAACTTATGAGGGATCCCGTAATATTTCTGGTCAGGATAATAATAGTTAAATTTGCTATTATCGACATTCTCAAATGCATCTCTCACAACTGCGGTCTCCGGAATAGACGGTCCTCCATTCAATCACAGACCTGGTGTCTTCTCCAAAAAGGTCATAAAGTATGAATACACAAATAAATTGGTTAGGCCCCCATTGCAATTTAATTATATAAAAGAACTTCTGGGGGTAAGGGGTCTGTTACAGATTTACTCAGACTTCTAAATACGTTTATTTAGTGATGGTCTCTCTGTTTTCACAATCAAGAACAAACTTGAATAAAAAAATACAAGGAACAAACAATTGAATCAAACCAGTTTTTGATAATGGTTTGTAAAAATATGAGGCAACGCAGTGTTGGAAATTGTCCGAGTCTGCAACCCGGATAAGGCTCCCTTCTATATATAATTATAAATCCAATCCATCAACTTTTCACGAAAGGTTCTTCAATCCTGAAATTTAGTAGTTGAAGATTATAGTGACATAATATCTTCATATTAAATCCAATTTTAAAAAGGAGGCAGAGATCTGAAAAGGACCACACAAGCAATAGATCCCGTCCCATTCTCTTGGCTTCATGAGCCAACTAAAATCAGGCAAGATGTATGCTCTGTTACAATAAAATATAATTTAATGATACGGTCTATCAAATTAATAGCCGTACAGGTCTTGTAAATACTACTATCGAAATGCACACATAAGATAATTTAGACATTTTAACATTAATAAAGATTTTTAGAAACATACGATATGAAACATGGCGTCGGCAAGAAATCATGAACTTTTATATTAAATAATTTGATTGTTCATGGCATTTTTGTCACGAATATACAGGTTCCCGACGGAAAAGAAGAAAACTATTCAATTATCATTAGGTGATGGCAGATAGCGTCCGCCATCATTCCGTCCTCCGCGTCGAGAGAAGTAAAAGAGTGTCATTTCTTCAACACCGAGTACACCTTTAGTTTAACAGTTAAAGATAACACATATAATCTTTTTTATGTTTAAGTAGCAAAAATATAATTGCTACAACACCAGCCTTGCTTACATAGGCGGTAAAGCGTTATACAAGTGTTATTTTTTTTGATAGTATAAGGGGGAATGAAGAATTGGAGAATTGAATGCCGATGAGTTGTCCTCTGTTGCGACAACTTCGGTGTCGCGTTTCGTGTAGGTTGTGAGGGACACCAGATGCTCACAATCTCCACGAAACGCGACACCAAAGATGTCACTCTACGCCGACATCATGTGAGCGAGAGACTCATCCCCGGTGCCGGCCAATTCCGCTACAATGCAGCATGGCACTAACTCTTACTAGACGGTTATTGCTCACACGATTATACTCTACATATTTTTTTATACCGTGTGCCTTCCTATGGGGTAAACTCCCAAGATGTGTGCAGCAATACAAAATTGTTTGCAACATGGAACGTGTAGATGATTCACCAATAGATATAGTTAAACGTTATGTATTCAATGCGCATGTGCGAGAGCAGACGGCGCCTACCAATTTCAACAATGAGCCGAATGACGACCGCGACATCTATCAACGGAAGATCAACAGGGTCTTCGGGAATGACATGATGTATTTATAAAATACTTTATGCCGTTAGTGTTCCAATTTCAAAGTTTTTCTTGTATTTTTTTTAATTTGAATTTATATTCTAGTTGGTGTTGTTTAGTTTGAATTTAGAATCGAGTCATTATTTTAATTCATGTTTTAATTTTAAATTTGTTATTGTGAAAATTGAGCTAGTTAGAAGTACTTTCCTCGGATACTTTATAATAGTACCAACTAACTCGTAGGTATTTAATTCTTAGGTACCATGTGGCTTTTCACATTAGTTACTTTTAACAGGAATTTGTTCAATTGTTCCATCACCTACTTCCGGCCATCTTCGCAGATGATCTGCGAGGGCTACGGGCACCGAGGCGAACCTCATAACCCGGGTGGGATCGCGAGGGGAAAACTATCCCTTCGGTAACGGGGCCGCAATTATTGCGGGTTTGCCATCGTGGCTTATGGGCTCAGGGGGGGAATGTAGGCCTGTTTAGGGCCTGTGTGTTGTGATTGTGGTGAGTAGTGATTGGGTGTGTTATGCATGCGCATGTGTGATCCTCGTCCGGATCGCCCTAGTCCGCTTGGTGGATCACGGGGGGGGAGTTCACGCGTATACGGTCTCCCGAACAACTTGGCGATGTGGGACAGCAGCGTTATCGGCCGGTAGCTTCTGGGCAGGCTTCGGGCTTGCCCGACTTGGGCAGAACGATGACCCTCCCCTCTTTCCAGGTCTCCGGAAAGTGGGCCGTCCGGAGAATGCCATTTGCGATCTGCGTGAGAGCCACGGTTGCTCGCCTAGGCATCATCACCAGCACTGTGGGGGGGGGGGGTATCGTCGGGGCCTGGAGCTTTGCGCCTCGAGAGGCGAAACGCGACTTTCCTCAGCTCAGAGGGGGAAATGAAATCCGTCCCGCTGAGTGGCGGAGACGGGCTCTGAAGGAGCTCTCGAATTCGGCACTCCACCTGCTCGTGGTGCTCTGCGAACGACGGCGCCGATGGGTGTGGTGAGAACTGTGTGTGTAGATGTGTGTGAGCACTTCGGCGCGTGCCTGCGCTCCGTAGTGTTTCGCGCCTATGGTGTCTAGGAGTGGAGTGATGGTGGTTTTTGGCCTTGTGAGACGTCTGTTAAGGGCGTGCAGGTTGGTGTCGTTTTCGCCGGCATGGAAGACTGTACTCTCCCAGCCTGCTCCATGACACTCCCTCACCTTCGCAGACAGTTCCTGGGCCAGCTCGTTTAGTTGTGCCTTGATCCTCGGACAGCGGGTGCGGGCCCAGAGTTTCCTCATCTGACGTTTCCTCTGCAGGTCCGCCAGTAGGCTCGGGGGGAGCTCACCCCGCCGGCGCGCTGTCACCGGTACAACGGTGGTCACCGCCACCCGCGCCACCCGGTTTTTTTCCGTGAAGCGGCGAGCGGTGGCCACCACCTCGTCCGGGTTAGACAGCTGCTCGACGATGGTGAAGTCGACTAGGCTATCCTGTTAGACGGCCCAGTCAATCCTCTCTCTGGTCCGCACTCCTTCCCTAAGGATTGCTCCGGAATCAAGTGTGACGAGGATGGGTAAGTGATGAGTGTCGAGGTCATACAGGACCTCGATGTTGACCGTGGCCGTGAGGTTCTGGTGCAGGGCGATGTCCAAAACGTCCGGGGTGTGCAAGGGGATCCGTAGGCACGTGTGTAGGACACGGTGGACCGTGTAGCCGCGCTTTTCCGAATCCTCCTGCAGCCTGAAGCCAGCGTTGTTCGTGACGGCCGATACCCAAGCGGGATGCTTGGAGTTCAGGCCGCCGACCAACAACACCTGGCCGCCGTTCCCCAGCACGTTGTGGATATCACCTAGGTCAAAACTGTTCCCGGGATGTCAGTACGCCGCATAGATCCTGAGCTCCTCCCCCGCCATGTGAACGACTATGCCAGTCGAGCCCATGTCGGTAAAGGGGTCTCAACTCGTCGTGGACGACGTCCCGTCGAACGAGCACAGCCGTACCTCTGTACGGCTTCCCGCTCGACGATACCTCGTCCCTCCGATACGCGACGTATTTCGGTAGCCGGAGGAGGCTCTGCGTCGGCCACAGCCAAGTCTCGCTCAGCAGAATGACATGTAAGTCGTACTGCTGAGCGAGCAGCCGAAGACCGTCGCCCTTGCCTCCTATACCTCCGGGGTTCCGGGTCCTTGAGCCCGTCACGATCCATCACTGGCTCCCCGTTGGTTGGCCCCGTGCGTGCATGATTTGCGCCCAGGTGCGCGGGTCCGTGAGCACTCTGGACAGCTTGTCCTTCACGACCGCCCTCAGCTCCTCCCTGACGATCTCTCGGATTAGCTCCCTGAGATCGTCAGCGTGAGGAAAGAATTACACCTACGGTCGTTGGCGGTGTGCGGGACCTTGCAATTGGCGCAGGTCGGGGTCGGGGTGGTGGTAGAAAAGGCGGGCTCGACGTCCCCGGCAGACGCAGCAGTCGCGGCGGAGACGGTGCCAGGCGGCGTAGACGAGTCCTCCTCGGGTGTCGCTAGGCCCGCCATCTCCAACTCGCGTGTTGCTCGTGGTGACGTTGGCGGTAACGTGGGTTGTGGTCTTGGTGGTGACGGTGAGGTGGAGGTCGAACGCGATGACTCTCCTACTGCGACCACCTTCGAGGGGCCTTCAGCGGGCGAGGATGCCGCGCGCTTATGCGGGCGTAACTCCTCCAGCTCCGCCAGGAAGTCCCTTCGTTTCTCCTCCGTTGGGAATAGCGGTCGCCTGATGACCGTCCGTTCCACCTTCTTTCTCGGCATCCTAGTAGTGGCGGTAGACGTTGGACCGGACCTCCGTCGGACTCGCTGTCCACTCCCCGGACCTTTCTTCACAAAAGTCGGGGAGTATGTCGCGCGGTGCGGCTTCGGACCTGTTGAGTCTGGTGATCTCCTTGTACACGATATAACAGACTATACATATATGTGCACAAAAAGTGCTTTGGCTTCGACCGAGTTCCGAACACGGCACAGAATAATAACTATTCCGGAGCGCGTTCCGAACAAGGACGAGAGGGCTGGGGTGCAAGCGGCACGGCACTATCACACCTTCCGGCAGGAGAGAAATAGCATGCGTTTCCGAGTGCGAAGAACTGTGTGCTCGTGTTCCATCTTCACAGAAATCTGTGAGGGGAGGCATCGAGGCGGACCTCATAACCTGGGTAGGGTCGCAAGGGGACGACTATCCCCTCGGTAATGGGGCCGCAATAATTTGCGGGTTCGCCATCATGGCTTATGGGCTTTGAGGTGTGTTGTCGGAGCGCGAAGCTCGACGACTGTCCGGAGCGCGATGCACGACGACTGTTCGGAGCGCGAAGCTCGACGACTATTCGGAGCGCAAAGCTCGACGACTATTCGGAGCGCGAAGCTCGACGAAAGATCGGAGCTCGGAGCTCGACGACTATTCGGAGCGCGAAGCTCGACGAAAGATCGGAGCTCGGAGCTCAACGACAGTTCGAAGCACGGAGCTCGACGACTGTTTGGGGCGCTAAGCTCGACTGGTTGGAGCGCAGCTCGACGATTGGTCGGAGCGTGAGCTCTACGACTGTTCGGAGCGCGCATCTTGATGGCTGTTTGAAGCGCGAAACTCGACGAATAATCGGAGTGCGAAGCTCGACGACTGTTCGGAGTTTGTTTTCCCTGTTCCATCAATCTCCTATTCTTGTGAGAGGGCATTGCGACATGACCAGAGAGAAAGCAGGTGCGGAACCGACGGCTTGACGTGCTCCGAGAGGCACGGGAGTATTACACCGCCAATTACCTAACTCCGAACCTAATAACAGATTAGAAATTGAAAAATCACCCACATCCACAGGCGTCATCACCCGGGATTGAATCCCTGACATGCTTACCACTAGATCACGAGGCATTAAAAAAATGGAGACATTAAAACTTAATTAAAATTGTCAAAATTATGTACAACTGTTACATAAAAATAGGCTATATTATGACTTTTTCAGACTAGATTATTAGGTAGAGAGGACTGACCATTCTCTCGCAGATGCGAGAGATGCATCTGAAATTGATCGAGATAGCTAATTTAACTATTATTATTATTATGACCAGAGAGACTACGTCGTCGGTAATCGTAAAAAGGTTCCTATTGCTCATTTGCCCCTTATAATATAAAAGAAAGATAAACGTCACCAAAAGACAAACCATAGGATAACTACCCGTAACGACACCCATATTCAAGCCGCAGGATTACTGGCAGTGACGACGCCGATAGACAAGCCACAGGATTACTGTCAGTGACGACGCCGATAGACAAGCCACAGGATTACTGTCAGTGACGACGCCGATAGACAAGCCACAGGATAATTTCAGTTTGTAACAACGCCGATAGACAAGCCACAGGATTACTGTCAGAGACGACGCCGATAGACAAGCCACATGATAACTCTCCATGATGTTGCTATTAGACAAGTCATAGAATAATTGTCCGTAACGAAACTAACGACGTCCATAGACAAGCCACAGGATAACTGTGCGTAACGACGTCTCTAGACAAAGCACAGGATAATTACTGTGCATAACGACGCCGATAGAAAATTGACAAGCTACAGGAGAATTAATGTCCGTGACAACGCCGAAAGACAAGTCACAGAATAATTATTGCCCGTAACGACGCTGATAGTAAAGTGTTACTTGACTGTCTGTAATGAATAATGGCGCCAATAGACAATATTTCTAATGGTAAAAGAAACTTTCAAAACGGTCCAGTAGATTCGGAGCCTATTCAATGCAAACAAACAATGAAATCCTTCTTTATTTAATCTTTATAATTATGTAAGTATAGATTGGTAAGCATAGCATGCATTTAGACAATGGTTGATAACGCTGGCTTGACATTCAAATCTATGCCTCCGATATTTTAATACAGGCTCACTATCAATAAGTAGCTTTAAGTTTGTAAATAAATAAGTAGGACTGTTGTAGGGAGCTATCGCTTATTACGACATTACAGAATGAACGGAACTGGTGAAATTCTGTACCTAGCCGTTTGAAATAATTTATAAATTTTTTATAACAATTTAAGCTTATATCTACAAAGTAAAACGTTAGAGGCCAGTATGAAAATTTCGTTAGTGTAACCAAAGGTAAAACATATCAAAGTGCATATTCATATAGCTGCAGAAATTATTGACAACCAGCTGTCCCGATAGACGGTGTTCTGTCAAACATTAAATTTGTTGTCATTGAAACGGGTCATGTTTACGAAGCCGAAATTTTATTAATATTTGTGTTGTAATCATTTTCATATTCGTAAATCAACGATTTTTTGCCATATTTTATAAAATATCTGTGTTTCATATAATAAAAATAATCTTGAGCTATTTCATGATTTATTTTTTCTTATTTTATAATATCTGAAGTAACTTAATAACGCTCATTTAATACCGGCGTAAATTGACAGCGTCGCTGTCGTGTTTCGTGAGGTTTGTGAGTAGCCGGTGGCCTATTGAGGGGGGAATGACAGGAGGGCAACGGATCTGCGTAACAATCATGCGGATGTCCATGGGCGTCCGTAGTCATCAAAAAGCTCCGATTTTTCGTTTGCCCCCTTATGCTATAAAAAACCTAAATGGATGAAAGTATCATCAAATGCACATGGTATTCCTAGCATACTCAATATCAGCAGCAGAAGCCAGATGACGTCCATGGACGGAACGGATTTAAAATATATAAAGCGGTGATAAACCGACGCGGCACTTCTAGTTTACATCATGAAACAGAAACGGCTTCTGATAAATCCGCCACAAGTTAAGATTAGGACATGTATCGAATACTCGATCACGAAGTGGTCAAACGCGCCCAACATTGCCAAACGCTGGCAACATTTGTATATACGTTTGATACTTTGTTATTAATATCTTATTTATTAATTGCCTCGCCACAATCAGGGCGCAGATCCGGTCGGGATATGTTTAATGATGTTATTTATTATGAGGTGTCGGAGTTCAAACATTATACGTCCCACTGCTTAAAGTAGAAAGATTTGAATAGAATTTTTTTTTTGTAAGAGGTAGTGCCATGCGGCATACGAGCAGGTAGTGCCATACATGGTGCATGACACTACATCCTCCTATGCAACGGAATTGGGCGGGCTCGACCGTGGAGTTACCTCTCGCTCACTTGATACCGGCGTAAAGTCGACACCTACATTGTCGCGTTTCGTACAGTTTGTGAGTAGCCGGTGGCCCGTTGGGGGGTGAAAAGGGGGCAACGTATCGGTATAATTATGTAGATGTTCATGGCCCTCTATACTATAAAAGAAGGACTTCTGAATGTGTTTCTCATATTGTGGTCGCAAATGGGCCATGGGCCCTGCGCATAAACATTAGCGGTATCATGTGAGCGAAGGTACCTCCGCGGTTGTGCCGACACAATTAGCCTGCAATGCAGCATAACACTAACCCTTACTATACTATATTAAATATGTTTAATTTAGATGCTTATAATATATTATTGTAATTAAGAAGGACACAAGAAATTTTAAGAAAATAGATGTACAATACAAATTAGGTACCGGAGAAGACCAAGACTGACATACCGTGATCAGATTGATCGGGTATTGTCCGAAGGTGGTGTCAACATTCTCCGCAACCGAATAGAGTAATTAATGTGGAATTGGAGATGTGGTAATGTTTATTTATAACCTTTTGAATGCAAAACATTGTTTTTGAAACAGCAAATGTTTTTGGAATATATATACTTTTGAATCTTTTTTTTTTGTTGGTGACGAAGGGGAATGCAATTACGCATGATACCTGGGAGCCCGGGTAGACCCCCAGACCTATGTTGGACTCGGCAATTGGGTAGCAATACCAACTAAACCCCTACGGGAGCCTTCAGCCGCTACAAATGGAGGGTCCCGGATCTGCAGGCAACAGGACACATATACTTTTGAACCTAGGTTTTTAACTGATAACAAAATATATCTAAAGACTGTTATAAAATAAATCAAGATGTATAAATGTAGAATTTAAGTAACTAGGGACTCGTCGTTTTATTTTTTCGATATCTAAATAAATCCATTTTAATAACATTAAAAGTTATTTAACAACTCAACAAGTGATATGCATTTAAAAATCGGTAAAAATCGGTAAAGCCGTTTCGGTGGAGTAAGATAACTAACATTGTGACACGAGAGTTATATGTATAATATATATAAAAGTCTTCCGCTACTGACTTACTGACTGACAGATAACGCACAACCGAAACTAGAGACCTGAAGTGTGGTACAGAGGTTCCTCTCATGATGTTACTAGTATATCCTTCCATATGTACTTATGTAAGATTGCGCGTTTAACGCGAAACCCAAAGAAAAATGTCACGTTTAGTATTTCTAAGTAATTAAATTAGCACGTAAACGTCCATGGTTAGACTGCAGTACTCCAAGGCGAGTGCTTTGCATCCAAGTCATAACATTTCAAGAAGCCATTTCGTATTCAAAGCCATCAATCAAATCAATGTCAATGTGGTCCCAGCGACCCATTTACGAGGCACGGTCGTTTACCTAGTGATCTCATCGGCCCAGAATAAAAATTTCATTTAGACCAATTGAATACGTGTACGCTTTCTCGGGCGAAAACTAGACGTCCTACTTTAGTTTTGGACATATAAAACATGAGATCGTTATACGTTAGTCTGAACTGGCAAAATTTAATTAGGGCTTGTGGGTCATGTCGTAAATGTGGTTTTACAATTAGCCTCATCAGACTTCAGACCACTGGAGAATAAGATTAGGATATGATTTTTTTCAAAGTGCATTTAGGCATGCCACCAGATTGGGGAGACCAGGGTATGTGAGACTCGGGAGCCGAAAGCAGCACCCCCTACCGAGTAAACCCCAGTTTCCTTCCTCCTTTCTTCTTTCCTTCACATCCCCCAGGAGCCACGGGAACGCGGTGGCATACAACCGCGACAAAATTGGGATACCTAGCGATAGGTCGATATTTTAACGGATACATGGCCCCTTGAAAGAGAGGAAGAAAGGAGGGCAACGCATCGGGACAGTAATTATAAAAAGTCTCCCAATCATTGATTAGTTACATTATTGTAGTTTTCATAATGAACTATAACGTTTTACAAAATGTTATATAGCCTGTGTTCATCAGCGATTATGTAGGATTCTAATCGTAATTTTCGGAGCGTATTCAATGCAAACAAGCAAATAAACAAACAAACAATCAAATGATTCGTCTTGACAATATTAGTACAGATTGTCTTGAAACAGAGAAGACTATCGTTAAGATTCAATAATTTGACGTTCAATGCCCTGAATCGCTGCCAATCTGCCGATCGCTACATGCCCGATCCCCGCCCATAGAGACACGATATTGTCGTGAAAGAAAGAATCTGCTAGTGTGTGTCTTGTGATTCGATGCGCAGCGACCCAACACACCTACGTAAAGATCCCTTTCTAGCAGATGAGCCGAATACTTGTTTCATGTGAAATAAAATAAAAAGTCTTTTATAGCATAAGGGACAAACGAGCAATCGTAGGCCTTCGATTACTGCCGGCGCCCATGGACATTCCCCTGGATGTCTACACCAATGTGTGTTGCCCTCCTATTATTACTGAAAACGGGCCACCGGCTACTCACAAGCCGTATGAAACGCGACAGTGACGCTGTCACTTTACGCCGGTATCAAGTGAGTGAGAGGTACTGCCGGCCCAATTACGTTGCATAAGCGGATGTAGTGTCATGCGCCATGCATGGAACTATCTTTTTTTTTGTTGACGCAGGGAAACGCAACTACGCGCCTTCACTGGCCCTGGGTGGTGTGAGAGACAGGCGGCACATGATAGTGCCGAATACTGACAAAAACTACCGCGAGTGCCATCAGTGCCGCCCTCGGTGATGTGCCCCGGAACATAAAATCATCAGGGTACCTCGACGGCTAGTCAGTCCCCTAAGGGGCTGGCTCCATCTCTACAATGGGGCTACATACAGACCGATTTCGATTACATACAGACCAATTTTGGGCACTTTGTTTTATTATATGAACAGATATAAACATGTAAAACTGGCACTCCGCCCCGGCTTCATACTAATATTTCACGAAGCGTGGCAAAAGTCTATGATTTAGAAAAATATAGAAACTATGAATTCATGAATGATCACTCAGTGGTAATGACAACCAATAAAATTTATGACAGAACAGCTTCTGTCGGGACAGCTACTTAATAATAAGGATTTACTTTAACTTTTTTTCACAACATTGATTAAATTATCGAAGTTTCAAACGGATCGAAACGTTTTAGCAGTGTAAACAGACAAACAAACAATATAATGTTTTTCCCTTTATAATATTAGTACATAAGATTATGTTGGTTAGGTAAATTTTATACTTATTGAAAGTGGCACTCTATAATCGTAGAGCTCATAATGAAACTTTCATTTATGACTACTCATATAAATTTACGTGGTGGTTATTTTAGAATTTCGCAAGAGCTTCCAACTAGGTTATTACAGTGCTAACGGTATTCATGTAAAAATAATAGTATGACTTATGATCAATTCAAATCGCCTGCATATTTTCAAGTGGTTCACTTCTATTATTTGAAGTGTCGGCTACGAAAGCCGAGCACATGGGATAGTATCAATGGTAACCAACTACTCCATGCTTTCATTCATCTGCTAGAGTTGGTCTTCTCTTCTGACCAAATCCCGTCGCCCTACGAGCACCCGTAGCAATCCCGTCCAATGAAGTTGCATTAGGCTTTTCAACACCAGCACAGCAGAATCTATCATCAATCATAATGTAATAAAGAAATACTACAAGTAATTATGAAATCACTATAAGTGATAATGGACAGGTTTTTTTTAGACACGACGGTAAAAGAGGCACCGGAGTAACAGTTGGGACACTTACGTATAAATTAATTTTGAATAGTGACGCTATCTGACTATGACTCAATAGCGATATAACATCGAATATAAAAATTAAAAAAAAAAAGATTAAAAAAAATACTAATCACCGATCACCTACACACTGGGAATTAAAGGGAGCGGGATCATGTCAGCAAGAAGTCACCTCAATTTTTCGACAGAGCTTTTGTTACATATAATACCAGCTGTGTATCCCTCGCGTAAAAGGTATCCCAGGGGAATCCCTTTTTCGGGATGAAATTCGGGAATATTAAAATTACGTCATTCCGATTGTAATCTATATTCGTGTCAAATTTCATTGAAATTTGGGTATAAAACGACAAATAGAAAGTTTCATATTTATAATATAAGTAATATAGTAAGGTAGATGATATTTGGTGCCACATTTAGTGCGATTCGTGACTAGCCAGTGGCCCATAGTGATTACGCAGTAGTCGTAAAAAGGCTCAGATTTCTCGTTTGCCTACCTATACTATAAAAGTATATATATCTCTATATTCAATTAAATCTAGGATACTGTTGTCTTAATGTATTCTTAATATGGCAAACACTTTACCCGTAGCGCGTTTGTCTTCCTCATTGCCAATTTGTCTTTATCGCTGCTATTCACCATCATAAACTTCATTAATTCTCTATTATTCACTGTACAGTGAATTACATCTACACACACAAACGATAGAACACGTGAGTCTTACTCCAGGCCAATAGCTCCTACCTCCCGATTGTATAAGCCTCTGCAGTGCAGTGCTTTAACGTTTCACCGGTCACTATTCACACAGATTGACATCTCATATTTTATCCAACCGTTCGCCTTAAACCCAAAATACACGTGCAGTAAAACCGCAAGGGGTCGGTACTGCTACAAATTCGAGACTTCATCGGTCGCCGGCGCAGGAACAAATTTCCCCATTATACTTTATGGTATGTACTGGTACATGCAGCTCGTATTCTGTGCAGTAAACCTTCACGTGTGTAACCCTTATTCCTTGCTTGAGGAGTAAACTCGAAAAAATATTGTCCGCCTCAGGAATTCGCCGTAGCAAAGGTGAAATTTGTTATGTTTACCTACCTTCTCTTCTTATTTTGCAAATGAAACCCTTGTCCAATATTAGGACTCATGTTAGGATCATTTAATAAAGACTAGCGATCCGTCCTATCTTCGCCCTTCACGGGGACGCCGCTAACAGCGAGCAATTCATACGCTAAAACCTTCCTCGGAAATCGTTATATCCAAGGGTGTCAAGCGCATTAACATCCGTTTTTGAGAGATCTTGAGGAAATTTTGAGAAAACCGTTCACATACCGAGAGACTACTTTTCGGGATTTTGTTTTACAACATGAGTAGAAGAAGGGGAGAAGCGAGCAATCGGAGATTTTTGGTGTGACTACTGACGCCCATTATTAGCCGCATGCATACTCCAATGTGCCACCGGAAAGACACACCGCACGATAAACGACAGCATAGCTGTTATTAAGCGTCGATATCGTGCGCGTGACAGATGTCCATATCTGTTACTGACCGAACTCAACTACAATACAGCGATAGCACTAAACTTTACAAGCCTTTAAGACTCGAATTTTATAGGTACTAATTCCGTCTCATTTCGTTCACAAGACCTTCGCGTGATAAGGACAAAATACCTAACAAAAACTATTAGCCCAATGTGTTATACATGCTTTGAACGTTTATTAGAGTGACGAACCTAATAAATTAAGATTGACAGGTTGATATATTTAATTAATTGGATCACGTCAGGATCACGATCGAGGTATTTAAGTGTGTACACATATACCACCTACAAAAACGTTTCTGACACCTATTAATGAATATTTCTGTAGAACAATTAACTTTTTAGATTATATTCTTCTTCAAAAAAGGTTATAAAACCTCATTGAAGAACTATAGACATATATCACTTCTGAGCCACATTTACAAGTTGTTTTCAAGGGTTATCACGAACCGTCTATCGCGAAGGTTGGACGATTTCCAACCTCCCGAACAAGCTGGTTTCGGAAAGGAAGGAAGCGGAAGAGTATAACCGGCTTTTATGTCTAACGTTTGTGGATTACGAAAAAGCCTTCTATTTGGTGCTCCAGTCAGCAGGCCAGAGCAGCAGTGCCACATCGACTATCGATACATCGAAGTGTTGAAGTGTTTGTACAAGAAAGCAATAACGTCGGTCCGATTACAGAATCAGAGCTCGAATCCAGCTGCAGAAAGGTATGAGACAGGGAGGTGTAATGTCTCCGTAACTGTTCACTGCTTCACTGGACTATGTCTTCAAGTTACTGAACCGGAAGAAGCTTGACATCAATACCAAAGACGAAAACATCACTCACTTTCGATTCGCTGACGATATCGTGGTCATGGTAGAATCGTTGGAAGACTTGAGCAAGATGCTCGGAGACCTCGATAGAGCTTCCCGCTGGGTAGGTCTTAGAATGAACTTGGATAAGACGATAGTCATGTCCAATGTTCACGTGACATCTATACCAGGTTACGTAGGAAACTCAGTTCTTGTAGTTGTTGATCGGTACGCGTACCTGGGATAGACTGTTCAGTTAGATAAATCCTTCTTTAAAGAAGAGGTCGATCGCCGCACCCAACTAGGATGAGCAGCTTTCGGGAAGGAAGGAGATATTTTCGTCCAAAATAACACAGCGGCTTAAGTCGAAAATTTTCGACCAGTGTGTGTTACCAATGATGACATATGAAACCGAGAAGTGGCCGCTAAATTTGAGCCTCTTAAACGAGCTCAAAGTCACTGCATGACATAAAAAGAGCTATGCTTGCGTAATTTTTCTCTGCGAGATATGGTCCGAAAATCGGAAGTCCGCAGGTTAACCGACGAATCGAAGTGGCAATGGGTAGGCCACATTGCTCGCAGAAGCGATATGCGTCGGGGAAGAAAGGTTCTTCAGTGGCGGCCCCGCACCGGAAAACGGAGTGTTGGACGGCCTGCTACCCGGTGGACTTATGACTTGGTAAGCGGGGAGACGCTGGGTGCAAGTCGCTCTGGAATATGGCGCTCTATAGGGGTGGCCTACGTCCAGCGGTGGACGTCGTCCGGCTAATGGTGATGATGATCCTAGGGGGGGGCAATTAGACAATTAATATCCACATATGCAGATGAGTTGCGCTCCTTCATCCATCAATGGGCCATCGGCTACTCACAAACCGCACGAGACGCGACATAACAATATAACAACTAGTAACAAACAGCCTTTACCTTTAAGGGGAGGAGGGACCTATCAATACGTCTGGCCATGAGAATAATAAAGTTACCTTTTATAAACACCCTTATATCGGGTCCATCTCTCCTACCTGTGGGAGAGAGGACGGTCGGACGCTGTTAATTCGGCCCCAGGCGTAATCTCGACGTCGGACGTGTTATCATAGCAAAACTGATCGAGCTGTAGTGGGTTTTCGCATCCACGGCATAAGTCCGAAAAAAAAGAAAAAAGCAGTACAGAAGATAAATAGGTACATATTCGGATCACTCTATGGTAAGCTCGTGAATTCGTGAAACTAAAGGATATGTGTATTGTATATCCACACTACCGCACTCGGAAACGCCTGCTGTCCCTCTCTTGCCGGAAGGTGAGGGAGAGATAGTGTCGTCCCGCTTGCGCCCCAGCCCTCTCGTCCTTGTTCGGAACGCGGTCCGGAATAATTGTTATTCCGTGCCGTGTTTAGAACTCGGACATAGCCAAAGAGCTTTTTGTATACATATAATCTGTATATTAGAGGAGAACTAGGCCCAACAGGTCCGAAGCCGCACCGCGCGACATACTCCCCGACCTTTTTGAAGAAAGGTCGGGGCAGTGAACAGCGAGTCCGACGGAGGACCTACCACCATCGTAAAGATGCCACCGAAGAAGGCTGAACGGGTGATCGTGAGGAGGCCCCTGTTCCC